>AP027103.1:20624756-21117256 GCA_028142955.1 Pinctada fucata
AATGCACCAGATACGTGTTGCGGATAGTTAATCCTCATCAGTGCTTCTTTTAAAAGGTATTAGGGGTATATTAGCAATATGGTCGAAAAGCTAGAAATTGCATTCTTCCATAACTTGCATTTTTTCCATATTTAATACTTTTTTTCATTCAACTCAACATGAAAATGTATGGTCCCGAACATAGCCGAAGTTGTGCATCTTTGGTCAACTTCGTGGTATTTAACTTTTCTGTTATCAAACCAACTGGAAGCTGAGTGCCTTAATTATTTTCAAACACAACCAAATGTATTCTAATAGCGCCCTCTAGCTATTCTTTAAAAATTTCAATTAATGCATTTTACAAGGAGTGCGCGGCTGCTAGTTCCCACTAAGTAAAATCAATTCTTTGTATACTTCAGTAATAGTCATGATATCACCTTTGAATATCTTTCAAGAAGTTGGAATAGGTCATCAGGCATTCTTATCTTTAATGCAATATGATTTGCAATGCATTTCTCTATTGGTTGGAGCATAAATACTTGTTTCTTGTGCTTGATTCAGACCATTTATGGGGCCAAAACATTTTGTATCTGACTGATTGCGTATCTAAATGCATTTAAACAAAGAAAAATGAATTAGTTAATATCACAGAGACTGAATAAGGAAAAGTTGACGATCATAATTTTTCTTCGGTTTTTGATTATCTGAAGATGTTCCCTATTTTGTTTGTTGGTTCGATGAATCGGACAATGCATATTTAGGACATTTAATGCTCAAAAGCTTAAAAAGGATAAACTTTAAAAGGTTTTGTACGCCCATTGATTAATTTTTATAATCTGATTTTATGTTTAATGTCACTGTTTGCTGTACAATTAGATCTGGATTAAGATTAATATTTATTTCTTTATTTATTTATACATATAATCAATATAGTAATTTTATTTTGAAACGGAAAGATGTGGCTTGGATCACTGACGAGGGTTAAGTACCCTAAAGTGCATGTCTGGTCCATGCCGCAAATTTATCTGTTTATATATGATGCTATTGAATTTGAAGACGTTTACCATTTGTAATACTTGGTGAGTGTCACTGCTCAAATTGGTGCTCTATTGTGAGTGCTGTTCAGATTATCGTCAGAATCTTCTTTAACTCATTGCTGGTGGACCAGGAGTCCCCGAGGGCACATGTAGCCAAGTTCGATCAACTGCTGTTGATCGTCTGTCTCTCATTCAAAATTTTCTGCTACCAAAATTCTTGAAATTTCTAAAACATGGGTCCTATAGCATCACATCCCATCTATCCTGCTACGTCTTTCGGTACATTTTTGGACATAATAATTTTCACCCTCTTTAGCCGCATTACATTGTTTAGATTGAGGATCACTGACGAGGGTTAAGTACCCGAAACGTGTTCGTCTGGTCCATGCTGCAAATTTATCTGTTTTTAAATGATGCTATTGAATTTGAAGACGTTTAACATTGTGTATTCTATATATACTGATTATGATTTTCTCAGAAAAATATTTTTCTTGATATTTTTCTTCATCATGAAAAAAAAATCAGTGGACATAATGGCAAATTCTTTATAAAAAATGAACAAATGTACTTAGTTTCTACTGATTTGGAATCTACGGTATATCATATAAGGAAGAAAGAGTTATATTCAGATTCATTGGTCTTTATTAAGTACAAGTAAAGACAATGCATGTTCCAACTAAGTGAAATTAATATTTTGCAAAAGTTTAAATTGTATTACTGTCACAATACCGGAGGGATGCTCCTTTTGATAGATCAATACTTTTAAAGAAGGAGAAATAATTCCAGACATTAAAAGTAAGGTGTACTGAGTACGATTTGCAATGAACGATGAATTTCTCTAGCTTGGATAATTCACTGTTATTTCTTACACTTTATTTAGACTAGTAAAGAGTCCGATTTTGTTTTTGCGTTTTATTTTGTTGTTGTTTTATGTTTGTTTTCATGTGTATTTGATCATTGAATAAGATAATTTGAAATGAAAAGATGAATAGACACAGAAACCGAATAAAGGAACAATAATGAAAGTAACAATTCTATATCATCTAGGTAATTACAGCATTGTCTTCTGATCTAAGTATTTCTGTTTTAGATACTAGTATTGTTTGGTTTATTTGGGTTATCTTGGTATTAAAAAGGGACAATGGAAAATATACCAGAAGCTAAGATTTACAATCAGACCTGAAGTAAAAACTTTGTGTCATGAGCTGGTTCTTTGACATAAGTTTATGTCATGTTTAGAATTAGCTCTTCATATGTAATTATTTGTGTTTCCTCTATTTCGGCTTCGAGCATCACTGATGATACATCACTTGTTGAAATGGGCATATGTTGTACTGAAAATTATTACAAAAAGAACATATATTTTTAAAATTGATAATTTCAGGGCGATTTGCTTTCATTATTCTATCATGACATATTATTATAATAAGCAAAACTACTAGTATCCAGAAAGAAATATGATTTTAGAGAACAATTTGCTTCATAATCCTTATATTACCATAATATATGGGTCTATGAAAAAAAAATCAAAGTGAAAAATTTCACTCAACTTCGGCTGATCGCTTCTTCAACGCATTCGAAATTTTCCGTCATCAAAAGTTATTGAAATTTCTAAAACGTGGGTACTGTAGCATCATATCCCACCCATCCTGCTACTTCTTTAGGTACATTTTGGACATAATGAATTTCACACTCTTTGACCACACTATACATTGTTAAGATTGCGGATCACTGACGAAGGTTTAGTACCCGAAACATGCAAATTTATCTGTTGAATTTGAAGAAATTAAACATTCAAATATTGAATTTTCTTCTACATTATATAAGGTTGCTTTAAATGCAAATTCATAAGCAATTTGTTTGCCTATTCATTATGAAGTGAGATGCATCCTTTTTCTCATTCGGTTCATAAAAATATGAATGGTGTAATATTTAATTTACTGAGGTTAATAACGTACATGCAGTATAGGTTATTTAAATTTTCGATCACTAAATCTTTAAAAAGATGAGTTCTGCTGAATGTTTTCAGAACAATGAGTATGCTAAAACATCAAGAAAAACATTGCTAAAAACGACAGAAAAAATAAGAACAGATGAAAACGCAATACATATGAATGATAATTTAGCAGCCTTGCATTTTTATGAGTCTATTTTGTTATTTTTTTGTTCAAAGTTAAATTGTTTTAGCTTTCGTACCACTTATAAGAATTTATTGTTTGGAGCACCGAATTTAGGAATTCGCGGAGTTGAACACTTTGTTTTTCTTATTATTCACGCTTTTTTCTTTGTTGAAGTGGGAGCTGGTGAAAAAAGTTATTACTTACAAACGCATGTACCAGAGAAAAGCTTTTCTTCGCCTACACATTATTTCAACGTTATATATTTTAAAATTAAATCTGCCATTCAATTCTAAATCATCATGAAAATATATAAGTTTTTAAAACACCCTTGTGTCATCCCTCCAATGGTTTTGACCACATCATCCAATGATATTCAATTTCATGACAAACCTTTTGGAAACTTTTGAAGTATTACAAAATATACTTGATATCTGTAATATTTCACTTCTTGGATATTGAATGAAGAAGATATCGTCAAAATGTCATCACTAGAACATTATGGACGACATTGAACCGAGTTGCAGTCCTCTCTATACTGTATTTGTATATTTTTTTGTTTTGTTGGATTGAGCTGTGGAGTCGTAAAGTACGATATTGATTCAGATGTCTCTTTTTAGAAAATATCAATTTTGATGACGCATATCGCGACTCGATAAACAGGAAGCGTCCTAACTATATTATCACAAAGCAGAATAAAGGGCAAAAATGTCAGATACTGTGCAACAGACACAAATGTATGTTTCGAATAATATATTTCATCATCGTTAGTTCTTCAAGCAAAAACTATCCAGGGAATCTTATTTTACAGGCTCCTAGCTGTTTTAATTTTTGAATATGGTCTTCTTGAAAGCGTTTTTGAATGAAATGCTTGACCAAAAATCTTTGGAAGGAGGGTGCAGTTGTGTATACATCAAATAATTTAGCTGATAATTAGAATTTAATGACACGATTTCTATCTATAAGTAGGAAGAGGTAATTTAAGAGGTACTTCTAACATGAATACTATTTTCTTTTACTCCTTCTTTATTTTTTTCCAAAATTCAATAATAAATGTCTAGGACGAGATCTTTATCCTCATAAATAAATCTATTTACAAACACCTTATATTCCAAATTAGATGTTCACATTAGAAAGTCTTTTAGGTTGTCAAAGCCGTCCTTGTCAACATTTTTCGCAACATCACGTTAAATATAAGGAGTTGATGCTTTAATATTATATATCAAAACAAGCAATTAGTACGCAAAGTAAATCAAGTGTAAAGAAGGGTTATATGTACACAGGAAAGTGGTAGAGATACTAATCTCAGAGGCACAGAAATTTGCATGAATTCTAAACGAGATGAAATGGCTGATAGATTGATGTGGTATGTGAGACGTTCCTATCTGATAGAAAACAGCAACTTACAATGACGGGTCACGATGTGCGACGCGGATGAATACATCAAGCTCCGCAGTGAATAAAATGCCATGAGACACCAAGGCAGACGATCGTCACATCTTGCTGGATAATTTTATAAGGTCCTCTTTACACTGAGTAGTGTCCCCTAACCTTTGTATGAAACTTTACGTAATTACTTTTAAATCATATAGTTATGGGGGATTTACATTGTATGAAAATTTAATGCCATCATTAATAATCTATAATTCTAACCAGAATGTCGTCGCTGAAAATTTATTGCTTTGTATGAAATACATCTTGTTAACAGCATGATAAATTTAAAATGACATCGAAATGCATTGATAATATCTACATGGTAATTAATGTAAAATAACGCGTAGCCCTGTCTTTTTGCAGTACCCAGGATGTGACCCTAGACTATATACAATCGAGATGGATACAGGGTAAAAAATAACTCAAATTGTCAGGTGATGCCGGCCAAAATGGAGTTAAACATTCTCTGAGTACCATAACTAGGGGACAAAATGTACAGATCTCCGGTGCATAATTTGGTAAAGTAGCTACCAGTTCTAAGAGAGTTATATTGCATTCAGTTGTCATTTCTTTACAACGTCCTTACAGAAATTCACTTGAATAAGTCTGCATTGTTTTGGCTTTGGAAACTTTTGCCTAACTGAACTTTATTTTTTCGTCGATTTTGATTTGCAAGGCAATTCTTTTTTCTATTTTCTATTTCAGACGTACCTGATATTTTTGGGATTCTTATCTTCCTTCATGGTAAGAATTTGAAGTATTTTTTTCCTCGACATATTTCTGCGTCAGTCTTTGGACAACTAATGAATTTGATTCTGTTTGTTGTTTGTTATAAATTGAATTAATAAGAATGGATCATATCTTTTGAATAATGTTTTTTATCTCAAAAATGTTTAACTTGCTTAAAGTATTAATAACAATATTGGTAGGAATCTCCTTGATGGTATAGCTCTGTCCATTACTGGTTTTATTTTAGAGTTATTTACTCTTTGGGTTTCCTCTCATTCGGCATCGATATCACTAATGAGACATATGATGCACTAACTTATTACGATATAAAATATATTTCAAAATTTATGCAACTAGATTGTTATTTGTGCTGGATGATTGTTAGTCTCCGAGGATATCGCCCTCCTAGTTTTACTGTGCTTCTGCTCTGACTTTGAAACCTATTGAACATTTTTTTTGAAAATTATTCTGAAACTAAGGAGCATCCTTCCTGGTGACATAGGTCTGCCTTTAGCTGGTTCTTTAGTATACATTTAAAGACTTGTTAAGAATTTTGCTCTTCATATTTACTGTTTGGATTTCCTCTATCGGCCTTGAGCCTCACTGAATTATGATATATTATTTGCGCGTATGATGCATTGATTTTTTAACGATAGAATGATATGATGGACGGTTCTTCAATTAAGATGATCTTATAAAATAAAAGTTTGAAAGCAAATGTAAGAACAAAAAGAATCAGTCACTTCCTTTATAATTAGGGCTTTTGTGTTGATAAAGTGAGTATTTGATTTGTTAAACAATGGGTACAAGAAATAGATAGATAAATAGTTAAGTAATAGATAAACTAATAAAATATCATCAAAAATAATACGGAAGTGTCCCAACTCTTTACCTACTTCAAACACATTTTGAATGCCAAAATTAATTTCAGAAGCGCCCTCTGGTTTTATTCTTTTGAATTTTAATTTGTACAAGTTCTTTGCAGAGAGTGTGCGGCTCCAATTTACTTGTAGGTCGATTCAGTAGCATGAATAAATAAAATCGATGACCAATGACAAATATGGATAATGACCAAAATATCATTGGAGGGATGGTGCTCAGTAGTTAACCTCCTTTAATTTCGATATTGGTTTTGGATGAAATGACAAGTCTTCGAAATAGCAAAATAATATATATGATGTCAAATCCATAAAGGGCCAAAAGAAAGCTTCTTTCATGCGACACAGCCGGAAAAAAAGTCATAATTTCACTTCATACATCTTTGAAGGAAAAAGATACTTAAGACGTGTCTGGTGCATGAAAATTAGTTCGAATTTTTTTTCAAGAAGGTATAGAGTTTGAACACTTTCGTATTATTGATACAAACATTTATTTCTTGTTGCAGTGTGGAGCAGTTCCCCGTGACTTGATGTTTGTTAAGTCTGTTACTTCTTTCCAGCTCTGTCGCCTGAGAGAAGCTTTGTTTTGGCCCTCTAATCAATTGTACATCATATATATTTGTTTTGCTATTTCGGAAACTTGCCATTTCATCGAAAAATATCATCGAAATTAAAGGAGGTTAACATCTTAGCACCATCCATCCAATGCTATTTAGAACATAGAATTTATTTGGATATGCTACTGAATCGACCCTAAAGGAAATTGGAGCCGCGCACTCTCTATAAAGTAAATGTACAAATTTCAATTCTTAAAATAAAACCAGAGGGCACTAGTGAAATTAATTTGGTGGCTCATGAAAAACATTTTGGCTGGAAGCATCACTGATGAGAATTTAATATTCGAAATACGTGTCTGGTGCATAAAAATTGGTTTGAAATTTTCTTCAAAAGGGTATAGAGTTGGAACGCTTCCGTATTATTAGCTTCTGACTTTAACTTCACTAGATATATAGACGATGTGCTGTCCATCAATAAGCCAAAATTCGCGGATTACCTTCGCAGAATCTATCCGTCGGAGCTTAAAGTCAAAGAAACCACAAAGACAAATAATTCAGTATCTTATTTGGACATACTGTCCTGTGACACTGATGGTCCCATAAACACCTTACTCTATGGCAATCGTGACGATATCATTTTCAGCATCACAAACCTCCCTTTTCTGAGTAGCACCTGCTTATGGCGTGTTCATATCCCAGTTGATACGTTATGCCAAAGCAATAATGTCGAAGGGTAGCAAATATACAGATTTTGTTCTGAGAGCTAGGCGTTTTTCAGATAAAACATCGTCACTGAGGAAGTTTTACGGTCGATGGGGAACTCGTCATACACTATGATTGTTCAGAATGGTGAATGATGAATCATATTCTGTCTTAGACCATCCAACCACATACTATACTTATATCTTCCAAAATGGAAGTAACCGAATGTGATATTTCTGCCGAATTGAAGAGATTGGTGTTGCATGCAAGCAGGAGATGCTGACTCTTCATGGGCGCCTGGTCTCACTCCTAATTGGGAGTTTGCTTCTTTTCGTGTGGTGGAGGCTTTTGTTTGTTTGTTTGCTTTTGATCCTGTTTTATCCTGATTTCGTATGCCTTCGGTTTGTGATTTCCTAAATCATCGATTTTGTACTGTGTATTGGGATATGGTCATTGTCCATATTTGTCATCAATTCACAGGGAACGAGTTTAACTGTTCCACACTGCAAAAAGAAATGAGTGTTTCTAAAAAGACAATTGTCGTCCGTCTTTTCTTTTCTCGTATATATATTTTCCAGAAATTCTATGTCTATGGATTGTGATTTTTGAATTGTTATCTTTTCATTGTGTTAGAATTTCATTCACTGATTCGTAATCTTGCTCTCACAAGTAATCTGAATTTGAAGAATTACCGTAAAACTTCGCTAAAAATTCCTGAAAACTTTCCGGCTTTTTTTTGGGGGGGGGGGGGGGTCGCTTCGCTCGCAATTCTTTTCTATCAAAACATTAATTTATAATGGAAAAGTTCATATTTGAAAATATCAAATGAATGCACGTTAATGGAAAACAGGCTTCCTTAGAGGCTTAAATATATTATTAATATCAATGCATTACTATTAATACGTAGATACATGTATCACCATATAGTCTAATTTCATATAAAAGCATTGGAGGAGAACTTCAGTTTTTCACCAATTTACAATTCTAAATTCGAAAATTTGTCCAACCCTCTTACTTATACCTTATATTTACATTTTGTTTACTGAGGATGATATTGTAAAATACTTTTATCTCTCTTTTTAGAAGTGAATAAAATTTTTCATAAAAATAAAATAATATTTTAGAGTTTTGAATAAAATCAAAAATTTTATTGATAAAACACAAACATTCTTAATATACTGCACATCACTTGTTACAAAAAAAATTTTTTTTCTTGCTCCAACTTTGCAAGATAAAATAATTTTGCTCCGGTCCGGGGCGAAAAAAAAATATTGCTCCGACAAAAAAAAAACCCAAGCCCCCCCCCCTCAGAATATCAAATGGACTGTGCCTAAAAAGATAAATATAAGACGAAAAGCTGTGTCTTACGGAAATATTGCAGAAATATGAAAACAAGAGCCCCAGGGGGCACAACGCTCACCTGATACCTATGCACGCTCTAACTGACATACTGACATTGAATACTGATAGTGCCAGTACCAGGATTTTAGCCCACAACCTTTCTAAAAAGATTTTTGCCGGATGCAGAGAAGTGTTTTTTTTTCAGACAACCTTTAAAGGTACAAAAAAGAAAAAAAAGAAAAAAATTTCAAAACAATAACTTTTTTACTGATTTGAAAAAAAAACGGATAAAGTGGTCCAACGTCATATGCCCAGCTAGTATAGTTCAATTATGCAACATCAAAAATAAAATCATATTGTAAAATTCCACATAAATGTGCAGCAGAAAAAGAATAAAACAATGAAATGATTTCACAAATTAAGTTTATTTAAAATTGAACACAAAACCTTTCATTATTGATAGCTAGCATGCCAGAAATTATAAAGCCTGTGTTTGTGAAACGAGAATGCCCCCGGCGGCATCTTTGTTAGTATAAACACCATTTTCTGTTAAGTATGTGAGAGGTCAGGGTCAGCGTAATATTGGTATCAATGGAAAGATCTTGTCACAAGGAATACACATGTACAATATGAAAGCCCTATCACTATAACCATTCAATAGTTATGCCCAATGTTAAAGTTTCTGAGAAGTACGTGAAACGTCAAGGTTATGGTCATGAGGTCAAAAATTTTGGTAAATACACATGTGAAATATGAAACCTCTATCACCAGCTTCCATTCAAAAGTTATGCCCAATGTTAAAGTTTTTTGGAAAACAGACAGACAAACAGACAGACGGACAGGCCAAAAACTTTATGCTCCCGAATCTTTTATTCCAGGGGCATAAAAAACAAAGATTTTTCGGTTTTGCCTTTATTCACTAAAATCTATGAATTATGCTTTTGAATAGTATTGATTTCATCTCAAATACATGAAACGTACAGTTAAAATCGTTTTGATCCAATATTCAACAATTCAAGTGAGTTGTGCAGAAATTGTGCCAGTTTGTTTTCCAAAAAAGCAGTGTATGTTGTATCAAACCTCATGACCCAGTGAAGCCACTTGAACAAATAATTTTCAGTAAATATGCTGAAATGCGACGCTTCTTGCCTATGCATATTTCAACAGGCGAGAAGGAGCGTCGCATTTCAGCATACGCTGTTCAACAACTCAAGTGGTTTCTCTAAGGTTTCGCAGTTTGAAACAAATTAAAAGGCCCATGAAATTGTTAAGCTTGTCCAACTAGCAGACCTACGACATCGTTATTTACTGTTAACTAATTGTTTTACCTCATCATAGGTCTGTTACACGGGCAAGTTGTTAGCGGAGAGAGTTCATGAAATGTATCGGTTGCATTGGATTTTCCGACAAGAAGTTATTTGGTCTGATAAAAACTCATTATGTATCTATTATTTGAACAGATAAAAATTTCCCAAATGTCTTAACACAGGATCCTGTCGCTTTATGAGAGAAAATGTTTTATTATTCACAACCTCAGGCCTCTGTATTCCTCTTAGAAATATTATACATACAAGATGACGAACACAGTGGCTTAAGGTTGTGAATAATAATTTATTTTCTCTATTAAAACAACAGCTTCTGTGGTCCAACATTTCATTGGAAGATTTCAGGAACTCTGAACGGAATTATTTATTTTCAAGAATTTCAGATATTAAATGTCCTATGCATTCTCAAAATCCAGAGGAAGAGATTACTCATTAGACGTTTCTTCAAGAAATCAGTCCGTAAATTACTTCATCTAAGAGAGTCTAAGACAGAGGAAATTCGAGCAAACTTTATACATAATAACAAGTATATGCAAGTGTTCCAAGTACATGAATGATAACCATTATGAACGTTGTTCATAGCTCAAACCATACTCGCTCCTTTAACATACCTACATGTAATTCCGTCATCAGGAAGAACTCATTCTTCATACGTACAGTCACAGAGTGGAACGAACTGGATAACCATCAAGTGCTGTCAAGGACTGTGGAAGGCTTTAGATTCAGCCTGAAGCGCGATTAAGTAAGTTTATGCGCTCTCTCATTCCGTTGATCACAAGCCAGTATTGGTAATTCAACGTACCCATACAGATACAGATACAGATTATGAAAGTGTTCCAATTATAAAAATCTATTCCGTTTGCACTGTATCTCCTGAAATATATCGCAGTACTGCTTTGCGGTTTGTATTGCAATGAAGCGCCTAGCGGAATACGATGCGCCTTGGGGACGAAGATGAATGAATGCGTATCTAGGTCATTGTCCTGTCAAATAGTTCCGATTATTTTCTTATTATTTTCAACAATTGGTGGAAAATACACACAATGTTTATCTTGAATTGTCTTCTCCGTGATTGTTTACTAGACAGATGAAATAAAATTTTGAATATAGTTTTAAAGTGTGTGAGACATCTACATGTGTGGAAGAATACGTGTGAAAATGGGTCCTCTGATCATAAAATTCGAATAATTCCGGTCCGGAACCAGGTGCATGGCTTTGAAAAATATTTAAAAAGTTGTGTACTTTTAATCATTACGGCATTTTTTTTTTTTTTTGTGATTCAAATAAAATTTCTTCATTTAAAAGTAGTATCAATGTGTATAACCCGGTGCGATTTGAGAATTTCTTTTCTTTTTTGGTAAGAAAACATACATTATACCTATGTACAATCTTAAAAAATATTCCTTAAAAATCCAAAAGTGGATATCTGGACAAAATTCTTTCACTTGTAGGGTACCATGCATGAGTACCTCATACCTACAAATTGTCATGACAATCTGAAGAGTGGTTATAGAAAAGAAGCAGAAAATGTATGAAAATCACCCCCCCCCCCCCTTCCTTTTTACATAAGAAAAAAATTCATAAAAAATCAAAAAAATAAAATTTAAGCATAAAATACATATCAAAGCATTAAGTAAGTTAAATATGATAAATATGTAGTAAATGAGTGTGTAAAATCATACACTTATTGAGTTATTTAAAGAAAAAGTGCAAAAATGTGCATTTCTGACTAAGTCCGAAAAGACGTCAAAAACGCGTCAAAAATTAGTTGTCGGATTTTAACGAAATGAACAAACTTGAATCATACATCCTTCTAGATCACATAGATACAATTAGTTTTTCAATCCATTCAGTGGAACTGGAGAAGAAGATTTTTGAAGAGGGGTACCCTCCGGGGCCTATTTGACCCCGCCCTGGATCCACCCCTGAAGGGATCGAGCCGAAATGAACAAACTTGGTAGAGGACCTTTAGTACTTCATGCATACCAAGTTTCATCAAAATCCCTTCAGCCGTTCTTGAGAAGAAGTTGAAAATGTTAAAAGTTTACGACGGACGGACGACGGACGACGGACGACGGACGACGGACGCCGGACGCCACACTATGACAATAGCTCACTTGAGCCTTTGGCTCAGGTGAGCTAATAAAAAGGGAAAAAAATTTTGTTGGGGTCCCGCCGGGGTTTGAAGCCACTCCCCATGGGTCCATTGGGCATGGAAAACATACATTATACCTATGTACAATCTTAAAAAATATTCCTTAAAAATCCAAAAGTGGATATCTGGACAAAATTCTTTCACTTGTAGGGTACCATGCATGAGTACCTCATACCTACAAATTGTCATGACAATCTGAAGAGTGGTTATAGAAAAGAAGCAGAAAATGTATGAAAATCACCCCCCCCCCCCCCTTCCTTTTTACATAAGAAAAAAATTCATAAAAAATCAAAAAAATAAAATTTAAGCATAAAATACATATCAAAGCATTAAGTAAGTTAAATATGATAAATATGTAGTAAATGAGTGTGTAAAATCATACACTTATTGAGTTATTTAAAGAAAAAGTGCAAAAATGTGCATTTCTGACTAAGTCCGAAAAGACGTCAAAAACGCGTCAAAAATTAGTTGTCGGATTTTAACGAAATGAACAAACTTGAATCATACATCCTTCTAGATCACATAGATACAATTAGTTTTTCAATCCATTCAGTGGAACTGGAGAAGAAGATTTTTGAAGAGGGGTACCCTCCGGGGCCTATTTGACCCCGCCCTGGATCCACCCCTGAAGGGATCGAGCCGAAATGAACAAACTTGGTAGAGGACCTTTAGTACTTCATGCATACCAAGTTTCATCAAAATCCCTTCAGCCGTTCTTGAGAAGAAGTTGAAAATGTTAAAAGTTTACGACGGACGGACGACGGACGACGGACGACGGACGACGGACGCCGGACGCCACACTATGACAATAGCTCACTTGAGCCTTTGGCTCAGGTGAGCTAATAAAAAGGGAAAAAAATTTTGTTGGGGTCCCGCCGGGGTTTGAAGCCACTCCCCATGGGTCCATTGGGCATGGAAAACATACATTATACCTATGTACAATCTTAAAAAATATTCCTTAAAAATCCAAAAGTGGATATCTGGACAAAATTCTTTCACTTGTAGGGTACCATGCATGAGTACCTCATACCTACAAATTGTCATGACAATCTGAAGAGTGGTTATAGAAAAGAAGCAGAAAATGTATGAAAATCACCCCCCCCCCCCTTCCTTTTTACATAAGAAAAAAATTCATAAAAAATCAAAAAAATAAAATTTAAGCATAAAATACATATCAAAGCATTAAGTAAGTTAAATATGATAAATATGTAGTAAATGAGTGTGTAAAATCATACACTTATTGAGTTATTTAAAGAAAAAGTGCAAAAATGTGCATTTCTGACTAAGTCCGAAAAGACGTCAAAAACGCGTCAAAAATTAGTTGTCGGATTTTAACGAAATGAACAAACTTGAATCATACATCCTTCTAGATCACATAGATACAATTAGTTTTTCAATCCATTCAGTGGAACTGGAGAAGAAGATTTTTGAAGAGGGGTACCCTCCGGGGCCTATTTGACCCCGCCCTGGATCCACCCCTGAAGGGATCGAGCCGAAATGAACAAACTTGGTAGAGGACCTTTAGTACTTCATGCATACCAAGTTTCATCAAAATCCCTTCAGCCGTTCTTGAGAAGAAGTTGAAAATGTTAAAAGTTTACGACGGACGGACGACGGACGACGGACGACGGACGACGGACGCCGGACGCCACACTATGACAATAGCTCACTTGAGCCTTTGGCTCAGGTGAGCTAAAAAAACCAGGGAACTGAGGGGCCGGAACAAGGAGGTGTGTGAGGGTTTGGAGTTTGGAAGTTTTAACAGGGTTTATTTGGATAGAGAAGACTTGTTTGTATTCTATGTTTTTTAAGGTAATGATAGAAAAATATACGGACGTTTTCAGCAAGGAACAAAGGAATATTTACTGGACTTTTTATTCAATATTTTTGTTTTAGGTACTGCTCCTTTCAGAGAGAACACAGAGAGGTAAGAGCACTTTACGACTTATATGAATTATCCTCCTTTTTGTTTCATTTGAAATATTTTTCGATTTAAATCGATTCTTATAATTCTGCAATAAGGCCACGGTAAATGAATATTTTGTTTTACGTCCCCTGGAGGGTACCTTTTCGGAGAATTCTTGAGAAAAAAAACCGCACACACAAACATCCTATTTGTTATCCAAGAAAACTTCAAAATTCATTTCAAATCAAACCAATCCTTTTAAATCATCTTAAAGACCAGAAAGTTCTTCATCTGCCTCAATATGTGGAGTTACATTACTTTCTTCTTTCCAGCTTTGTTGCCTGAAAGAAGCTTTGTTTTGGCACTTTATTAATTTTACACCATAGATATTATTTGGCTATTTCGGTAACTTGTCATTCCATTCAAAAATATCATCGAAATTAGAGGAGGTTGTTGCACGGTCTACATTGTAGACGGCAATTTACACCTTTCCAGACAGTGCATTAATTTTCATTGTGTAGCAATGACTCGATTAATGATTGAAGTAATGATTGAATGATTGACTGTGTCGTTGACTGGCTACCACCAGAAGTTTTCTTTAACTAGCAATGAAGAATTATCTAATTTTTGGTTATGATTATTTGAATAAATTGCCGTGCAACAAGTCGGTTAATCAACTGCTCCTCGGGCTACGCCCTCGGAAACAATAGAATAACCCATCTTAGTACCATCCCTGCAATGCTATATTGATTGTAGATTTTGTTTGGATGTGCTGGTGTGTCGACCCTTCGGGAAACCTTGGGCCGCGCGCTCTCTGTGGGGTAGATGCACGGATTTTGATTAAAAAGTATTAAACCAGAGGGCGCTTCTGAAATGGGTTTTGGCGGCTTATGAAAAGGACTTTGGCTTCGGAAAATTTACATTTGTTCATCTGAATCAAAGGGTTTCTTTTCCTCAACAGACTACAAATCGTACAAATCATGAACATGTGTTGACCTGTGTTATGCCTTGTCCTTCCTCTTGGACCATATTTATGGTAGATTTGGTAAGGATTTATACAAGCAAGTTATAGGGATTCCTATGGGTACTAACTGTGCGCCTCTTGTTGCAGATTTATTTCAATACGCTTACGAAAAAGAATTAATCAATATTTTCAAAATAAAGAAAATTTGATGATTTTGAATGTTTCAATAATACTTCTAGGTATCTGGATGATATTCTAACTATTGACAATCCTGCTTTTGAATTATATAAGAATGAAATTTATCCATAAGAATTAACACTTAACAAGGTAAACGTTTCAAACACAGCAACACCATTATTACCCCTAAATATCAAAATAGTAAACGGAAAGATTCATACAAGTGTATATGACAAAAGAGATGATTATGGATTCAATATAGTCAATTTCCCTTGGCTTGACGGTGATGTTCCAAGACTACCGTCATACAGCATTTACATATCACAGCTAATATCTTGGATTTTCACAGTAGAAATTTACAAAGTACCAAGAAACTTTTAGGTCAAGGTTTCCGATTTCATAAACTAGTTAAGACTTTCTTGAAATTTTACAAAAATTACAGTCAACTCCTTTTAAAATTCGGAATTATCCGTTACTTTGGGTATTACACAACATGCCTTTTATGGTGATATGATAAACAAAATCAGAAGGATCAAAGATAGACAGCTTGTCCATCAAAAATGCGTCAGAATCATCAAACGCCTTTTATACCGTGGAAATGATCCTAATGTCACCAGACGGACACTTGGCTTGGTACTTGACTAATCTGCAGTCTTGTACCAGCGCATTCTTACAACTTGCACTCTGACTGACTGTGACGACGGGTCTCCATGACGGGCCCTGTCCAAACCTCTTTAGAGAAGAAGGTCCCCGACCACCTGTCCTCTCTTTTACGTCAGTCGGACTCCTCGGGCGATTACATTCATGAGCTCGCTTCAGCCGACAGAGCACGGACTGTATTACGTACGCCCTCTTTTTATATCCATTTACATATTCATTATTGTTTCTCGGGCCCCTGCGTTTTGCGGTCTTGCATGTGTGTGGTCATCTAACAGTGAAGAGGTTGTTTTACACCACAATGGTACGTTCGTCGAGACCTCTTGGTAATTGGAAAAGTGAGAGGGTAGTGCGCACGTAATCCAGGATAATCATACCATTTGCCACTTGTGTCCAAAGTCGGCACCGGTTACCCATTGGTCTCCTTGGTTTATGTGTAGTCCTTTGTGATTGATGTTTATATGTTGTATGTCTCTTTTTCGTCTATTGGTGTGCTCGTCTTTGTGTTTTCGCATCTGGTGTTTTGGTGTTTTGCTGTTGGTGCTGCAACAGGGTCTGGTTGGAGATCCCCTCCCTTCTCTTAATTATATTAATTATTTTTATAGCTACCAAGTTATGTATAGCTGTGGAGGGGACCACGCTCATGACAATGATATTCAGACTGTATAAGGAACAAGACCGAGTAGAGAGTGTCCATGTCTATACCGGAAGTCAAGACAACGCTCAACAAAGCACAAAAATAGCTGATAGCGCATGCGTGGTATCGGGATCCGGTTTACCCGATGATCCTTATGAATTCATGTTGAATGTTAGTGTAATTGACTCTAATATGGGTTCCGAGTGCGGGGCATACAGATTATCGGTAAGGCTTTTCGAGGTTAATTCCGAATGGGAAATAAATTTTCACTTTTTATCTGCATATTATTGGTGACAATTGTTATTTGTGAATATTTCAGCATTGATTAATTTCAGCCCAATGTGATTTGGCGCATGCGCTTGAAAAGCATTGAGTACGAGGGATTCGAAAGTGGGAACGACGCATTCTATGACGTCATTTGTTCATTTTCAGAAAGACTACGCCTTCAGAGAACTCAGATTAACACTCTGGAAACAACGTAAGTGTTCAAAAACGAAAATTTCAGACAACTATTTCCTTAAAATATAAAAATTAACGTAAAATAAAGAGAATAATATCATGTTATTACAGTACTGCAACCCACTTGTTTACAATTCCATCCTATCCTATCCACCATACTACGCCCTACTTCCACCTCCTATCCACTCTATCCTATCCTTTCCTTTCCTTTACTATCCTATCCTATCCTATCCTATCCCATCCCATCCTGTCCTATCCCATCCAATCCTGTCCTATCCTATCCTATCCCATCCTGTCCTATCTAATCCACATAATTCCAATCTAATTCTATCCCGTCATATCCTACATCCTATTCAACATCCTATCCAATCCTAGATCCTATCCTATCCGTCTTTATATACCTCTTATAACCTTTAGCGATGATATGATAAAACTAAATGACTTGACGAAATTCATGCATAAGTAGTAAATGTTATATTTGTAATTATTGCTGATTTGGGATTTTATTAAAATGAAAATTATTTGGATGTTAAACATCTTCAAATTTAATAGCATCATTTAAGAACAGATAGATTGGCAGCATGGACCAGACATGCACGTTTCGAATACTTAACCCTCGTCAGTGATTCTCAAATCTAAACAATGTAATATTCAAAAAAAGTATGAAAGTAACTATTCGAAAAAGCGTACCGAAAGACGTAGCAGGATGGGTGGGGTATGATGCTACAGAACCCACGTTTAAGAAATTTCAAGAAATTCTGATAACAGAAATTTTAGAATGCATTGAAGAAACGATCAACGGAAATTGATCGAACTACATGTGCCCTTGGGGACTCGATTGAACACCATATTCGCACTTGCAGTGAACGAAACAAAAATATCATAACACACCTCCAAGTTTGCTTTGAATTGAATTAAAATTTATATTACCCATTACGTCAAGTTTAGAAGTTAAATGGACCGAATTTAACCAAATAATCATGTTTTTTCTACTCATACATGAAACTCTAAAATTAAGAAAAAGATTGGATTCTAGAATGAGGTGGATAGGATGTAGGATAGGATGTAGAATAGGATGTCGGATAAAAGAGGATATGTTGTAGGATAGGATAGGATTGGATATAACTGGATTTTACTGAGGTTGTTAAGATATGATAGGATAGGATATAATGGGATAGGATAAGATTCTATCCACTTTCTATCCTACATCCTGCATCATACATCCTATCCTATCCACTTTTTTTGTCAAAATAGTGGGTTACATGTATGAGTAAACATGAACATTTAATCATATCGAAACACAGCGAAACCATTAAAAAACATTAATGAAATATGCATTTGGACTTCTCAATTCTTTTCAAACATTTCTCTGTAATGAACAGAGCAACTAAAGTTGTAACTCTACAGCCAGAAAAAGTTATTACAACAATGGAAGTAAGGGACGAGAATCATAATCCTCTGACGTCAGCCACACTAGGCGACAAGATTTATCTGCATCTTCGATTCTACTCGGGAGTCATACCAAATAGTACGTAAATTTATCCATTCTTTGCTCCATTGTAAATTTTAATTCTAATAACAGTTTGATAGCTGTAAACATCCTCAGTACATGACAAAAATTCTAGAATATTATAATTTCAGTTTCATGTAAATGAAGTTTCAAGTATGTTTGGCTGTTATCATTTGAGTCTTTCATTGTTGCCTCGTTTTGGTGCATGACAAATATGGATCATGGCCATATCCCCACACACAGTACAAAATCGATAATTCAGAAAATCATAAATCGAAGACATACAAAATCAGGATAAAACAGAAACCAAAG
The DNA here is from genome assembly GCA_028142955.1 of Pinctada fucata. NCBI lineage: Eukaryota > Metazoa > Mollusca > Bivalvia > Pterioida > Pteriidae > Pinctada > Pinctada fucata. The sequence continues at coordinate 20,643,633 of AP027103.1, forward strand.
CAAACAAACAAAACATACATGAAAAGAAGCGAAGTACAAATATGGCAATGAGTCCAGGTGCCAAGGAAGAGTCAGCATGTCCTGCTTGCATGCAACACCCGTCGCTTCAATTCGGTCGAATTGTCACACCATTTCATGATTGAAGATTTATTAGTGATTATTCCACTCTATTACCTATTTCAGGCAATGATGTCTATGGAACAGAATTTTTAATAGTATTTCCTTGTGGCCCAAATGTGTCAACAAACTCCATTCATTGGTTATATATCGGGAATCCGTCCGATGTTGACGCCCTGGTGACTGTAAAGAACATAACGGGGTCTTCAACAATCCTGGTGTCAAGTGGCGACTTCCAGTTTGTCCAGTTGTATGTCGACGAGCTGAGGGAGAATGTTAAAACCAAGGATAAAACAGTTATTGTGACATCTTCTGAAGAGATTTATGTAATAGCAGAGGCTGATAACAGTGACTCACAAACAAAGACGTGGTTCACGGTATATCCTGTCGACACCTTAGGCACAAGTTACACTCTTGTCGTCCCAACGGGAAACCTTCAAGTTGATTCCCTGTTCACTGTTTTAGCTACAGAAGATGACACAAACATCTCACTAACATTCCCTGCATGGAATAGCAATCCTTTGTCCGTTCCCGAGGATTTATTGATACTCAATCAACACGAAGCTTTCCAAGCAGTAGCATCCAGCCCAAACAACGTCAATGGGATTAAAGTAGCTGCCGACAAGCCGATATCCATGCTGGTGGGCATGCACGGAGTCAGTGGCACTGCCACAATATTTAGCGTTGAGGAAACACCGAAAGAAGAAACTCTCGGTAAAAACTTTATTTTGATAAAGCATGTGGCAGACTGTATCTCGACAGAAACAGGTGGAACTATTTCCGTGCAAAACACAGTAACAATGACGGTCACCAACACGCTCTACCACTTTGAACAGAATGGAGAAGCACCTTTCGGAATCTCATCAACAACACCTCTGTTGTGTGGAGTTCTGGTCGGCGATTCAAACACGGACTCCAAACTGACATTTTTACCGGCCATAGAGAACTGGTCAAGTTCGTATATGTTCTCATCATTTCTAAATTTTCAGTACAAGATAACTTTAGTTATTCCACAAGGATCCGAAGATGGCGTCAAGATAATAGGGAGGGTGACTGAGACCGAAGGAAGCTCACTCACTTGGACGGCTGTACAAACGCCCAACAGTAAGCCCAATTTTATCAAATTATTCATGTAAATGCTAAAGCCTTGTATACATTGAAACTACATATAGATTTTGCAAAAAGTGTATCAATTTCATAGTCGATCCAATATCTTTTCACCAGTATCTAATACATATTACCCCCTACGTTAAATATGGTTCCTCCTTCGACTTTCTCCGTTTCTCCATGGTTGGATATGATTTTTCCTTTGGTTTCTCCATAGACGTTATGTATCTCTGCGGTCGGTTTGAATATAATTTATTCTAAGGTATTCTCCATAGTGTTGTCACGATAGTCGCCGACATCGGCACTAACGTCGCTAAGACATCCAAGTCGCCGACTATTGATCGATATTTTAGAAAACAGATATATCGGATTAGATACACTTCTTTGCCAAATGTTCTCTCTTCACGCAAAATGATACTAGAAATATATCAGAATGGGACACTAGCACATACACATATAAAAAGAGTAACATGTATATTTCTGACCAGGCAAATCCAGGTAACCTTATTTTTGAATTATGTCGAAAGTGGTAATGTCCGTCTGAATTAAGGTTAAAAAGGTTTAAGTTTGAAAAATTTTAATTCTTTGAAAGTACTCCGAATGTCCGATAATCGAAATTAATTTTATCCATTTTTACAACACTAAGTCTCCATAAAAGCAGTATGTTTCTGTAGGATTGATATTTCTTTCTTGACTGCCTACATAGTCGTCTCTAACTTCAATCTAATTAGGTTGGACAGTCAGTTATTCTGTAGCCACATACATAACACAAATCTTCGAGGGGCCAACGTTTAGGATTCAGCATCCCACAGCCACCTTCTTAGCCGTAGTGGAGACTGAGACCGGAGAAGCCATGACAGTTGTTCCTGGATTTAGGCTTGCTGTTCTTAATCCGGAAGATGTAAGTACTTGAAGATAACTATGCGGCCGAGATTATCATAAAATACGCTAGAAAGATAAAAAGGAAATAGATACATATACAATGTTTTTACATAAAATCTACAAATGAATCTATAGAAGGATCTTAAAATGCAATCGTCTGCAACTTAAAAAAATTTTGCAAAATACTAGTAGTCTCAATAAAATGACAAAAAGTAATTTTACACTTCTTGGGTTCTCTGTATATTCAGTTCAATTCAATTTATTTATCTATTTATCCCATGTATTACAGAGTTTTCTGTCTTGATTCTGTAGGGCTGTGAGCAGACCGTAGGTTATGCTGGGGATCTGGTGGACAATGATTGTGACGGACAGGTGGATGAAGATCTAGACGTCAACCAAGGTAAATCACATTCAGGAAGAAAAGAAAACATTTTATCTTCTTTTTTGAACTTGATATAGTTACTCTTTGGTCTCCTTACTTTTCGGTGTTGTCATTCAGGTTCATCTGCTAGTTGGCTGTCTTGGAGAAGTGAAAGGGTTGTGCGCACGTAATCAAGGATAACCACACCATTTGCTACTTGCGTGACAAATGGCCGTCCAAAGTCGGCACCGGTTGCCAATTGGTCTCGTCGGTTTATGTGTAGTCTTTTGTGTTTGATGTTTACATGTCGTGTGTCTCTTTTCCGTCTCGTGCTGTACTCGTCTTTTGTGTTTTTGCATCGGGTGTTTTGGTGTTTTGCTGTTGATGCTGCAACGGGGTCTTGTTGGAGATCTCCTCCCTTCTTTGGTAATGGTGTTCTTTGTCGTCTCTGGGTGTCTGTTGGAATGATTATTTTGGTACAAACTGGTATTTGTTGCAATTTTGTTCGTGTGTTTCTTTGTTTTTCACAAAAACGTTTTCTTATTGGAGAACTTTTTCTTCTGAAAATATCATATTTATTCATATATTAATTTGTGACCTCTACTGGTAGGACAAAATTTCTTAGATGTAAACTGACTTACAATAAATGAAAGACAGGAGGGGATCTCAAACAACACTCGGTTGCAGTACCCACAGCGAAACCACAAAAGACCCAATGTAAAAACACAGAGCAGACACCCACAGAAAGAGACGCAAAAGGTACAAGGAAAGCCAACTCATACCATAAAAGCATGAAACACAAAATACCACACATAAACCATCGAGACCAATGGGCAACCGGTGAAGACTTAGGACGGCCATCTGTCACGCAAGTAGCAGACGGTGTAATTATCCGGATTACATGTGGAGATTCAAATTGTTGAATACTTGTAGATTTTCATTCGAATGTATGTTTGTATTTCAGATACCGGTGATAATCCATTAGACCTTAGACAAGATCCCGATGGTAAGGTGCTATGTACTTGTAGTCAAATAATGTTTATTGAAATTCTCTTGGAATTTTCAATTTTAACAGCTAACAAAGATGGAAGTGACCTTTACAATACAATGCAAAACTGCACATACAATCACATAGATCTATGACCAGTTTAAGAATTGAAAAACACAGCAATATGAATAATCCAAACAGAAAATACAGGATAGCACATAGAACCCGACGAGAACCCGACATAAAACGCAACGAGATGGTGTTACGGGTTACTTGAGCATCCTCTTCCGACTTTTAGATAACTACATCATAATTATGTTCTTCATGCTGTAGGATTACAATAGTCAGTTGTTGCAAATTTCACTACATGACCATTCTTAATTGTGCTTATTGTGGTTTGAACGTACTACATGTATTATTATTTTTTTCTGATTTGGAACTCGGCAAGTTTTCAATCTTTTGAGATATCAATATGTTTAGTAAGAAATATGAATCTAATTTTCTACAAGATGAAAGGAAATATTACAACTTATGACAATATAAGCTTTAAAAAATGCAAGAGAACATAAGAAGAATAGACAAGTACTTGTACTTTTTTCTGTTTGCCAGGGACTGCTTTGGCCGTACGAGTTCGTCCTGTGTCTTGTTCTGCGAGATTCGATCAGAACTGGGACGACACGGCTTCGTCTGTTAATTTCATAGACGATAATGGGTATGTAACATATTTTACATATAATTATCATAAATTTTGTATTATCTCCTTGGTAAGTGTCAATGCTGGTGGACTAGGAGTCCCAGAGGGCACATGTAGCAAAGTTACACTCATTCGAAAATTTCTGTTATCAAAATTTCTTGAAATTTCTAAAATGTGGGTCCTAGAGCATCATATCCCACCCATCCTGCTACGTCTTTCGCTACATTTTGGACATAATTACTTCCACACTTTTTAGCCATATTACAATGTTTAGATTGAGGATCACTGACGAGGGTTAATTACCCGAAACGTGCATGTTTATCCATGCTGTAAATTTAACTGTTTTTAAATACGTTTATAATCCTTATTGCAATACAATAAGTAATAAACGCCATCGACCTATACCTTGTAATTTTGTATTCTTTTTCACACTGAGCACGACAGGTGTTTTGATGCTGTGGGTGCTGCAACCGTGTCTGATTGGAGATCCCCTCCTTTCTTTCATGATATTACGGAAATCTACATGTAATATTAAGCTTACTTCAGAATGCCATGACGTTGAGTCGAATGATATACCTTTCCGCTTACCACAAAGGATAGCTTTGAAGAAATCTTATTCTTTCACATTCAGATAAATTATGATATATGTGTTATCAGGTGCCTCAGTGGAACCATAGGAACGCCCCTCATTCCTAACTCCAGTTTTTCTTCCTTATCAAATGATGACATCTTCCCAAAGGAGTACTCGACCGGTATATTTGAGACAGTCAGATTTGTGGGTAGTCCCAATCTGTACTTTAGATGCAAACTGGAATTTTGCTACTCAAACAACGACACAAAATGTACAACAGTAGGTATATATACAATAGTTTTGCGTCAATTTATTGATTGTATCAGTTTCTAAAAAAATGTTCTATCGAGAGAAATTTCAATATGAAAAAAGGAAGTAAAATATGTCAAGGAATAGACGTAACATTACTCAGAAAGATGTGTAATAATCGACTTGCAATTCAACAATTTCGTTTGATGGATTCTTCATTTATATAGTTTGGGTTTCTTTTTCCTGTAGACTTGACATAATCTGAAAGTGTTTGATGATTACAACTTTTTAAAATACTTTCCTTCAGCCGATAAAATCAAAAGAGAAAATATCACGCGATGCATACATTTATTTTATTTCACAGGACATTTGTAATTCTGATTCATCACGTAAGAAGCGATCCTCCATTAGTGATGGCGTTAGCATCCAGTCCTCCATTACTGTAAACGGTAACTCAGTCAGAGACAGCAGTACGCACACAGGTAAATTCCGTGGTTTTGGTATAATTTCTCACAAAACCTAACTCTAAAATCTCGATAAAGAAGACAGGGACCTGAACACCTGTCCTCTCTGAAAATTTGTCGGACTCCTAGGGTGACTGCATGTATTAGCTTGCTCCAGCAAGCACAGCACGGACTGTTTTTGTACACCCTTGTGCTTTTGATATCCATTTCACTATTCATCTGTTTGTTACTTGGGCCACAGCGCTTAGCTGCCTTGTTTGTGACGTCATCCTACAGTGAGGAGGCTTATTATAAACAACAATAGTGCGTTCTTCAAGATCGCTGGGTAACCGTGTTGTGCGCACGTAACCCGGATAATCACACCATTTGCTACTTAGTAGTAAACGGCAGTCCTTAGTCGGTACCGGTTGCCCACTATTATCTTACGTTTATGTGATGTAGTTCTATTGTGTTCAATGTTTTATGTCGTCTTTTGCGTTTGGGTTTCCTTGTTCTTTTCGTTTATCATGTATTTTTTTAAGTATAACGTTGCTTTAAAATTATCTTTAAATCTTATTTGTGTGTCCTGATGTTATCCAAGAGATAATTTCATAAATGCAGTTTTATGTTGTACACATTGTTATTATTTTTTCTCTTATTCGATGGGTTGTTTTCTTTTCTCTTCCGGGGTTTTTTTTTTTGGTACGTTTCATCATTACGAGACTTTTTGATGTTTCCATTTCTTGCTGTTTGATTACCATGAAGCTCTGTCAACAATTTTAAAAGTACATCGTCTAATGCCTTGTTATGAATAATATTTTTCAGGACACATGTCTGCAGACCAGTCCTGTTTTGATGTAATTAGCTACGTGTTAACAGTGATTGTTTTGTTGTTACCGCTCGTGGTGACACTTCTAGTGACATTCGTACTTTTTCGTAAATTATGGAGAGAACTGGATAAAGATGTTTCCAACAGATAATCGTTGATTTCATGTACAGAATAATTTATTTTCATTTGTTGCTGAGTAATATAATAAAAAATACAATGGTAAACAAACAGCATTTTGTTCTCTTTCTCTCTCTCTGCTTAACAGTAAAATAAATATAAAAGAATTCATTCTGTATAGTTACTTGAGCAATCGCGTTGGTAGGAAGCAATTTTAAATTGTATCCAAATTTGTAGCGCTATAAAAACATAAAGTGTATGACTTTAAATTAAGTTTATCCTACCTCCAATAGAAGATAATTAATTTTGTGATAATGTAGTAATTGACTCCTATAGACGGTATTGTCGGGGGTTTAATTCCATTGTCAACACTGGCCATAACTGACCTCACGTGGTGCAGGGATCACCGGGGATTTTTCTGATGGGAGTAACACCAGAGGCAAAGGCCTCAGTCAACAAACGGTGACAATGATCGGTCATGGAGATAGCAATATACATCATAGTGTTACCCTTTACAGAACACAAGACAATACATCTGGTGTATATGTATACACTTGACAAATTCATCAAAGGCATATCTATATTAAAGGTCTTTTATTTATAACAATGCATGAACCACGTCTTAAAATAATAAGTTAAAGAATTTTAAATACTTGGAGCATATTTCTGTCTTTGCCTAGGTTGTTGTGCGCTATAAGAAGTCTATTGGCCTTAGGCTGGATGCAGATACTATAAGGATACTGACCAATGTCCTTTATGAAGACCCCTGCATCCTGGCCTTCTCTTGTGACCTTGTGAATACGAGAGTAGCCGATACTGACCACTAGTATGTGGTCTCTATACTCCAAAATCCCTCCCACGGATGCCGGTATGGCACAGCTCCATAACACTTGACCAGAGAAAGATATACATAATAACTTTGTACCACTGTCGTAGTCACGATCTGATATATAAAAACGATTTTCCTGAGAGTCCAATGTAATTGCGTATCCTGGATTTCCGTTACAAATGGATGCCAAATCCACCGAGTTTTTCAATTTCAAATCCAGATCGAAAAATTCAACAAAACTATCTGCACTTTCCAATACGGCGATATCTTGGCCGTTTGTGTTCACGGCATATCCCACATGTTTTAATTTCACATCGCGTATTTTCAGACATTCGTAAGTTTCTAGTCGCCAGTACACTAAGGTCTCTTGCCACACCGACAACACCGTTTCGTCGTCTATACAGGCGATGCAGCAGAATTCTGTTGGGAAAGGTGTTGAAACGCGTAGCCTTAGGTCCTTTTCAAAGACTTTCAGTTGCATATTGGCGCTGTCGGCGACTAGAAACTTGTCTTGGGACATCAAATTGACGGTCCTGATTTGGCACTCCGTACAATCCTTGACCATTTTCAATGAAATCGTCCTGAATTCCTCTGTATAAACTTCCTCGTGAAAATCATTTTCGTAATTGTCGTCCTCCTCATCTGACGAGGACTCTGGTTTTGTGATGAAACTCTCCTTAAATTCGTCCACATCGTGTTCCTTAGAGATCTCCTCGGACAGATGGTCCTCCTTACACTCCCCACAGAATCGGATGCGACAGTTAAGACACATCACCTCTGCCTTCTTGTTCTCTCCCCGTCGGTAACATGTCTCACAGTTTGTCTTTTTAGGTTCCTCCATACTGTACAAAGGAAGATCAGACAGACTGGGCACCATAATTTCATTGAAAGAACAGATGTTTTCCAAATGTTTATTTTACTTTTAAGATTTTAAATCAAAGAACAGACCGCAAATCTGAATCATAAGTTAGCGAACAATGCCTCAAAGTCATATAAATAGTCAAAGTTCGAACTCGAAGTCCTTGATTTTAATGCTTTAATCCTTAACAATAATCATTTGTTAGTGAATACGTAATCAAAGTAGGATTAATAAGTAATAAGATGTAATACCTGCTATAGAAGTTATAAGTGTTCCTTCCTTCGCGCCTTCATTGTTTGCCCGGCGGCATTGCCATGGGTGAGGGGGACTCGAGCATATAATACCTAGTCAGATAGGACTATTGATCTACACCTTTAAATTCTGGATTTCAGTATGACAGACCTGATAGCGTTGTTAAACCGTTTGTAATACCCTTAACTTTCCCTTTCTGCCACTTCATACGCTTCAACGCTGTTATAATTGAAATTCACATGAATGAAAGAACTCTTGAGATTTTATTTCAATATTCTTATCGAAACTTATTTTCGGAAATACTGAGTTTGAATTATTTGCTCGCATATTATTGATTAAGAAAACTATTTCATATATATTTTTATCTGAATTCAATAATATTGGGATTAAAAAGTTTGAAGAACTCAGCTGACAAAGTTCAATTCAAAACAAAATGACTTTTTGCATGAATATTGAACTTTTTAAATAGCCGAGAGCGCCAAAGATAAACTTTGTCATGAATGCATTCATAAAAGCCTTGCTACTAGGGATTTTAATAAAGTCATTTACGGAATTACATGCTTAAGACGAGAAGTATATTTATTCAAGTATATTCAAATATCTGCCGTCTCAACAAACATTGATTTCAAATGCACAAATTATAATTTTGCGGGGTATTATAAAACAAGGAGGGCGTCTGACATCCGACTACCATAAAAATATCGTGGATCCAGTACGTTTTAGCCGTCAGATACTATAGAAGAGTATGACACTTAATCGTAACTGTCTCACCGATCGCGATAATAATTGCAAATCGCGTCTTGAGAATACGCACTTACTGAATCATACCAAAGCATGGTCCACACACCATTAGATTGCGACAAGAGGACCTTAAGTACTTGCTTCCTGTAAGGTTTCATAAAATTCTGTGCAGCAGTTGCAGAGGAGATGTGGAAAATGCGTCAGCCAATCAGAGTCCTCGGTGGCCATATTTGTTGACCGATCGGCACAAAAAACACAAACTTAGTAGAGGACCTTGAGTACTTGCTTCCTGTAAGGTTTCGTGAAATTCTGAGCAGCGATTGCAGAGGAGAAGTCGAAAATATAAAAAGTTTACGCCGGACGGACGACGGACGGCTCGCTATGACAATAGCTCACTTGAGCTTCGCTCATGTGAGCTGAAAAAAAGAATGTTCTTGGTGAAGTCGAAGGGGGAATTGAATATTTTTGTATTTTATTTGTAAGAAGAAATCCTTGATCAACGGAAGGCTTATCAGATTATCAGAGTAATAAGATGTATGCATCAACCAACTATGCTCTACTGGAAGAGACGAGCTATTATTTTAGATAGGATACGCTGTCTCGACCCTGCTATATCTGGCTAGGATTGAGTTCGTCTTGGAGCCCTGTTTTCACAGTTTCTTATTATACAATGCTTGAAAAGATGTTAGTACACGGTTGTAGAAAGGTCTAGAATCATATAGATACTAGTATAGCATGAAATGGTGAGACAACTATTTTTGCCAGTCAAACTTTTGTGTATGCTTGAGCATATAAGCAGGTAGCTACGCCCCTGTCTATAGATCGAAGCATGGCATGAATGATACCTTATTGAAAAGATGACAATGTCGAACCTCTTTGTTTATTGTAATCAAAATCATACACTTTTTGTAGTAATCTTAGCAATATTGGGATTCTCAAAACACAAGTAAACACAAGATCAGCACGTTTACTTACTCGCCAGTAAATACTTTCTTTAGTATACAATCTACGTTTATATATAGCAACTATCTTACCAAGATAGCAACCAAAAATTCTGCCAGTCCTTGAGAGCGTAGAAACTGTATTGCTGAATCAAAATGATACTGGGAAAAAAGTTTACGATATTGATGCTTCTTCTACATTTATTTCAATGGAGTACTGCCATTAGTTATACGTTGAAGTCATTGATATCTGTGGATTACCTCTGGTCTAAGGCAGACAGAACCGAGGCCATCAGGAATAAAACATTTATATCCGAAAACAACATCATCACCGGTATCAAAGTGTACAAAGGACGAACGTTTGTCACTGTTCCGCGGTGGAAACCCGGTGTGCCTTCCACCCTGAATGAAATAGCAAAAACCGATGACGACAGATATGTCCTTAAACCATTTTATGACTGGACTTGGCAGACGATAGGTGACTGTAATGCATTACAATATGTACAAAGTATGGAAGTGGATCCCAATACTGGATATATGTGGATCATAGACACAGGTAGGGTCAACACCATCGTATCAGGCCATGTTCTCAATATTTGCCCTCCTAAACTAAGAGTCGTTGAAATAGATACGGGGAACATAAAACTTGAGTATGACTTTCCGAATTCAGTGGTTTCGAGAACATCGAATTTTATGAACGACATTGTCCTTGACTACCAAAATGGCGAGGTCACACATGCCTACATCACCGACACAAGTGACGCTAAAATCATCGTATATGATGTACTACGAAATTCATCTTACTATTTCTCGCATACTTCCATGAAACCAGAAATCGGACCTACAAACTACGTCACATTAAACGGACAGTCCCGTCAGTTCTTGACCCCCATTGACGGTATTGCAATCACTCCTGATTTTGACTATGTATACTACTGTCCTCTTGGTGGCGTTGGATTGTACAGAGTGCCTACGTCAGCTCTACGTTTCGATGCAACCAACTTTTCCGAAGCTGTCCAGTTCGTTGGGAACAAGTCAAGTCAGTCTGATGGAATGATATTCAGTCAAAAGCACTTATACTATGGCGGACTTAGTACAAACACACTGTACAGAGTATCCCTGGAAAACCTGAAGCGATCCGACGGGCACCTGCTTGGCGAGGAGACACTTGTCCAAAATAACCAAACAATGTTGTGGATAGATACTCTGGTTATAGATGAAGACGGAAACCTGTGGTTTGTCGCCAATAGTTTGCTATATTTCGTTAAAATGACCATGAACTTTACCGGAAGTGATCCGAATATGAATATCTGGAAGGTGGGCGTGGCAGAAAAGTCTTACCTGTGGCGTGCAAATTCCAGAACATTAAATTCAGATATTTCAAATGTGTCAGATAGAAGCTACGCTGTATATGTCATTATGATGTTAGCTCTTTTCATGTCTACATTCATGAAAACGAAGTAATTGATTAAAGTAAATGTTATTGTATTGTGTAAAAAAATATCTAACATGTTTAAAGAGTGTTGTCTTTAAATTTCTTCAATTGCATCTTATAGATGCTAGTTGAATCTAGAACAAAAAATGATTTCTCATGAAAAATTATGCTCGTTTTCAAATATTCACTGTAAATATAGGTTGTTAGCGCTATTGGATAACCTCTGTGATTACTTGAAATGGGACTACATGTATAGCATCGCAAATCTAATACGTCCCTGTTGCAAAAATATATTCATATGTCATTAACTGTCAAGATCCAATATTCGCGAGACAGACAACACAGACCATTAATAACAAACATGATAAATGGATTACACTGATTTCAAGGTATACAGCTATCCAGATTAATTTCGCACAAGTTAGTAAGAGGACTATACAAACTCCTCGTACAGTCCCCTACTTCCAAAACGATCGTTGGTAGATTTTTGGGGAATAATTTACTTATAATACCAATAATACAATAAGACAAAATGTTCCATAACAAAGTAAATATATAAATCGATATCAAAATGCATTATAGGTATACGAGAAGCAGTCTGTACATTGTTCGTTGATGCGATGTCTGATTTACGCCTATTTTGATTTTATAAATTATGCAATAAAGAAACAAGCATACAAAGTATTGCTGAAGCAATGCCCCACATTTCCCATCCATCAAGTTTTATTCAAATATATGTAACAGTGGCAGAGATCAGTCCGGAGAACCAGTTTTATTCAACTCTTATAAAAGAAGGTCAAGAGCAACCATATATCGACTTGATCTGCAACTCTTCACTTTGAAGCCCCGTGCCAATATATTCAAATATCTGTAATTTCCGGAAAAAAACTTACTGTCACTATATATCCTTTAGCTCCGGTTTTGCAAGTTAGGGCTAATAAAAATGTGCCTTTTCCCATTAAAAGTGAGCACATGACTATAGTAATGTACTCACTTTTAATGATTCAGAATTAAAAGTTAGAAAAAGACAAAATTAAAGGTAGAACTGAAATATTGCAGAAGAAAAAGAACCTTAAACACCTACAGAAAGGAGTATTGCTAGATTATAACATTTCTATTTCAGTCTCAAAATAATCATGTCAAAAGCACGACGCCATAATGCATTCGAGAATGGGTTGTACAAAAGCAACACGATCGGACTCATAAACTTGACCTTTTACCTCCCTTAACCTTAGTTTGTACCTCCAGGCTCACGGGCTCACAGCACAAATAAACACACCGCAGCTTCAAAGAAAATGTAAAATATTACGTAGTTCTACACCTTATAAGGTTGAACTGAAATCCATCATCAACTTCCTACTCACCTGCTGTTATACCTTTGTCGGACCAAGCTAACTTGAAATCAAGAGAAAGGTATGTAATTGGTAATGATATTACTTTTCTTTTCTTAAAACCTTTTTTATTGAAAAAAATACATTGATTCATGTATTACGTGTATAAGAATCAGGTGCCACACAGAAACCCTGTATCTGATTGTATAAATATCTTCTATCGTTTAGTCTAAAATTGTCATCAGAAATATCATTAGTTACAAGAGTCTGCAATCCTCGCAATGTCCATCCTGACACGCGTTTCTTTTTGGATAGGCATAGAATATATCAATATTCAGACCATAGATACTTGATTTTGTAACAGGCTTCAAGCATCATGGAGGCAGAGTCGGAACTGTTCTTTTATTCCTCTTCTGCTCTTAAAAAGTTATAATATAAAATACCATAAACTATCGTTTTCCACAATTTAAGATATATAATATATATATTAAGTTAGACCCATCAAAAAGCACCGAATATGACACATTCACCAGTTTTGACCTTTTCTGTACGGCTTACGTGTCGGGTGTTGCTAGAAAGCACAAACAGGGCAATTTGTTTCATCTCAATTGGGGATTTACTTTTGCTTTATTGCAAAATGCTGCACTTGTTTGTTTAGAATGGTATTTTTTTAAGGTTTTGCATTCAAATTGATTGTGATTTTTTGCGTTTTGTCTTACGTTTATTTACTAATTCATGAAACATGACATAAGAAGACTCTTTCTTGTTAAATAGGCTTGCATTTCTTTTGATTTATTCTTTTCCATCGACAGCTCATCTCTGAAACACCACGGATGAATCTTTGGACAGCAGACATGAACTCACTTTTACTGTTGTTGCTACATGTTTGCGCCGCACACAATCATCTCAGCCATGCAGCCTATCCGAACACTCTGTCAGAGCGGGAATGCCGTACCATGATGCCAGAGTCCATTCATGTGGAACCTCAAACAACCGCTCCCCCATACCTGCTGGGATTTAAATCGACTGTAAAAGATGGAAAATATGATGACAAACCCATCAAAGGTTTCTTATCTACAAAAAGAAATAAAATCTATAGAAATTGACAACATTTTTGCCCGATACTGGTATTGTTTCTTTCAATTATTCTATTTCTGCTATTTAGTATTTACATTTTTGTACTAGAAATGTATCCATTCACATAGTAACCCTGCAGGCCAAGAGAAAGGAGTCCCCTTTACGTGTGGTACTTATACAGGCCCATATCGCTGACTGTGACGACCCGGAGTACTACAAAGCACAAGGAGCTTTCCAGCATATAGACGACTTCCTTCACACAACCAACTGTGGGAAACGAGCAAATGTGAGTGACAACTTCAAGATTGTAAGGACCCTTCCCTATCTTGAAAACAAAAGAACAAAATGTTATCGAGTTTGAGCGTATATATAACTTTTTTCTCTCTATTCAGAGTATTGCAGTTAATAAAGTATTTAACGATACTGGAATGGTTACTAGAACAAGCATAGACTGGTATCCCTCAAAGGGCTTCAAGAAAGACATCTACTTCAGGTACAACATGTCCACACAATATCTATAGAATATTGCATCGCATCAATCGTATGATATCATTAATGGTACACTTGTGAATAAGAATTGACCTCAGTTCATAAATGTTATTAATTGATAGCAATTCATATATCATGACTTAAATGTGGTATGCATGAGAGAAAGAACAAAGGCTGAATGTATTTAGAAAGGGTGAAAATAAATATATCTCATCGAGGAAAGGGGTATAATTGGTACACATGGAAATTCGTGCAATTTGTTAAAAAAAACCTTTCCATGAGGTTCTTGTATATCAATCATTCTGAAGTATGCGAATATCAAAAGTCATTAATCGCCTCATCGGCATGGTATAGTTACTGATACTTTAATTTTTTCATCCAGAAAGATAGCAAATATTCTTATTAATGTGTATTTGCAAGTAGATGTTTGTTTTAAAACAGGGATGGGGTCAATTACATTGAAATGTAATTAATTAAATTACACATTACATTGTAATTTTTGGCAATGTAATTAATTAAATTACACATTACTTTGCTATTTTTTGGCAATGTAATTAATTAAATTACAATTACATTGCAAATGTAATTAATTAAATTACACATTACATTTCATTTAATGAATTTATTTTTAGCATATCAAATTTCAAGTCTCTGATATAATGCAAGAAAAAGCAGGACAATATTCGCTCAACAGTCCAATGTATTTTAAGATTCACTGAGAAACCGTTAATGTACATTAATGCACACATTTTGCCTTGAAATTCCCCCAGAATTCTTGGCCCTTAAAAATACTAGCCATTTTGTCCTTGTCTTTGATAAGTTAGTTTTCCCAACTAAATTTTGTTACATTAGGATCAAATCACATTTGTAAACAGAACCTTTGACAATTTTATTCATGCATTCTTTCTATTGTTAACAACCAGGTGAAAATGCATTATCTCTAAGGTTTAATCCCGATTGTCCCACATTTGGAAAAAATCATATCCCGATTGTCCTACATTTTTAAACAAACACATGCATAATGATAATACAAACATTCAGGTTATAGTCTATTTTATTGTTGAAGGTTTTTTTTTGTTACACTTTTGAAAATGATATTAATACGATTACATACAGATACATTCTTTATTATTACTCATAAGAGACCCCCCCCCCCCATTGTTAACTTTTATTCTGGCTAAATGTTCTTATGTATTTCTCCATCTCGAACTCTTTTATATGGACATACATTTACTCTTTATATTTTCATCAATAAGCCTAATATTTTCTCAAAATAAGTAGTTTTTGCAAAAAATATTTCACTCCAAAGGCATGGTCGATCTTCATTTTTGGCACCTTTATTTATTCAATTTATAGCTATTGGATATAATAATCAGGGGTTTTTTTGCATCAGGAATTTCATTAATTGTAGAGTATGGGATAACTACTGAAAATATTAAATATGAATCCACTATCGATAAATACAATCTAAGACTTATGGATTCTAAAGGATTAGTTTCGTATGCCGTATTTCATAGATTTAACGCGTGATCAAGATTTATAATTATGGTCCAGAAATTGCACATTTCAACTGAAAGAGCATATACTTGTACTTTAAAAATTGTATCTGTACAGAACATTAGTTTCGAAACGTATGCAATATAGTGATGAAAAGATCTTTATGTCAATGAAAAGTTTTCACTTTACGTTCCAGCATCAATTTAGGCATTTTCATTTTCAAATAGATCAGAATGATAAATATGGATAATTATTTCATTTATTTCTAAATCCTCATAAATTCTTAGTTTTCATAGGAATGTGACAATTCGGACAATTGTCAGACACTTTCATATCCGATTTTATGTTATTTCATAACTGTCATTGATTGCATCTTCATCCTTTCACATTTTTTAACAATCACACGCAAAAACTTCGTTGTAAAACTGTCATGATTCAAAAAGAAGTATGGTCAAGAGCTATACTAGTGTCAGAACGGACTCCGGACAGACGTCGTCCTTTTGAAGTAATTTGAAGAAACTTATTTTCAAAATTCTGTGACAATTTTGAAGTATTTTTAAAAATCTTGCATCTAAGTTGATTAATCTTACCGCCGTTTGACCCCTTTTGCCCCTTTGAATTTGTCAATATTAAAATATATGTTCTATAGTACCAATTTATTGTACTAGACACATGTTTCGGATATTGAATCCTCGTCAGTAGTACTTTAAATAAAGCCAAAGTGAATTTTCCTGGCGCCATCTACAATGTCGCGCACAGGGGGAAGTCGCCGAGAACCGTCTTTTTTAATCTATGTACATGATTTTTAATATCCAAAAATCCTTCAGTTTTTCCTGAAATTGATATAGATTGACAGCTTTAAAATTCGGTGTCCCGAAAATAGTCAAGTTATTTGCAAAAAACAAAAACAAAAACAAAAACAAAAAGAAAAGAAAAGAAAAAAGCCAAAATATAGGGTCACAAAAATCGGTCTACAAACCACATCTCTTAGTAGATGTCATGGGCGGATCCAGGATTTTTAGAGGGATGGTCCTAAAGTCCGAAAAAATGAGTCAAAGAAAGAAATGAATAAATAAAAGCACACCAGAAAGTACAAAACATCCATGCCGTTAATCAAGAAATCATGAATCAGACTTTAACCTTCACCCTTTGATCTCTGAATGAGATAATTGCCGCAATTACCTAATTAACCTGCACACCATATCCCGATTGTCCCACATTACTTTTATACCTTTTTTATATAAATGTGGGACAATCGGGATGAAACTAAGACTTTAGATATATAATGGAGGTAATTGCAGAAGTGACAAACAAGTTAATTAAAACAGAAACACTGAACCAGACTTTGTTTTGATAACTATAAGTCATATTAGGTCTGTGGTCATTCAGGTAAAACTGTTTATTTAACCATTATCTGTGGCTAATCTCAATGATAACTGATTACACAACAAGTTAATTTTTTTTCTCAGACCAATCTGTGTATTCATTTTCTTAGTTGCAAATGTAATTGAAAAGTAATTGAAATGTAATTGAAATTACATGCAGTTTTTGCAATTACAATTACATTTTTAATTACCCCATCCCTGTTTTAAAATAAAAAAGTGAGTGGTATAAAAATGAATTGTGGATTAACTAACGTCTTTTCAACATTATGTATATTTTCAGGGCCACTGTTGGTCTGGACGATAATAAAGTCTGGACAAATATCCTAAGCAAAGTCGCTCGTCACGTGACTTCCAAAAGGAATTCCACTCAGGCACCAAATTGCAAGATAGGAAATAGTGCACAGCAAAGCGTGAAGACTTCTGAAATGGCTTTATTACTGTTTTGTATACTTGTGCTACCAAAACTAATATCAGATATCTCATAAACGTTCACATTGATATAATATTTATCATTTTATTATTCAGACCGTTTTGCTTTAATAGATAGTGCTTTATTTATCTTTTTTGTTTGTCATGATGTGGACATGATTTTTTTTTCATGACATGAAAGACATGGACAACAGAAAATTTTCAGGAAGATGGAATAAAATGCATATTGTTACCAGCATTTTAATTTTCTGTTGCATTTATCATTTTGTATCATTACTTAGCATGATCGATTAAAATATAAAAGAAACAAAGTCTGTTTTTCATAAATCAAGTGATGCTATACTGTTGACATAGGAAAACATGAACACTCCTAACCGTTAACGGACCGGGATGTAGTTGACGGATTATAATCGATGTCTAAGATGCATGTATACTCCCGTCTCCATACTATACATATACCTACCTGCTACAAATTTCGAGGGACATTCACAGTTTCTGGCGAAATTTGGAAACGTTCCGTCACGGAGTTCATCTTTACAGCCAATAAGATTGCAACTTGCAATGATGTACCGGTAAATATTTTTGTGCGAAATATCAATAACACCGCTGCAGACACAATGATCTACCTGTGACGACAGGTGCCTGAAACACAGCCGACGAAGAAATTGCGTAGAATTTATTTAGGCGTAATGAATACATGTACAAATTCCAGCAACTAGTTGAATCTGAAATAAATACTAGAAGTGTAAGGATTCGCTAAGTCACCATTAAATTTTGCAAATGATGATGTTTTTTTTTCTTTCATTTTTTAGTTCATACTAAAACCTTTATAAAGTTTCATTTCGATCAGCTTAAATAATTGCACAAAATATGTCAGCTTAATGTTTAATATGAATTCAAAATTCTTGGTGGTTTTTTTTTTCTAATAATGCTTCTATTTCTTTTTTGTTTCGATAATTATATATATAATGCTTCTATTTCGTCTTATCACTAGAAGTAACAAGCGCGGATCCAGAGGGGTGTGTGTGTGGGGGGGGGGGAGGGAGGGTCCCTGGAATTTTCGAAGCATAGGTTTTTTTTTTCTTTTTTTTCTTTTTTTATTAATATACATATTTCATAAGATTAAGTCCCAATTCCTCTTTTGTTGTCATAATATTAATAAAATATATAATGAATTTGTATTAGAAATCTTTTGATTTGATAATATTTTGCCGTCGGCATTTCAAAAATTTTCTCTGGCTCGCTTCCAGAATTTATTACACAGATGTACGTTATTTTCAAATGATAGTGCGCTTTCTGATATACAACACATATACGTGTAGATTACACCTAGGTCAATAAACAAGGGCACTAAGAAAACGAAAACAAACCGAAAAAGACATGAATAGTGAATTTTACTCCAATTCTCGGGAAAAAAATTCGCTGGCTCGCTATCGCTCGCCATTTCTTGTATTTACATATTAGAAATGACAATCAATAATCAAGTACTATGATGTGAAAATTCAATCTTTTTGTTCGCCATAGCTATCCAGTTACCTGTTTTATTAATAATCAGAAACAGAACTGACAAACCTTAATTAATTAATTAATTAATCAATTTTTTATTTTCATCTTTTTTTTTTTTTTTTTGCTCTTCAAAAAATTCAGACTGTAGGAACCCCCCCCCCCCCCCCCCATGAGTAAAAAGAGACCTGGGTTGTTGAATTCTGACAAACATAACTATTTTGGGATACACAATATACCATCGTCGGAAACCCAAGGCATCTTCTCCGTTATACTTCGTTAGATATCTATAATCGTAGTGTACTACGAATTTATGCAATTAATTGAAATTACCGTTATTACATTTTACTCAGAACTTCTGAGTAAAATGTAATAACGGTAATTTCAATTAATTGCATAAATTCATGAACGTCTTAAACTTAAAAAAAAAGCAATAAAATTCTGAATCGACACACCAAAAAAACCTTGATTACTCTGGCGCAAGGTTCCCCTCCTGAGTCCATGTACGTCACTGCCGGCTGCCTCTACATCTGAATTAAAAACAAAATAGCATTTTAAACAAATTAGAATTAACAATTTATCTTTACCTTCCGTTCGCTATCTGAAGTGCATAAAGAAAAAAATATATATATCGGACTCTTGAGACAGAAAATTTCCGCCAATCGGATCCCGCGAAACGTTTTGCTGTCAAACCGCGCTAATCTGTAATTTGGGAAGAAAAGAGTCTGTAAGCAAGAACTTGTGCTTCAATAGTATTCAAGACATTAAGATTTTAGATATGTTATTCAGCCAACTTTGGTAGCTTGTTGTTTTATTTAGATCCCTAACTTGGGCCTGCCTTACAGACTTTACCTACAGCCACCCCCGGCCCGGCACTTTCTTGCAGTCGCAGTCCTGTCACTCACTGCATATGGTTTCTTTCATAATGCTCAATGAAACACAATTATTGATTTATTCTGTGTCGCCTTACATGGTGCGTTATAGTTACAATGCAACGGAGAAGTCATATTTTGCTGTGCGAAGTAGTTTGCAGGTGCCCTGACTGTCCGGGTGATAGTCAGACTCGTTGCCGAGAAACGATTTTATGGCTTCTACAGCATTAATATGTTGTATTTTGATCTTTAAAGACACCATGTTCATTTGAAATAATACTTGCAAGTTTGATGGCACGTGTTGTCGCCATAATATATATCTATCAAGTGACCAACAAAAGATGACCACTCTTAACGCAAGTCGTGAATACGTTAACATGTAATTATTTCTTCACATTACAACCGCTAGATATCGCGTACACCTGCACATGTCATTAGTTTACAACATGACGGTAAATTGCAATCTGAAAAATGCTGTATTAGATTTCATTGAATTTGTTTTAATCCATCTCATTATTCTTTGTCGGAAAATAGTTTTCGTTTGTACTAGATAAGAGTTTTTAAGAGAATATTGAATAAATCAGGATTCGGAACGTTCTTTTTTTTTTTAACAGCTTCATACGTTAGAAAAACAGTGGCGGATTCAGGGGGGTGCGGAGGGGGCGTCCGCCCCCCCCGGCACTGACCCAAAATTTTCCAAAAAACCCTATATTTTGGCCCATTTTCAGATAAAATCGCAAAAATTCGCCCCTTGACCCCCCGGCAAAGGTGGCGCTGGATCCGCCACTGAAAAAAATTGACACTGCACAGATGGATCATTATTAAATTATTACATGCATATTGTAAGGACTATTTTTATTGCTTTAATCGCTTTATTGGTGAGACTGAGCGCAATAACGATTGAGATGAAAAAGATCTGGATTTCTTGGTGTAGGCTAAAGTTGTCAGCTTTCTTTTACAGAACAATACGTACTGCATTGGTAGACTGGGGAGATGGAGGGGGGGGGGGGAATAAAAGTTTCCACTTCTGGACATAGTTTTCGTGTAGGAATCTGACCATCTTAAAATGATTTTTAATCTGTTTTCAATGGTGAAACTTGCCTTTTGGAACCAAAAATTCAGAACTCAAGATTAGACCCCCCTTCCATGAGAACTATTTTTGTGTCGCCTGCGAAGCATAGCGACACTTAGGGATCACTTTGTCCGTTGTCCGTCTGTCCGTCCGTCCATCTGTCTGTCTGTCCGTCTGTCTGTCACACTTGGATGTCACACCCAGAAATCTTAGAAATGGGCGTGGTCATTTTCTCCTATATAACTCTATGTAATCTTGAGCTCGCAACTTCTCTGACACTATAAATGATAGAGACTTCATTCTTTTTGCAATATGATGGGTCTGTGGTCTAGTTTTGCACCTGATATTTTGTTTGAGCCCCTGACCCCCAGGGTCTTAGAAAATGGGTGACTGCAGGGGCTAAAATTAACGGTCGCCCGAGGCGACCACTTTTGCTCCCGGGCCCATGAAACCTTCCTACTCGCTCGCCCGTGTGGCGATTAAAAATTCTCGGGGTTTGTATGGATATTTCAAGCCTATTAACAAAGCACCTGTTGTTCGCGCGATGTTTACATCGACGTCAATCGTAATCTTGAAAGAGTTGCATCGTCTAAGTCGCGCGAGTGTTTGAAAGTACGGACCCGATGATGTGCGGAGCCTTAGATCCGTTTTGCTTCTGAATATTATACTTCACTTTCGTTTTAAACCCCAAAAAAAGTGGGCAAATAGAGATAGAGACAGTAGCAGAGTCAGGAGAGGTTGAGTCCAGTACAGATTCTGAGGAGGAGGAGGAAAGTGAAGTTGTAATGGAGAGAATATTTGAAATTGAAAGGGAAATAGAGAAATTTTGAAGTTTTGAATTAAACATAGTTAAAAAATTGCAAAATTTCATTTTTTTCACGGGCTACCAAAATTTACTCCGGGCTAATAAATCTGAAAATGTAGGGGCCCGGGTGGCTACCATGTCAAAAACTTTAATTTTAGTCCCTGGGTGTGGTCATTTTCTCCTATATAAGTCTATGTAATCCTGTGCTCGCAACTCCTCTAACACTATAAATAATGGAAACTTCATTCTTTTTGCAATATGATTGGTCTGTTACTGGTCTTGTTGTGCACTAATATTTTGTTTGAGCCCCAGGGTCTTAGGAAATGGATGTGGTCATTTTCTCATAGTATATAACTCTATGTAATCTTGCGCTCGCAACTCCTCTGACACTATAAATGTTTGAGGCTTCATTCTTTTTGCAATATGATTGGTTTGTGTTCTTGTTGTGCATCTGATATTTTGTTTGAGCCCCTGATCCCCAGGGTCTTAGAAAATAGGTGTGGTCATTTTTCCTATATAATTGTGCTTTCAACCTTTCAAAGATATTAATGAATGGGAGTTGTTGTAATTCTTAATGCAATAAGATGGATCTGTCAGTTTTGTTATGTCATTAATATTTCATTTGAGCTAGCAGTCCCTGCCCCTCTGGGATCTTGGGAAATTGGTGTGGCATTCTTTTTTTAAATACTTTATCTTGGATATTATGAATTATATGAGTGATATTCTAGTTGCAGTGTTTTGTTGTGCTACTTTTAATTTGTTAGAATGATTGCTCCCTATGGTCTTAAAAAATGGAAATTGATTTTTATGTGTATGTATCTTATTCACTTGTCAATGAGTAAATGAAAAACAAATAAAAAACCCAATAAAAAACAAAACAACCAGGAGAGCTACAGTCTCGTCAGAGACTTCTGGTTTTATACTAGATTTACTCTTTTTATTCGGTCTGGTAAATTTTTGTCCGGTCTGGTAAAGAACATTTGTTTACCAGACCAAATGTCTGGTAAAAATCTGAACACCTTCGCGAACACTGGGGTGTACCCCACTGTGTGGCGGCTCTCCAACCCCTGGCAGGGTTCTGCCTCCATTCCTGCAGATCAAGCTGGCCCGCACACACCAATTGTTCACCTCGTGCCTGGTCTGGGACTCGAACCCCAGCCGTCTGAGTGATAGTCAGACTCGTTGTTGAGTGAGCTAAAGGGACATCCCAATTGCTCAGTCATTGGAACTTGTACTGAACTATCGGTACCTGCACTACATGTGCCTTCTCCGTTGCAGTTGATTCATGCATATTTGTTGTCTTAGATTCAACTCTTTTTCAAGTAACTTTCCACCCATAGGCATAGTTTTGGTATAAATTCTGTATGAATTATGAAATTTTTGCTATGAATTACTATCTTTATAAAACCTGCATTCATCGTGGATTTAGCTGTAACTACTTGAGATGGTGATTAAAGCTACATGTACGTATTCCAGAAAATGTTTGAACGAATTAGCTAGAATCACCAGATAGCCAGGAACATATTAAATTTATGGTATCTAATAAGATTTTCACAGTTGATACAGAATGTACACCAAAACTATTGGTGGAAAGTTACCTGGAAAATTGTTGATTCGCAGACAAGAAATATGCATGAATCAACTACAACGGAGAAGGCACAGCAAAATACCACTCGGGGATTTTTTTAGGGTCTGTAGGGGGCCGAAATTCGGCCCCGTTCCCAATGCCAAAAAGTGGTACATTTTCCCAATTTTAGACCTAAAAATTCCCAATTCAATCTTTTCTCCAAAAGGAGATATTCATTTCCAATTTACGTATCATTAACTGAAAGGAAAGCAAAAGTAGAACAAACATGTTGTGTTAGTTAACTCTAGGAGGGATTCAAAATATAGACAATTGATATGATAAGGGATAATTTGCATGAATATATCTTGTAGTTGTTTGAAATTTATTTCCCAATTTAGGTTGAAATGTTGCAAAATTCCCAATTTCATCGGCCCAGGCCCCTGAGATCAGAGGCTAGAAAAAACCCTGCCACTTCTCCGTTGCACTGTACAGAGTAACTAGGTGTTTTACTAATTACAAGCTACAGCACAACAGAGAAGTGATCATTGTATTCTCCTACTACCATGCAAATAGTAATACCATGTATAGTGAAATGATAACCAAACAAACCAATTATATGCGGTACATGAAGACCTTTTATGTGTAAAACACTTTCAATTGATTTACATGTATGAAGTTTGCAATTACGGAAGAATTTTTTAGTTTATTGTATACATGTACATGTATCTGATTCTGAATAATAAGAAGTTATACTCGCTTTGGACATAAACATATAGCTTTTTATGGAATCAAAACTTCGGTTTCTTATTTTGCTCCGTTAAGATTTCCCATACTATACCACAGACATGATCAACGTTTCTCATATCTAGAAATATGATTAAAAGAGAGGTCAAAATACAGAATGGCTAATGCACTTAGATTTGTATGCATGAACTATACAGTAGCAAACGCATTGTACGAAAGTGAAAATGCGTACTGTTGGATGCAGCGGTCAAAGTCAATGGGTCATAGGTGATTTTTATGCGTCAGAGATGCAGGACGCAGATGAAGATTAATCCCTGCTAGGTATTAAATTGCTGCTTTTACATTTGTAGAATTTTTCGTCTAAATCTTGTTCCTTGATGATGAACATTTGAAAAGCGTGTAAATCTTTTTTCTAGCAAGATTTTCAAAAAATAACATGGCTTAGACTAGGAATTTTACCGTTATTGTAGCATACATGTAAATATTTGCAATAAGGTTGGGTAACAAGGGTTTGACACTGGAGTACAGAATTTTTTGTGGTCTTCATTGTAACACATCTATGTGCTATTATCATGTCTTCACCTGATAACATGCCATCTACAGGAAGGTATTGAAGCCTCGTGCTCACTAGATACTAGTAATAACAGAATAAAACTAGATGGCTACTGTTGCAAGCAACAGACGGATTCCTCCTTTATTAGACTTTCCTCGGAACTGAAGTGTTAAAATCCGAAAAAAAAAAGATAGAAAAAAGAATATTTGTACCTCATTCACTTCCGCAAATGAGTCAAAAGAGATTATGTCTAATTTTGGACTCTTATTTATTAATCAACAAAATAGAAGAAAAAAATAACAAATACCTTTTATTTTTACCAAAGCGTTAAATTCCATGCTCTATCAATATCAAATCCTTTTCAATTACTTTCTCAAAGCAGAATTGCACAATGATTTTGCAATGAGATAATGTCTGTTAATAGAAAATGACAACTACATGAAAGAACAGATATGTAATGCTACTAAGAAAAAAAGAAAAAGAAACAGAGAACAAGAAGAAAAGAGTTATCTTCAAAAGAGTTCAGTTCAAATAAGAAGGACTACTTGTGTAAAAATTAAATAGTATAGGACAAAAAAGGTTAATTCTAAAAGAGTAAATGATTGTTATGACATTGAGAATGATTATTTAACCTTGAACCAATGTCATAAATGAAATATAAGTATTGTGATCATTCTCATTACGATTGATCTAAATCTGAGCAAAGCTCAATATCTAATCAAAGAAAGTCTGTTATGACCTTGAAATAGAACAAATGACCTTGGGTCAAGGTCATGGTGAAAGGGTTTCATGCAAGGAATATTTGTGTAAAGTTTGAACTCTCCAGGTCAAACAGTCTTTGTTTTATAGACTAAAGTTTGTTGTGACCTTGAGAATGAGAATTTGACCTTGGGTCTAGGTCACGGTGAAACAGCTTGACTGAACAATTTTATGTATAAAGTTTAAACTCTGAAGGTCAAATAGTCTTTGTTCTATAGGCAAAAAAAATGTTGTGACCTTGAGAATCAGAATTTGACCTTGGGTCAAGGTCAGGGTGCAAGAGCTTGGTTTAACGATAATATGTATGAAGTATGAACTCTGAAGTTCAAATAGTCTTTGTTCTATAGTCAAAAGTTCGTTGTGACCTTGAGAATGAGGATTTGACCTTGGGTCAAGGTCAATGTGCAAGAGCTTGACTGAACAATTATATGTATGAAGTTTGAACTCTGAAGGTCAAATAGTCTTTGTTCTATAGGCAAAAAATTGTTGTGACCTTGAGAATCAGAATTTGACCTTGGCTCAAGGTAAAGGTGCAAGAGCTTGGTTTAACGATAATATGTATGAAGTTTGAACTCTGAAGGTCAAATAGTCTTGGTTCTATAGCCAAACATTTGTTGTGACCTTGAGAATCAAAATTTGACCTCGAAAGTAGGTCAACATGAAATGACTACCTATAAGTAAACTACCATCCTAGTTTCAACTCAAGATCTCAAAAACTGTAGAAATTGGCACTGTGCCAATTTAAAGTTCCATTTTCAACTCGGAATAGCGCGAAAACCGTAATTATTTTATCGAGCATGTAAGTGTATGAAACTTTGCAAACTTTTCAAAGAACAGTATAAGACATCTTTCATTCAAATCGTACGGTTAGTTTAGGAGTTATAACAGTTTAAAGATTTGACCTTTGGTGACCTCTAGCGGGGGCATGTGTGAACTTTTCGACAACAAAAAAATTTTCAATTTAGATCTTTATATGCTCTTTTACATGGTACTATTCATTTTTAGCTCGACTGCACTTTAGTGCAAAAGAGCTATTGCAATACCCCCGGCGTCGGCGTCGGCGTCGGCGTCGTCCGAACTAGATGATAAGGTAAATGTTAAGATTACACATTTACCTTTCCTATATTCATATTCTGTTGGTTTTTTTTGTTGCAAATGTTTAATTATACATCATTTAATATATCCAGATGAGGATATAGCCCCTGGGGTTGGGATTTTTAAAATTATTTCAAATGATAAGGCAAATGTTGAGATGATAAGGTAAATGTTAAGATAGCAATAAAGTCTTTAAAAGCCAATATTGAGCAAAGTATAAGTGCTACATGTACCAAACTTACATATTTGATGTATCTTTGATCAAACTTTCAAAAAATGACCTTGACCTACTTTTTTCCGCTTGAATGATTTTGCCTTTAAAAGCCAATATTGAGCAAAGTATAAGTGCTACATGTACCAAACTTACATATTTGATGTATCTTTGATCAAACTTTCAAAAAATGACCTTGACCTACTTTTTTCCGCTTGAATGATTTTGCCTTTAAAAGCCAATATTGAGCAAAGTATAAGTGCTACATGTACCGAACTTGCATATTGGATGTATCTTTGATCAAACTTTCATAAAATGACCTTGACCTACTTTTTTCCGCTTGAATGATTTTACCTTTACAAGCCAATATTGAGCAAAGTATAAGTGCTACATGTACCAAACTTGCATATTGGATGTATCTTTGATCAAACTTTCATAAAATGACCTTGACCTACTTTTTCCGCTTCAATTATTTTACCTTTAAAAGCCAATATTGAGAAAAGTATAAGTGCTACATGCACCAGACTTGCATATTGGATGCATCTTGGGTTAGACTATTGAAATATGACCTTGACCTACTTTTTCCGCTTCAGTGATTTCGCTTTAAATTGGCAATATTGAGCTAACTATAAGTGCTACATGCACCAGACTTGCATATTGGATGCATTTTGGGTTTGACTATTGAAATCTGACCTTGACCTACTTTTTCTGCTTCAGTGATTTTGCTTTAAATTGCCAATATTGAGCAAACTATAAGTGGTACATGCACCAGACTTGCATATTGGATGCATCTTGGGTTAGACTATTGAAATCTGACCTTGACCTACTTTTTCTGCTTCAATGATTTTGCTTTAAATTGGCAATATTGAGCAAAGTAGAGTTTAAATTTTTATGTGACTTGATATATGTTGTTGCCTGAGAAAGGGAGTTTAAATAAATTGGCTGTCATGAGAGATATTATGCTATGCAGTCGAGCATTAGGTGACTCTGGCAACTATTTTATCATATGATGCGGAGCTTGTTTTTAAAGTGCCCGGAACGATGAGGAGGTAAGAATAATAATAAGAACTAGATGGCTACTGTTGCAAGCAACAGACGGATTCCTCCTTTATTAGACAATCCTCGGAACTGAAGTGTTAAAATCCGAATAAAGAAGATGGAAAAAAAGAATAGTTGCTTTAGTACCTTATTCACTTCAGCAAATAAATCAAAAGAGTTTATGTCTAACTTGGGACTCTTATTTATTTATCAACAAAATAGAAGAAAAAGGTAATAAATACCTTCCATGTTTACAAAAGCTTTAGACTCCATGATGTATCAATTTTAAATCCTTTAGAATTACTATCTCAAAACAGAATTGCACAATGATTTGGCAATGAGAAAATTTCTATAAATAAAAAATGACAACAGCATGTAATTCTACTAAGAAAAAAAAAAGAAACAGAAGACAAGAATGAAAGAGTTATCTTTCTTAGACTATGTTAAGTTCAAATAAGAAGGACTACTTGTGTGAAGAATAAATAGTATAGGACCAGAAATGTGAATTCTACAAGAGGAAATGTTTGTTATGACCTTGAGAATGATTATTTGACCTTGAACCAATGTCACAAATAAAAGATAAGTGTCGGAAGTTCTTCTCATCAAAATTGGTCTTGAACTGATCAAAGTTCAGTAATTTATGGACCAAAGTATGCTGTGACCTTGAAATCGAACAAATGACCTTGGGTCAAGGTCAAGGTGAGAGGGCTTGATGCAAGGAATATTTGTGTAAAGTTTGAACTCTCAACGTCAAACAGTCTTTGTTTTACAGGCAAAAGTTTGTTGTGACCTTGAGAATGAGAATTTGACCTTGGGTCAAGGTCAAGGTGAAAGAGCTTGACTCAACAATTATATGTATGAAGTTTGAACTTTCAAGGTCAAACCGTCTTTGTTCTATAGGCAAAAGTTTGTTGTGACCTTGAGAAGCAAAATTTGACCTTGAAACAAGGTCAACATTAAATGACTACCTATAAGTTACCTACCATCCAAGTTTCAACTCAAAATCCCAAAAACTGAGGAAATTGGCACTGTGCCAATTTAAAAATCCATTTTCAACTCGTAATAGAGCGAAAACCGTAAATATTTCATCGAGCATGTAAGAAATATAAAAGTTTGCAAATTTTCCAAAGAACAATATAAAACAAATTTCGTTCAAATCGTACTGTTACTTTAGGAGTTATGAGAGTTTAAAGATTTGACCTTTGATGACCTCTAGCGGGGGCATATGTTAACATTTGGGCAAGAAAAAAAATTTGAATTGAGATCTTGATATGCTCTTTCACATGGTATTTTCCGCTTTATCATATAGTGCGGTACTTTTTTGTAAAGTGTCTGGAACGTCTGGGGGTAAGAATAATAATAAGAACTAGATGGCTACTGTTGCAAGCAACAGACGGATTCCTCCTTTATTAGACAATCCTCGGAACTGAAGTGTTAAAATCCGAATAAAGAAGATGGAAAAAAAGAATAGTTGCTTTAGTACCTTATTCACTTCAGCAAATAAATCAAAAGAGTTTATGTCTAACTTGGGACTCTTATTTATTTATCAACAAAATAGAAGAAAACGGTAATAAATACCTTCCATGTTTACAAAAGCTTTAGACTCCATGATGTATCAATTTTAAATCCTTTAGAATTACTATCTCAAAACAGAATTGCACAATGATTTGGCAATGAGAAAATTTCTATAAATAGAAAATGACAACAGCATGTAATGCTACTAAGAAAAAAAAAGAAACAGAAGACAAGAATGAAAGAGTTATCTTTCTTGGACTATGTTAAGTTCAAATAAGAAGGACTACTTGTGTGAAGAATAAATAGTATAGGACCAGAAATGTGAATTCTACAAGAGGAAATGTTTGTTATGACCTTGAGAATGATTATTTGACCTTGAACCAATGTCACAAATAAAAGATAAGTGTCGGAAGTTCTTCTCATCAAAATTGGTCTTGAACTGATCAAAGTTCAGTATTTTATGGACCAAAGTATGTTGTAACCTTGAAATGGAACAAATGACCTTGGGTCAAGGTCAAGGTGAGACGGCATGATGCAAGGAATATTTGTGTAAAGTTTGAACTCTCAACGTCAAACAGTCTTTGTTTTACAGGCAAAAGTTTGTTGTGACCTTGAGAATGAGAATTTGACCTTGGGTCAAGGTCAAGGTGAAAGAGCTTGACTCAACAATTATATGTATGAAGTTTGAACTTTCAAGGTCAAACCGTCTTTGTTCTATAGGCAAAAGTTTGTTGTGACCTTGAGAAGCAATATTTGACCTTGAAACAAGGTCAACATTAAATGACTACCTATATGTTACCTACCATCCATGTTTCAACTCAAAATCCCAAAAACTGAGGAAATTGGCACTGTGCCAATTTAAAAATCCATTTTCAACTCGTAATAGAGCGAAAACCATAAATATTTCATCGAGCATGTAAGAATATAAAAGTTTGCAAATTTTCCAAAGAACAATATAAAACAAATTTCGTTCAAATCGTACTGTTACTTTAGGAGTTATGAGAGTTTAAAGATTTGACCTTTGATGACCTCTAGCGGGGGCATATGTTAACTTTTGGGCAAGAAAAAAAATTTGAATTGAGATCTTGATATGCTCTTTCACATGGTATTTTCCGCTTTATCATATAGTGCGGTACTTTTTTGTAAAGTGTCTGGAACGTCTGGGGGT
The DNA here is from genome assembly GCA_028142955.1 of Pinctada fucata. Lineage (NCBI taxonomy): Eukaryota > Metazoa > Mollusca > Bivalvia > Pterioida > Pteriidae > Pinctada > Pinctada fucata. Next base: position 20,674,158 of record AP027103.1, read on the forward strand.
AAGAATAATAATAAGAATAATAAGAATAAAGAAAAGACAATACGATAACAGAAAGGATTCCGACGGAAGTCGGAATCCTTAATAATAAGAATAAAGAAAAGACAATACGATAACAGAAAGGATTCCGACGGAAGTCGGAATCCTTAACTAGATGGCTACTGTTGCAAGCAACAGACGGATTCCTCCTTTATTAGACTTTCCTCGGAACTGAAGTGTTAAAATCCGAATAAAGAGGATGTAAAAAAGAATAGTTGCTTTAGTACCTTATTCACTTCAGCAAATGAGTCAAAAGAGCTTATATCTAATTTGGGACTCTTATTTATTTATCAACTAAATAGAAGAAAAAATATTAAATACCTTTCATGTTTACGAAAGCTTTATATTCCATGCTATAACAATATCAAATCTTTTACAATTACTTTCTCAAAACAGAATTGCACAATCATTTTGCAATGAGATAATTTCTATTAATAGAAAATGACAACAACATGAAAGTATAGATATGAAATGCTACTAAGAAAAAAAAAAAAAGAAACAGAACAAGAATAAAAGAGTTATCTTTCTTATACTATGTTAAGTTTATGAAGAACTATCTGAGTGAAGAATAAATAGTATAGGACAAAAAGTGTGAATTCTACAAGAGTAAATGATTGTTATGACATTGAGAATGATTTTTTACCTTGGACCAATGTCATGGATGAAAGATACGTATTGTGATTATTCTCATCACGTTTGATCTTAATCCGAGCAAAGCTCAATATCTAATCAGCCAAAGTCTGTTGTGACCTTGAAATTGAACAAATGACCTTGGGTCAAGGTCATGTTGAAAGGGTTTGATGCAAGGAATATTTGTGTAAAGTTTGAACTCTCAAAGTCAAAGAGTCTTTGTTTCATAGACTAAAGTTTGTTGTGACCTTGAGAATGAGAATTTGACCTTTGGTCAAGGTCAAGGTGAAAGAGCTTGACAGAAAAATTATGTGTATGAAGTTTGAACTCTGAAGGTCAAACAGTCTTTGTTCTATAGGCAAAAATTTGTTGTGACCTTGAAAATCAAAATTTGACCTTGGGTCAAGGTCAAGATGAAAGAGCTTGAGTGAAAGATAGTATGTATGAAGTTTGAACCGTGGAGGTCAAATAGTCTTTGTTCTATAGGGAAAAATTTGATGTGACCTTGAGAATCAAAATTTGACTTTGAGTTAAGGTCAAGGTGAAAGAGCTTGAGTTAAAGATAGTGAGTATGAAGTTTGAACTCTGAAGGTGGAATAGTCTTTGTTCTAGAGACAAAAGTTTGTTGTGACCTTGAGAATCAAAATTTGACCTTGAAAGTAGGTCAACAATAAATGACTACCAATAAGTAACCTACCATCCAAGTTTCAACTCAAAATCTAAAAAATTGTAGAAATTGGCACTGTGCCAATTTAAAGTTCCATTTTCAAGTCGATATAGCACGAAAACCGTAAATATTTTATTGAGCATGTAAGCGTATCAAAGTTTGCGAATTTCCCAAAGAACAATATAAATCAAATTTCGTTCAAATCGTATGGTTAATTTAGGAGTTATAAGGGTTTAAAGATTTGACCTTTGATGACCTCTAGCGGGGGCATATGTAAACTTTTCAACAAGAAAAAAAATTTCAATTGAGAGCTTTATATGCTCTTTCACATGATACTATTCATTTTATCGTATGATGCTGAACTTGTTTGTAAAGTGTCCGGAAGGATGAGGAGGTAAGAATAATAATAAGAATAATAACTAGATGGCTACTGTTGCAAGCAACAGACGGATTCCTCCTTTATTAGACCTTCCTCGGAACTGAAGTGTTAAAATCCGAATAAAGAAGATGGAAAAAAGAATAGTACCTTTAGTACCTTATTCACTTCAGCAAATGATTCAAAAGAGCTTATGTCTAACTTGGGACTCTTATTTATTTATCAACAAAATAGGAGAAAAAAAAGATAAATACCTTTCATGTTTACGAAAGCTTTTTAAAAACTCCATGCTCTATCAATATCAACTCCTTTACAATTACTTTCTCAAAACAGAATTGCACAATGATTTTGCAATGAGATAATTTCTATGAATAGAAAATGACAACAACAAGAAAGTACAGATATGTAATGCTACTAATAAAAAAATAGAAAGAGAACAAGAATAAAAGAGTTATCTTTCTTATACTATGTGAAGTTCAAATAAGAAGGACTATTTGTGTGAGAAATAAATAGTATAGGACAAAAAGTGTGAATTCTACAAGAGTAAATGATTGTTATGACCTTGAGAATGATTATTTGGCCTCGAACCAATGTCATGGATGAAAGATAAGTATTGTGATTATTCTTATCACGATCTTAATCTGAGCAAAGTTAAATGTCGAATCAACCAAACTCTGTTGTGACCTTGAAATCGAACAAATGACCTTGGGTCAAGATCATGGTGAAAGGGTTTGAGGCAAGGAATATTTGTGTAAAGGTTGAAGTGCCAAGGTCAAACAGTCTTTGTTGTGACCTTGGGAACGATAATTTGACCTTGGGTCAAGGTTAAGGAGAAAGAGCTAGGCCCAAGCATTATATCTATAAAATGTGAACTCTGAAGGTCAAATAGTCTTTGTTCTATAGGCAAAAGTTTCCTCTGACCTTGAGAATGAAAATTTGACCTTGGGTCAAGGTCAAGGTGAAAGAGCTTGACTGAACAATTATGTGTGTGAAGTTTGAGCTCTGAAGGTCAAATAGTCTTTAATCTATAGGCAAAACTTTGTAATGACCTTGAGAATCTGAATTTGACCTTGGATCAAGGTCAAGGTGAAAGAGCTTGGTTTAATGATAATATGTATGAAGTTTGAACTCTGAAGGTCAAAAGGTTTTTGTTCTATAGGCAAAAGTTTGTTGTGACCTTGAGAATAAAAATTTGACCTTGAAAGTAGGTCAACATTAAATGACTACCTATAAGTAACGTACCATCCAAGTTTCAACTCAAAATCTCAAAAACTGTAGAAATTGGCACTGTGCCAATTTAAAGTTCCATTTTTAACTCCATATAGCGCAAAAACCGTAAATATTTTGTCGAGCATGTAAGTGTAAAAAAGTTTGCAAATTTCCCAAAGAACATTTTAAAACAAATTTCGTTCAAATCGTACGGTTAGTTTAGGATTTACAATAGTTTAAAGATTTGACCTTTGGTGACCTCTAGCGGGGGCATATGTGAACTTTTCGACAACAAAAAAAATTTCAATTGAGATCTTAGTATGTTCTTTCACATGGTACTATTCATTTTATCACATGATGCGGAAGTTGTTTGTAAAGTGACCGAAACGATGAGGAGGTAAGAATAATAATAAGAATAACTAGATGGCTACTGTTGCAAGCAACAGACGGATTCCTCCTTTATTAGACCTTCCTCGGAACTGATTTGTTCAAATCCGAAAAAAGAAGATGGTAAAAAGTATAGTTGCTTTCGTACCTTATTCACTTCAGCAGATGAGTCAAAAGAGCTTATGTCTTACTTGGGACTCTTGTTTATTTATTGACAAAATAGAAGAAAAAGATAATTAATACCTTTCAAGTTTAGGAAAGCTTTAAACTCCTTGATCGATTCTATCCATTTTGAATCCTTTAAAATTACTATCCGAAAAAGAATTGCACAATGAGTTAGCAATGAGAAAATTTCTATAAATAGAAAATGACAACAACGTGAAAGTACAGACAAGTAATGCTACTAAGAAAAAAAAAAGGAAAAAGAGAACAAGAATAAAAGAGTTATCTATCTTACTATGTAAAGTTCAAATAAGATGTACTACTTGTATGAAGAATAAATAGTTAAGGACAAAATCCTGTGAATTTAACAAGAGTAAATGTTAGTTATGACCTTGAAAAAGTTTATTTGACCTTGAACCAAGGTCATGGATAAAAGATAAGCATTTGAATTTATTTTCGTCAAGATTCATTTTCATCTAATCAAAGCTCAATATTTTATCGACAAAAGTCTGTTGGGACCTTGAACTCGAACAAATGACCTTGGGTCAAGGTCAAGGTGAAAGGACTTGATGCAAGGAATATTTGCGCCAAGTTTGAACTCTCAAGGTCAAATGGTCTTTGCTCTATAGGCAAAATTTTGTTGTGACCTTGAGAATGAGAATTTGACCTTGGGTCAAGGTCAAGGTGAAAGGGCTTGGCTCAATGATTGTATTTATGAAGTTTGAACAGTCAAGGTCAAATAGTCTTTGTTCTATAGGCAAAAGTTTGTTGTGACCTTGAGAGTCATAATTTGACCTTGAAACTAGGTCATAATCATTGACTACCTATAAGTAACCTACCATCCAAGTTTCATCTCAAAATCTCAAAAAATGTAGAAATTGGCACTGTGCCAATTTAAAGTTCCATTTTCAACTCGTAATAGCGCGAAAACCGTAAATATTTTATCGAGTATGTAAGCGTATTAAAGTTTGCAAATTTCCCAAAGTACAATATAAAACAAATTTTGTTCAAATCGTACGGTTAGTTAAGGAGTTATAAGAGTTTAAAGATTTGACCTTTGATGACCTTCAGCGGGGGCATATATGAACCATTTGACAAGAAAAAAAATTTCATTCAAGATCTTCATTTGCTCTTTCACATGGTACTTTCCGTTTTTTCCTATGATGCGGTACTTTTTTGTAAAGTCTCCGGAACGGTTTGGGGGTAAGAATAATAATAATAATAAGAATAATAATAAGAACTAGATGGCTACTGTTGCAAGCAACAGACGGATTCCTCCTTTATTAGACCTTCCTCGGAACTGAAGTGTCAAAATCCGAATAAAGAAGATGGAAAAATGAATAGTTGCTTTTGTACCTTATTCACTTCAGCAAATGAGTCTTTAGAGCTTTAGTCTAATTTGGGACTCTCATTTATTTATCAACATAATAGAAGAAAAGAATAATAAATACCTTTCATGTTTACGAAAGCTTTAGACTCCATGATCTATCAATTCTAAATCCTTTAAAATTACTATCTCAAAACAGAATTGCACAATGATTTTGTAATGAGAGCATTTCTATAAATAGAAAATGACAATAGAATCAAAATACAGACAAGTAATGCTACTAAGTAAAAAAAAAAAAAAAAACAGAGACCAAGAGTAAAAGAGTTATGTTTCTTATACTATGTTATGTTCAAATAAGAAAGACTACTTGTGTGAAGAATAAAAAGCGTAGAGCAAAAACTGCTAATTTTACAAGAGTGAGTTTGTTATGATCCTGAGAATGATCATTTGACCGTGAATAAAGGTCACAGAAAAAAGATAAGTATTTGAGGTAATTCTTTTCAAGATTGATCTTAATCTGATCAAAGCTCAATATTTTATCAACCAAAGTATGTTGTGACCTTGAAATCGAACAAATGACCTTGGGTCAAGGTCAAGGTGAAAGGGCTTGATGCAAGGAATATTTGTGTTAAGTTTGAACTCTTAAGGTCAAATAGTCTTTATTCTATAGGCAAAAGTATGTTGTGACCTTGCGAATCAAAATTTGACCTTGGGTCAAGGTCAAGGTGAAAGAGCTTGGCTTAACGATAGTATGTATGAAGTTTGAACACTGAAGGTCAAATAGTCTATGTTCTATAGGCAAAAGTATGTTGTGACCTTGAGAATCAAAATTTGACCTTGGGTCAAGGTCAAGGTGAAAGAGCTTGGCTAAACGATAGTATGTATGAAGTTTGAACTCTGAAGGTCAAGTAGTCTTTGGTCTATAGGCCAAAATTTGTTGTGACCTTGAGAATCAAAATTTGACCTTGAAAGTAGGCCAGCATTAAATGTCTACCTATAAGTAATCTACCATCCAAGTTTGAACTCAAAATCTCAAAAACTGTATAAATTGGCACTGTGCCAATTTAAAGTTCCATTTTCAACTCTGAATAGCGCGAAAACCGTAAATATTTTATCGAGCATGTAAGCGTATAAAAGTTTGCAAATTTCCCAAAGAACAATATAAAACTAATTTTGTTCAAATCCTACGGTTAGTTAAGGAGTTATAAGAGTTTAAAGATTTGACCTTTGATGACCTCCAGCGGGGGCATATGTGAACCATTTGACAAGAAAAAAAAATTCATTCGAGATCTTCATATGCTCTTTCACATGGTACTTTCCGTTTTTTCATATGATAGTGTACTTTTTTGTAAAGTGTCCGGACTGGTTTTGGGGTAAGAATAATAATAATAATAAGAATAATAATAAGAACTAGATGGCTACTGTTGCAAGCAACAGACGGATTCCTCCTTTATTAGACCTTCCTCGGAACTGAAGTGTTAAAATCCGAATAAAGATGATGAAAAAAGAATAGTTGCTTTAGTACCTTATTCACTTCAGCAAATGAGTCAAAAGAGCTTAAGTCTAACTTGGGACTCTTATCTATTTATCGACAAAAAAGAAGAGAAAGACGATAAATACCTTTCAAGTTTAGGAAGGCTTTAAACTCCTTTATCTATTCTATCCATTCTGAATCCTTTTAAATTACTATCCCAAAAAGAATTGCACAATGAAATAGCAATGAGAAAATTTCTATAAATAGAGAATGACTACAGCATGAAAGTACAGACAAGTAATGCTACTAAGATAAAAAGGAAACAGAGAACAAGAATAAAAGAGTTATCTATCTTACTATGTAAAATTCAAATAAGAAGTACTACTTCTGTGAAGAATAAATATTTAAGAACAAAATCCTATCAATCCTACAAGAGTAAATGTTTGTTATGACCTTGAAAAAGTTTATTTGACCTTGAACCAAGGTCATGGATGAAAGATAAGCATTTTAGTTAATTCTCATCAAGATTTCTTTTTATCTATTCAAAGCTCAATATTTTATCAACAAAAGTCTGTTGTGACCTTGAAATCGAACAAATGACCTTGGGTCAAGTTCAAGGTGAAAGGACTTGATGCAAGGAATATTTGCGTCAAGTTTTAACTCTCAATGTCAAATGGTCTTTGTTCTATAGGAAAAATTTTGTTGTGACCTTGAGAATGAGAATTTGACCTTGGGTCAAGGTCAAGGTGAAAGGGCTTGGTTCAATGATTGTATTTGTGAAGTTTGAACTGTCAAGGTCAAATAGTCTTTGTTCTATAGGCAAAAGTTTGTTGTGACCTTGAGAATCATAATTTGACCTTGAAACTAGGTCATCATCAATGACTACCTATAAGTAACCTACCATCCAAGTTTAAACTCAAAATCTCAAAAACTGTAGAAATTGGCACTGTGCCAATTTAAAGTTCCATTTTCAACTCAAAATTGCACGAAAACCGTAAATATTTTATCGAGCATGTAAGCGTATAAAAGTTTGCAAATTTCCCAAAGAACAATATAAAACAAATTTCGTTAAAATCGCACGGTTAGTTTAGGAGTTATAAGGTTTTAAATATTTGACTTTTGATGACCTCTAGCAGGGGCATATGTGAACTTTTCGACAAGAAAAAAAATTTAAATTTAGATCTTCATATGCTCTTTCACATGGTACTTTCCGTTTTTTTCATATGATGCTGTACTTTTTTGTAAAGTGACCGGAACGGTTTGTGGGTAAGAATAATAATAATAATAAGAATAACTAGATGGCTACTGTTGCAAGCAACAGACGGATTCCTCCTTTATTAGACCTTCCTCGGAACTGAAGTGCTAAAATCCAAATAAAGAAGATGGAAAAAAGAATAGTTGCTTGAGTACCATATTAACTTCAGCAAATGAGTCAAAAGAGCTTATGTCTAATTTGGGACTCTTATTTATTTATCAACAAAATAGAAGAAAAAAATAATAAATACCTTTCATGTTTACGAAAGCTTTCAACTCCATGCACAATCAATATCTAATCATTTACAATGACTTTCTCAAAAAAGAATTGCACAATGATTTTGCAATGAGATAATTCCTATTAATAGAAAATGACAACAACATGTAACTACTGATATGTAATGCTACTAAGAATAAAAAAGAAAGAAAACAGAGAACAAGAATAAAAGAGTTATCTATCTTACTATGTAAAGTTTAATTAAGAAGTACTACTTGTGTGAAGCATAAATAGTTCAGGGCAAAATCCTGTGAATTCTACAAGAGTAAATGTTTGTTATGACCTTGAAAAAGTTAATTTGACCTTTAACCAAGGTCATGGATAAAAGATAAGCATTTGAATTTATTCTCATCAAGAGTCCTCTTAATCTAATCAAAGCTCAATATTTTATCAACAAAAGTCTGTTGTGACCTTGAAATCGAACAAATGACCTTGGGTCAAGGTCAAGGTGAAAAGACTTGATGCAAGGAATATTTGCGCCAAGTTTGAACTCTCAAGGTCAAATGGTCTTTGTTCTATAGTCAAAAGTTTGTTGTGACCTTGAGAATCAAAATTTGACCTTGGACCAAGGTCAAGGTGAAAGGGCTTGAATCAATGATAGTATTTATGAGGTTTGAACTGTCAAGGTCAAATAGTCTTTGTTCCATAGGCAAAAGTTTGTTGTGACCTTGAGAATCATAATGTGACCTTGAAACTAGGTCATCATCAATGACTACCTATAAGTAGCCTACCATCCAAGTTTCAACTCAAAATCTCAAAAACTGTTGAAATTGGCACTGTGCCAATTTAAAGTTCCATTTTCAACTCGGAATAGCGCGAAAACCGTAAATATTTTATCGAGCATGTAAGCGTATAAAAGTTTGCAAATTTCCCAAAGAACATTTTAAAACAAATTTCGTTCAAATCGTACGGTTAGTTTAGGAGTTATAAGTGTTTAAAGATTTGACCTTTGATGACCTCTAGCGGGGGCATACGTGAACTTTTCGACGACAAATTTTTTTTACCTCAAGATCTTTATATGCTCTTTCACATGATACTTCTTGTTTTATCATAAGAAGTGGCACTTTTTTGTACAGTCACTGGAACGATCTGGGGGTAAGAATAATAATAATAAGAATAATAATAAGAATAAAGAAAAGACAATACAATAACAGAAAGGATTCCGACGGAAAAGTCGGAATCCTTAATAAGAATAAAGAAAAGACAATACAATAACAGAAAGGATTCCGACGGAAGTCGGAATCCTTAATAAAGAAAAGACAATACAATAACAGAAAGGATTCCGACGGAAGTCGGAATCCTTAATAATAAGAAGAAAGAAAAGACAATACAATAACAGAAAGGATTCCGACGGAATAGTCGGAATCCTTAATAAGAATAAAGAAAAGACAATACAATAACAGAAAGGATTCCGACGGAATAGTCGGAATCCTTAATAATAAGAAGAAGAAAGAAAAGACAATACAATAACAGAAAGGATTCCGACGGAATAGTCGGAATCCTTAATAATGGTAAAATATTAAAGCTACATGTAGTGCTATACCAGTAGCTGGTTTTGACCAATTGCCTTCTAACACATTTAACAGTATTCTAAATGATAGTATGTATATGTTCTGCTTCTCGAATAAGGGTTGGTGATCTACAGTAACTTGAGTAAGAATTCCTGTTTACTGTTTTGGGAAATGTTTATGACACCTATTCAAAACATTGTTTTTTAACGTGTACACATGTTAACATTTCACCCATAGTCATGACCCCTCTGAGTGCCTTTAGATTTCACCCATAGTCGTGACCCTCTGTGAGTGCCTCTCTACTCACCAAGATCTAACTGTATGATATTGACCTTTTTTCCCTCGAGTAGGAAATGCATTTCGGAATAGTTACAGTAGATTCAATATTTTGCCTGTTCCACACATTGTTTCTTTTTGGTTATTTATCACGTACATGTAGAATTATGTCTGTGGGCAGGCTTTGATTCCTTCCCTTATACTGATGATGTAGCACAAACCCCAATTGTACTATCACAATCATATGTTACATGTACATGTTATTGTATCCCATACATTCTTACATGTGCATGTAAGTTCACACAAAGACATTTTCGGATTCTGTGCAACTTCACCTGTAAAATATTAATTAATTTCTTATTGAATATTTCAGACTTTTCTTTTAAATGATGATGGAGATGAGGTCAACAGGGAAAAGAAACAAATCACCTGTGAAAAAAGCAAGGTATACATATGTAGATTTACATTTATAACTGCCTTCTACAAGAGTTAACACCTCTTTCTCACCAATGTACATGTTTCAATCACCATTATATTAGCAGCATTTATTTTGAGGCCTGGAAGTATTCTAAGCATATGCAAAAGTACATATGATATGGAAGTAAATGTATTCTAAGCATGTACATGTATGTATTCATGGACTGATCTTTAACACCTCATATCTTATTTTACATAATTTTGTCGTATTACAGAACAAGCTTGGATTTTGAGCACATTGAAAACACTCCACCCGGTAAACGGCGTACCATAAGTTTATCAGATTCGGACACCGACTCAAATAATGAACCAAGTCCAGTTTCCATGGTAACCTCTACAGAGCCAGAGGAAGAAGAAAACCCTATTGCAGTCAAATCTTTCTATGGTAAACGAGAGAAAAAACATTTCCCACATTCACCTAAACGTAGGAAGGCGGCAGAGCAAGTGTTAGCAAAGCTGTCAGACGAGGGTAATTCTACAGTAGACGAGGAAATGCGGTTAGCTACTACTAAAAGTAAAAAGAAAAGATCAAGTAGCGCTGGTGAGGAGAACAGGAAACCATCTAAACAGAGGTGAGATTCCATAAATTTATTGAAAAGTGTTTAAAATATCTATATATCCTAGACATCTGTTCCTGTGTGACTATGAGCATGTAGTACATACATGTAGTTGCAAAGACATTTCTTATCTGTTAATACCAGGGATTTTTTTACTCTTTGATTCCAGGGGACTGGGCCTTTAAAATTGGGAAATATAGCGGCATTTGGTTGAAATTGGGAAAAAAATTATACTAATAAATTGAGAAAACAAGCGAAAAGATCTTCTGACATACATTCAGATAGTGTACATCACATCGCAAAACAGATATAATTATAAATACATTTTCAGTAATTTCAAAGGGTATTTATACTTTGTTTATTGGAATTTTATTTTTTTTTTCAAATTGGGAATTTTAAGCTCAGAAATTGGGGAAAATGCCTGCTTTTCAGCATTGGGAATGGGGCCGACTTTCGGTCCTGGAGAACCCCTAAAAAATCCCTGAATGCACAAGTTGAAACTCTCGCAGCAGTATTGTAAACTAAGGAGTTAATTTAATTTGTCAGATTTGATTTTAAAACATGGCAAATAGGATTTGTTAAAAATAAATTCTACTGAAGCAGTACTATTTAAAATATTTTATAATCAAACAATACATAGTTTGAAAAAAAAAGTTTTAGACTTAATATTGAAAAAAAGGTAGTTCTTTATGTATTATGTTTTCCTAAGATTATTTTTGTATCCATGCAGAAAGATTTCCAAGAAAGATAATGCACATGAAAAAACATCTTGTCCCCTGTCTGTGCAATCTCAGAATGTCAACTGTACCACTCCAGTGTCAAAGACGAAGGATGCCACATCTACTCCAAGGGGACATTCTATTACACAGGGCGAGGCACAGACCCCTACCAACCAACCCACATCACAAGACACAAGTGAGACTCCTTCCAATCAGGGAACCTCGGGGAAAAAGTTCTTCAAGAGTAAAAGTCCGGGTAGCAAGTTAGCAGGGAGTGTTATGGTACGAAAAGGCTTTAATCTGTCATTTACAACCAAAAGAAGTGTTAGTAGTGACAAGAAGGGTAAGAGCGCAGCAAAAAAATTGGGACAGAAGAAAAGTTCTGGTACCATTCCTAAGAAAAATAAGAACAGTATAAAGAGTGTACAAAAAGTAAACAAAAACAGTGCAGGTGAACCTAGCAGGGACTCTGATTCAGCCATAGGGAGCTGTAACTCTATCGAATTATCTCCATCTGCCGTAAGACCTGAGAAAAGTGCACTTCAACTAACACCAAGTAAGGATGCGCACAGGAAGGCACCTATGACAAGCAGTCTTGTAGATTCCCCGAGCAAAAACTTGAGGAGTCAATCAAGGGCAAAACCTGATGTAGATATGGAAATAAGAAGTCTTACAGGCTCTGACGATCTATTCAGCTCGTATCCTAGCAGCGAGAATATTGCTGTCAGTGGAAAGAATTCCCCAGCTTCAGATTTACCATCTGAGTCAGCATCTGATATCACAGATAAGACATCCAGTACGGCATCATCTCCTGCCAAAAAATACTTCCCGATCTTTAATTCAAAAGACACTCCACAGGGAACGCCCAAACAGCAAAGTCTGCTAAAGGGAATCAGTGGGTTAGTATCCATAGATCTAAAGACTGAATGATCTCCGAATGTTTCACATTTCTGTTATGAAGCTTACTAGAGAGCAATATCTAGAGTGGTTGTTGAACATGTTTAGGCAATCTGTTAATGCATACAAAATTATCAAATAGGGAGCGTAAATGTATTTCATTATTTACCTGGTAGTATAGTGTTTTTAGCTTACCTCACGAAGTGAGAGGGAGCTTATGCTATCACCCTGTCGTCGGCGTCAGCATCCGCGTCCGCACTAGTATGTTAAGAAGTTTTATTTCTCTATTATACTGTAAGTGCTAGGAAGTTCAAACTTGCACAGATGATGCATCTTTAAGAGTAGATCTCGAATCTACATTCAAATGTAGGTCATGACACGACCTATATTTTCCGCTTGAGTGCACATGTTAGGAAGATTTGGGTATCAATGTTAAGAAGTTTTATTCCTCTATTATAAGTGCTAGGAAGTTCAAACTTGCACAGATGATGCGTCTTTAAGAGTAGATCACGAATCTACGTTCAAATGTAGGTCATGACCTATATTTTCCGCTTGAGTGCACTTGTTAGGAAGATTTGGGTATCAATGTTAAGAAGTTTTATTTCTCTATTATAAGTGCTAGGAAGTTCAAACTTGCACAGATGATGCGTCTTTATGAGTAGATCACGAATCTATGTTCAAATGTAGGTCATGACCTACATTTTCCACTTGAGTGCATATGTTAGGGAGATTTGGGAGTACACCCATTCAGGCAAATTTGGGTCAATAAAATGAAATACTCTACTTCCCTTTTCTATTTTGTTTTTGTGTGGTATTATTTTTGTTGGTTCTCAGTAGGACAGGTTTTCAAATTCAAAACTGTGTATTCTTTGACTCCTGCCATGATAGAATGCTGCCATGAGGTGAGCTTTGTAATCTTTGATTACACTATGTTTTATTTTAGAAATGTTCTATGAATATATTAACATGTACCTGTTCTTGATTTAACTTCAAAAAATGTGCATGCACTGTTTTTAATTTGACATGATTCATAGAAGATTGGAAAATGAATTGTGATACAAAATTACTTTTATTCCATATTTCAGACTAAGAAGAAATAGTCCAAGAAGCTCACCAAGGATGAGGTTTATAGAGAACAAAAGTGACCAGCTAACATTGGTATGTACATTGAAGTATAACAATAACTTAAGGTAGAATATCTCTCGGGTCAGAATTGCTGGTAATTTTTTGCCTGGATACCCTATTTTTGGCCGGATTGCGAAGCAAAATCCATCTATGAAATGGCGAAGTCCGTCTGTCTGTCCGTCCGTCAGTGCGTCAACATTTTGGTTAAAGTGTTGCGTTTCAGTCCGTTGAGAGAAAACTGTTTGGAGGAGAAACTTGACATGGTGATAGACCATGATGAGACGAATCAAACACAGCAACAAAATTTGACCTAGTGACCTTGACCTTGGAGTTTGACCTACTTTTGAAAAACTTTAACTTTGGTCATAGCTTTTGGCAAGTGATAGGGCTTTCATATTTCACTTGTGTATTTCTTGTGACAAGGCCTTTCCATGGATACCAAAAATTTTTACCTTGTGACCTTGACCTTTGAGTTTGACCTACTTTTGAAAAACTTTAACCTTGGCCATAACTTTTGAATGATAAATGATAGGGCTTTTATATTTCACAAATGTATTCCTTGTCACAAGACCTCACCATGGATACCAAAAGTTTTGACCTTGTGACCTTGACCTTGGAGATTGACCTACTTTTAAAAATAATAAATCTGGGCTATATTTCATGAACTATAGAGGCTATGGCTTTGAAATTTCACATGCAGAATCTTTATGACCAGACCTTTCATTTGATATCATGAGTTTTGACATTGACCTTTGACCTACTTTTGAACTTAAAGAGGTAGGGTTTTGATATTTCACATATAGATTCCTCATGACCAGAACTTTAATTTGATATCATGACTTTTGACCTAGTGACCTTGACATTGACCTTTGAACCACTTTTAAACTATAAGAGGTAGGGTTTTGATATTTCACATGTAGATTCCTCATGACCAGACCTTTCATTTGATATCATGACTTTTGATCAAATGACCTTGACATTGACCTTTGACCTACTTTTAAACTGTAAGAGTTAGAGTTTTGATATTTCACATATAGATTCCTTATGACAGGATCTTTCATTTGAATATCATGACTTTTGACCTAATGACCTTGACATTGACCTTTGACCTACTTTTAAATTATATGAGGTAGGATTTTGATATTTCAGTTGTAGAATCCTTATGACCACACCTTTCATTTGATATCATGACTTTTGCTCAAATGACCTTGACATTGACCTTTGACCTACTTTTAAACTGTAAGAGTTAGAGTTTTGATATTTCACATATAGATTCCTTATGACAGGATCTTTCATTTGATATCATGACTTTTGACCTAATGACCTTGACATTGACCTTTGACCTACTTTTAAATTATAAAAGGTAGGATTTTGATATTTCAGTTGTAGAATCCTTATGACCACACCTTTCATTTGATATCATGACTTTTGCTCAAATGACCTTGACATTGACCTTTGACCTACTTTTGAACAACAAGGGGTATGGTTTTGATATTTCGCATTTAGATTCCTTATGACCATAGCTTTTTATTCATTTCGCAATAGTATTAATGACCTTTGACCTTTCTGTCTGCGCAAAAATGTATACGTCATCTAATACAAACACTTCGCAATCCGGCCTTACCGCCTTTAGCGGTTTATGGTTTATTATACGCCCGTCATTTGACGGGACGTATTATGGTATGGCGAAGTCCGTCCGTCCGTCCGTCCGTCTGTCCGTCCGTCCGTCTGTCCGTCTGTCCGTCCGCCTATGGAACGCAATAACTTGAATACGCGTCAACGGATTTTTATGAAATTTATACATAGTGATCAGACTGTGGAGAGGAAGCCGCCTTTCGATTTTCAGGTTCATCCGATTTGTCGTTACAGAGTTATGGGACTTAGATTTTTAAAATACAGTGAAAATATACTAAAATATTTAAAAATTATTTAAAAATCTATTTCTGGTCGAAATGTTTTGAAATTTGGTATACTTCAAGTAGAAAGGATGTTCTTTGACATATGTAACGGGTTTTTAATTTTTTTGTCGCATAACCGAGATATTGTGTGTAATAGGAAGGGGGGGTGGGTTATATGCACATACATTTTAAGCTAAGGGCAAAATATAGGCGCATGGAACGCGATAACTTGAATATGCGTCAACGGATTTTCATGATATTCATACATTATGATTGGACTGTGGAGAGGAAGCCGCCTTTCGATTTTCAGGTTTATTCGATATGTCGTTACAGAGTTATGGGACTTAGATTTTTAAGATACAGTGAAAATATACTAAAATATTTAAAAATTATTTAAAAATCTATTTCTGGTCGAAATGTTTAGAAATTTTGTATACTTCGTGTAGGAAGGATGTTCTTTGACATATGTAACGGGTTTTTAATTTTTTTGTCGCATAACCGAGATATTGTGTGTAATAGGAAGGGGGGAGGGGTGGGTTATATGCACATACATGTTAAGCTAAGGGCAAAATATAGGCGCATGGAACGCAATAACTTGAATATGCGTCAACGTGTAATAGGAAGGGGGGAGGGGTGGGTTATATGCACATACATGTTAAGCTAAGGGCAAAATATAGGCGCATGGAACGCAATAACTTGAATATGCGTCAACGTGTAATAGGAAGGGGGGAGGGGTGGGTTATATGCACATACATGTTAAGCTAAGGGCAAAATATAGGCGCATGGAACGCAATAACTTGAATATGCGTCAACGGATTTTCATGATATTCATACATTTTGATTGGACTGTGTAGAGGAAGCGGCCTTTCGATTTTCAGGTTCATTAGATATGTCGTTACAGAGTTATAGGACTTAGACATTTTAAAATACAGTGAAAATATACTAAAATAGTTTAAAATTATTTAAAAATCTATTTCTGGTCGAAATGTTTTGAAATTTTGTATACTTAAGGAAGAAAGGATGCTCTTTGACATATGTAACGGGTTTTTAATTTTTTGGTCGCATAAGCGAGATATTGTGTGTAATAGGAAGGGGGGGGGGGGGTTATATGCACATGCATGTTAAGCTATGGGCAAAATATAGGCGCATGGAACGCAATAACTTGAATATGCGTCAACGGATTTTCATGATATTCATACATTTTGATTGGACTGTGGAGAGGAAGCCACCTTTCGATTTTCAGGTTCATTAGATATGTCGTTACAGAGTTATGGGACTTAGATATTTTAAAATACAGTGAAAATATACTAAAATAGTTAAAAATTATTTAAAAATCTATTTCTGGTTGAAATGTTTTGAAATTTTGTATACTTCAAGTAGAAAGGATGTTCTTTCACATATATAACGGGTTCTTGAATTTTTTGTCACATAATCCAGAAATTATGTGTAATGGGGGGGGGGGGGTATATACACATACATGTTAAGCTAAGGGCAAAATATAGGTGCATGGAACGCAATAACTTGAATATGTGTCAACAGATTTTCATGATATTTGTACATTTTGATCAGACTTTGAAGAGGAAGCCGCCTTTCAATTTTAAGGTTCATCCAATTTGTCCTTATGGAGTTATGGGACTTAGATATTTTGGTGTTGTGAAAAAAATCCCAACGGGCGTATCTTGCTGCGTGAGCGTAGGCTTTATTTCTCTTCTGTTCAGGTGATCAAATTATTATGATTTTGGGGAAAGAAACTTTTATAGTTACATTTTATCACCCCTGAAAAGGGATTTTTCTTTCTTTTCCCATAGGGTCCAACGGCATAAGTTCTCAGTGTAATCATGACACCATGAATTATATTTTGTTTGTTTATCAGGTTTAACATAAGCTTTGAATGTATGGAAATGAAAATATTGTAAAAGTTGTTATTTAAGAAATATGAGCATCTGAGACCTGAGGGATGCCCTACCTTTATAACTTTTTTTGTGATATCCAACATATAATGGGATAGTTTATTAGTTATTCTATACAGAGATTTTTTGATGTCAAACTTGTGATTATAAACTATATAAGAGCTGTTTGAAAATTATCTATCTGTCATGTAGGATGCTGGTCAGAAGAAGTTTGGAGCCACACAGTGTGAGGTTTGTGGGATGGTGTACACACAGGCTGATCCTGCTGACGAGACCACACATAACATGTTCCATCGAAGTCTGCTGAACGCTCTCAAATTTCCTGTACGTTAATCATATTGTTTCTTTCGGTTTAATATTTGAGTCTCAATGTAATTAAAAATCGAAATGCATCAAACAAATTAAACAGACAGCATTTGTAAAAGATATTTAGACACATATTCATATATTGACATTGTATTTAGTGTTTATTATTATTAGGTAATAATTATTATTGGGATTGAAGATTGTTATGTTAACAAGTTCATAATTGTAGGGATGGAAGAAGGAGAGAGTTGTACAGGTGTATCCTGAAGATGGAAGCAGGGTACTTATGGTCCTACATGATGATCCTAAATATACAGTAAAAAAGGTATACATACCCCAACGTATTACTTGAATTAACATGTGTTTATGTTCATCAGCTTTAACACCAAGGGGAAATTTACTTATTTGAATAAGAGAATTTATGTACATGCATATGCAAATACATGTATAATGGCAAGCAAATTTTTATGATCTACATTTATGATTGGAATGCAACATGTAGAAGATTTTGTTATTGCAAAGTATTTCTTTCTTTTAAAGATAGAAGAGATAAACAAAGTGATGGGTAAAGAATTAGGGTTTCCTGAGCCTCTTCTGGCTTTTCGACCAGAGTACAAGGTAAGCTTGAAAAGAAAAGTTTCATTTTGTCTATATGTCTGTCTGTCTGATAACATGTATATCCATGGACGCAATTTTAGTTTTGGTCTTATGAGGGCACTATATGATAATGTTTGAGGCCTATACAAATGTAGGGTAGTTATCACATGTTCCTTTACCTTATGACAAGACATTGTGTCAAACCCTAGCATTTCATGATAATGACAAGGCTTTTCATTTGAGACTGTGACCTTCACCTTGAACTTTGCCATACATTGCATGAAAATTAAAGTTTTCTATATTTCATGAACTCTTAAGGAGTTAGGCTTTGATATTTCACATATAGATTTCACAGTATTTCTTCTTCTTCTTCTTCTTCCGTTACAGTGCAAACCAGTTAAGTATTATCGCACTATGAGGGGGTGAACTCATGATTTCATGAACTCTTAGGGATTTAGGCTTTGATATTTCACATATAGATTCCATTTCACAATACCTTGGATAAATAAAGTATACATCAACTAAAACTGAATCTTCACAATCAGACTGTACGGTCTTAGTAGTTTAGGGTTTATTTTTCAACAAAGTTATGATTTCTATATACCATGGTATTCAGAAGCAGCATAATGGTAGTCTGCATCTGTATACCGGTACGTTGACTTTTACTAAATTCTTTTTAGGCATTTCTTATGATTTCTGATGAGAAGACAGTAATGGGCTGCTGTATAGCTGAATCAATTAGTGAGGTACGCTTTAAGATTTCAATGTTTCTATCATATTTTGCCTTAATCAGGTTTTATACAAACTTACGACATCCATATCAAACCTTATAATAAAGGATGTATGTCTTAAAATATAGGTGTACAACTGAATCTGAATTTAATTCTCATATTGAATGATACAGAGTAGAGGTACATCAGAGAGGTTGTTTAATTCTAGGGTTACCGAGTGATACCAGACAGTCAGCCAAGCCAGGAACCAGGTCATCGACCATGGTGCTGCAAGTCTGAACCAGAACCGGCATCGGTTGGTGTTGGTCGTATATGGGTTAATAGTCAAGACCGCAGGAAGAGAGTGGCCACTAGGCTGCTAGACTGTGTCAGGTAAAATAACTTAATGTTGAGATCTCAAAAGATTAATTTGTCTATACTCTGCACAGTGTACTGTATGTGTACTTATTGTAGTGTGATTCATATTTCAAAGACGTGAAGAGTGAGCTAATTCAAGAATATGCTAAATACTGTATCTGCTATACATCATAATGGAGAATGAATCAAGTAGGCTAACTCATTATTAGGCTATTATGACTATTTTCTTGAATTTTCCCCGTTTCTGCTCAAATTTGGTTGCGCTAAAATAAGTACACATATTCATTTTCTTGCAGATTTATGATGATTAATGATAGGCCTTTAATATCAAGTTTCTCAAACTTGAATGGAGATTTCCATCCCATCTGATCTTTCAATGAGAAGTAGTAACATACGTATTTGATTTTCTTTGTTATATACCCAGCCACTTGTGCCTCATATGAAATTCATGTGAAATTTACCTTAACTTTATATAAATGTTCACATGAAATTTATGTGAAACGAGCAGAAACTTCTATGTGAAGCTTAAGACAATTTTCCTGTATATTCAATTTTGCATGAAGGTTACATGGAAAAATTCATGTGAAGTAAAATTAAGTGAAATTTGTGTGAAATATTTTCATATAAATCTTATGTGAATTTTTTCACATTAACTTTCATGTGAAATTTCATGATGCTCATTTCATATGAATTTCTGAATTTCATGTTAGGCACTGTTGGCTGTGTATAAGTTTATTTCATGGTGGCATAACATTGATTGTTCATAAACTGCAGGCTTATTTGATATTGAAGACAAGTATGTACCTGTCTACTTAAACAATGAAGATATTTTGTGAATCATCTGTCTTGTCTTTCTAGGAAATGGTTTCAGTATGGCTCATTTATCCATCGTAGTAGAGTGGCCTTCTCAGATCCGACACCAGATGGAAAACTTTTGGCAACAAGCTATACTAAATCACAGTCATTCTTGGTCTACAAGTATGGGTGAATCAACTTCTTGACAATTTTAAAGAGGGTCAATCAGCCTTCAATACAGAATATGAGTTGTGAATTTCTCTGATGTACGGGCCTTTAGATGACTAGTCATTATAGCATCGTGATAAATTCTGTTCATTTATTTTGCTGTATGCCCCTTTTGAAATCTGCATCACATGCTGGCTCTTCTGTAATGTATTAGAGTAAGTGCTGCATTCTCTGAAACAAATAGTTCCTTTTTGCATATTCTGCGACCCGCATCTAAGTTGCTATGCATGTGAAAAATAACGTATGATTTGATATAATCATGTAAGGATACTTCATATGGATTTTGTTATGTTGGACCTTTGAGGAAATTCCATACTTGATTGCCTCTTGCTAAATAGATTGACAACAGATTGTATCTTTGTATAAATTTGTTATCGTTGAACTATTTTGTAATTTGTCTGTAGCTTGAACAAATATAATGAGATAATTTGTTTCTGATGGAATTTAGAAATAAACTTAATGTAAGAGTCATGCATACATTAATACCTTTGATTCTTACTCTGATTGAAATTATTTATTTATTTTTTTTGGTGATATTAAATAACTATATTTTTGTGAAAGTTTGAATTCAGTTTTGTGTACAAAACAAGGGTGTGAAATTACCATAGGTCTGACTGCTACATAAATTGAACATCATAATTTAGGACTGTACCTTATTGATGGCGAGAATGTTTTTTTATTTAAATTATATAAAAATTTTCAGGGGAATAGATTTATAGATATGAAAAAGTACACAAAGTTTATAGATGAAGTATGAATGAACTGTAAATCACTAGAACTCATAAAATACAAGTTATGTAGAAATACATATATCCTGTTCAGAAGAATAACATATTCTTAAAATACAATTATTCATTGAATACAATCCTTTAAAAGAAAATTTGACAAAATGAAGATCTTAGAAGACAACAAAGAATGAGAAGGATGGTAAAATTAGTGTTAATTGATATCATCTGTCATTATGTCTGAATTTGTATTTTATTAGGACCACACCTTTTGAAATGTACCATATAGGGATCTTTGTATCCACCTGTATTTACATGTATGTCTAAAACTTCTCCACTATCAATGGTAGGGCTCTCATGTTCCTTATGATAAACCCTATCTGTTGGTACAAATATTTTGTATCATGTGACCTTTACCATGGCATTTGACCTACCATACTTTTGAAAAGTTAAATACATTGTCTGTAGCATCTTTCCTTAAAAGTTTGGACTCTCATATATGATTATATGTAACAGAATGTATTCAAAACTTTTCCTGTTCCTAGATTTAAAAAAAACTAACAATGGTAGTGACCACTTCAACTGTTACCAAAGAATGCATTTGGCACACGTATGTTCTGTTTTAAAATCTATGAAGTTGTTAGACTTACATAAATGAGTTTCCTTGCAGTGTTTGAGGTTTCTTTAATTTATTTGCTGTCCAAAACACCTTGTTTATTATAAATAATGTTGCATATTTTAGATTGTTGTTTTATTGTGTTGAACTTTTCAGTCAGTTACAGTGTGAACATCTGTTTTGTTTTAACATACAGATCTTAGTACATTGATTGTTTTAAGTTGCAAGTTTGTAACAGACCTGCCTACTTTTATGATTTGGGCGTAATTTTTACAATTTTTGATCTTCAAATATGCTCTACACTTTTGCTGCTATATTTTCAATCAGAATTACCTTTTAAGATATTTAAAACAAACAGATAGACTTGACGATTTAGATTCATTGTAAAATTCATTGTAAATTGAGTGTTCGATATTGTATCATTATGTGAACCAATGGGGTAGATCATACCTCACACAACATGTGAGGTACGAGTTTCCCTGTGGGTTATACATGATGATATCATATAAGCAATTGTGTAAATGATTTACCGGTATACAATGCCTTAGTAGGGAAAGGATGATGCTTTTTTTCTCAAAATTACAATCAATTGTTTATATTAATACGCTTAACATCCAAAAATTACGCTTTCTTTAGCAACATTTGACACTTTTCGTAAGAAACAGGTAGACATGTCTGTTGTTATCAAAGATCATGTTGTGTCCAGATTTTACCTTGTGGTCCCTTAGCTTTCAGACAAGCTGATGTTTGTTGGGTTTTTTTTTTCTTTGCAAAATCAAGGAAAGAAAAATAAATTTTGACATGTACATGTGTGAAATAATATGGTTGAATGATTTTGGAATGTTGTTTCTGCTGATAAAATAATAATGCATGTGTATTGTTAATAAAGTACTTTAATAAATAAAAAACATGTGTTTGTAAAACACAAATGCCCCAGTTGGCATCTTTGTCATCAAAACAGCTGTAATTAAAAAATTAGGTGTTACTACGAGGTCAAGGTCACAAGCTTCCATATTCATGGAAAGGTCTTGTTACAAGGAATACACATGAAATATTAAAATCCCCATCACTTACTATTCAAAACTTATAGCCAAGGTTAAATATGGTTTTTCAAAAGTAGGTCAAATTACAAGGTCAAGATCAAAAGGGAAAAAAAGGTATCAATGGAAATGTCTTGTCACAAAAGAATATACATGTGAAATATTAAAGACCTATCACTCACCATTCAAAAGTTATAGCCAAAAGTAGGTCAAGGTCAAAAGGTAAAAAAATGGTATCCATGGAAAGGTCTTGTCACAAGAAATATACAATGTACATGCGATATATGAATGCCCTATCACTCACCAATTGAAAGCTATAGCCAAGGTTAAAGTTTTTCAAAAGTAGATCAAACTCCCAGGTCAAGTTAAAAAAAAATACGGTATCCTTGGAAAGGTCTTGTCACAAGGAAAATGCATGTGAAATATAAAAGCTCTATAACTTGCCATTCAAAAGTTAGGGTCAAGGTAAAATTTTTGTGGACAAACGGACGAAAAAGGTTATACCCTCGAATATTTAATTGCTGGCTATAACGATCTCCTGATGAGTATTTATAATCAAAGGGTCATATTGAAGGTCAAGGTCACGAGATATACTATGCAGACTTTGTGGCTGCTCGTTTAGTGATGCTTTTGTAAGGTCACAACTTTGAGCATCGACTGTTTAATCATAGTATTGAGGTAGTTTTGGTTATTTGAAATTTCCAAGTAAGATAATTGAAACTTTAAAATGTTGGTCAGAGACAGTATCTGGCATACGGGTACATCATGGTTTTCCCTGACAAAAATACTTATCCTTATCAGTTAGATCTGGAATGTAATTCAGGGAGAGGTCTGTGTCTGGATTAGGCTTTGTTGCCAGTACATGTATATGAAAAGCATTCGTGAGTAGCAACATTCCGTCTTCTCCTGCTTATGGCGTTTTGTTTCTCAGCTGATACGGTACGCCAGGGCATGTTCCACATAAGAAGATTCATCATTAGAGCCAGACGGCTTGCAAGTAAGCTATATGTTCAGGGGTATATCACAACGGCTGAAATCATCATTGAGGAAGTTCTTCGGTCGCTACGGAGATTTAAAAGCATATCCGATCCCCCTTTCCAGAATGATCAGTGACATTCTACATTGTGATTGAATGGCTGTAGTCATACCAAACAATACATACTTATTTGATCCGAACATCAAAATGTACATGGAGACAATCACCGAATTTGACAGGTTTCCATGGAGCTGTTGCGACGGGTGTTGCATGCACCGGGCGTGGTCCCACCTCTAGCTTGATAGGGGTCCGTCGATGCTCAATTTAGTGCTCTATTGTGAAACAAAGGAGGGGATCTCCAACAACACCAGGCTGCAGCACCCGCAGCAAAACACCCAATGCAAAAACACAGAGCAGACAAGCACAGGAAGAGACGCAAAAGGGACAAGGAACGTCAACGCACAATACAGAAACATCAAACACAAAGGACTACACATAAACCCGAGACCAATGTGAGTGCTGTTGAGATTATCGTCAGGATCTTCTTTAACTCATGCAACCAGGAGACGCTGACTCTCCCCGGGCACCTGGTCTCACTTCGTAATGTTGTTCATTCCGGGGTTCGCAACCGTTCCGTTGGGAATTCTCACGATTTGGCCTTGCCTTCTCGACTTTGAGACTGAATAACTGTAAGGTACTTCTTTGATGTTTATTTAGATCACCTACGCAAGGCTGAAGTGAGCTGTTGTCGGAAGGGGTCGAATCGCATGCTCTGAATGACTGGAAACACCTCATTTTGAATAATACTGATATTCGAATGAATAACTTGACAAAAATCCTAATCTTTTTGAAAATCCAAATCTGAAAGATATTTCAAATCCAAGTTACGTAATTTGCATCAAAGATATGTCTTCGCGCCTGCAGATAAAGTAGCCAACAACACCGTAATCATTTGAAAACGTTACTACATATCAACTTTAGTTTCGGAACTTTAGTCTACAATTCTTATATCAAATGTCCCTAACATTTTGAGCAAACATAACAGTGAAATTTCTTCATTCAACATCCCTATTTCTAAATTGGATCTTTCTACAATTTACCGGTACTGCATACCAAAACTGAACAAGTCTCCTTACAAATTGCGATACATTGCTAATTCTAGCAACTGCTCAACTACAATTTTGTCTAAAAATCTGACGTCAGCATTCACGGCGATAAAGGAACACATGGCAAATATTGTGAAACTGTTCTAAACAGGAATGATGTAAACTTATTTTGGTCTAATAAAAATTCAGTAGATGTGATTGACAAATGAAATTTAGAAATTTTCAAGCCAATACGGTTGCTTCATACAACTTTTCTAATATGTTTACCACGCTTCCTCCAGACAAAATTAATGATCGATTGTCCAAACTCATAAAATGGTGTTTTGATCGAGAGGGGAAATCTTACATTTTACACCTGAATCAAAGGGTTTCTTTTCTGCTGCAGAATACAAATCATGGACATGTAGTGACCTGTGTATTGCCTTGTCCTTCCTCTTGGACAACATTTATGTAATATTTGGTGAGAATTTCTACAAGCACGTTGAAGGGATCCTTCACATTGAGTACTAAGCGCCTCTTTCTGAAGATTTATTTTTATACGCGCATGAAAAAGAATTTATTCGAAATCTTCAAAAGCAAAGAAAACATGATGATTTGAAATAATTCATGGGTACTTTTAGGTACCTGCATATTCTTAATATCGACAATTCTGTTTTTGAAAAGTATAAAAATGCTACTGTAAACGTGGTTATTTTCGCTGGGGAAAATTTCGCGACTATAACATAATGACATTACGCGTGGGGGAAAAGTTCGCGATAAAATGTCTTTCGCATTGTAGGAATACAGCGGTGATATTGGGGAAAATTTTCGCGAAGTCCATCGATTCGCGAAAAACGCGAATATTACCCCCAAACGAAAATTTCCACGTTTACAGTATTTATCCACAAGAGTTGACTCTAAACAAGGCAAACGTTACAAACTGAGATACACCATTTTTGGACCTAAATAATTGAGAGATTGATACAAGTGTGTATGACTAAAGATATGATTTTGGATTCAACATAGTAAATTTCCCCTGGCTTGACGGTGATGTTTCTAGATTACCGTCATACGGTATCTACATTCACAGCTCATCCGGTATGCTAGAACATGTTCTGATGTTTTGGATTTTCATTGTAGAAATTAAAATTTACAAAGAAACTTTTAGGTCAAAGGTTTCGCTTTCACAAACTAGTAAAGACTTTCTGGAAATTTTACAAAAAATATTGTCAGCTTCTTCTGAAATTCGGATCCATAAAAGGAACAGAGTATATTTCTTTTGGTATTTCACAACCTGCATTTTATGGTGACATAATTAACAAAATGAGAAGGATCAAAGGTAGACATAAATACCATCGAAATTGTGTTAGAATCATCAAACACCTTTATACCGTGGATATGATCCTTCTATTACCAGACGGATTGGTACTGGACAGCCTTGTACCTGCATATTCTTAAGAATTGCACTCTGACTGACTATGACGACGGGACTCCATGACGGGATCCGTCCAAACATCTTAAGAGAAGACAGGACCCCGATCACCTGTCCTCTCTGAATGTCAGTCGGAGTCCTCGGATTATCACATGCATGAGCTTGCTACCGCCATCAGAAGACGAACTGTATTTCGTATGCCTTCTGTTTTCATATCCATTTACATATCCAATATGTTTCTTGGCCCCTGCGTCATGTTGTCTGTTTGTATGTTCATCTTACAGTGAGGAGGTTATTTTTACACCATAATTGTGCGTTCTTCGAGACCTCTGGGTAATAGGAAAAGTGGAAGGGTTGTGCACACGTAATCCAGATAACCACACAGTCCTGCGTGGCAGATGGACGTCCTAAGTCGACACCGGTTGCCCATTAGTCTCGTTGGTTTATGTTTATATGGTGTGAGTTGGTGTTCCTTGTCCCTTTTGCGCCTCTTTTTGTGAGTGTCTGATCTGTGTTGGGTTTTTTTTTTTTGTTTTGCTGTGGGTGCTGCAACCCAGTGTTGTTGGAGATCCCCTCCTTTCTTTTGTCAGAACGTGTCCTACATCATAAATTCCTTGAAATTATGACTTTTACTCATGAACGATTTATAGGTTTTGAAAAATCTTGCTACGTATGAAGAACTAGTGTTGTTTTTCGTCTGGATTCGTCAACAAGTGTCGAAGCAAAAGTATGTGGCGAAGAACCTCCTAAACTAAAAGCAATATAATCTGTAAGTGATATTTTATTTGTGGTTCCACTCCATAGTCAAATTACAATTGTGTCTTCTATGTCTTTTCAGATTTTATTGCATCATTAATATCATCGTAAAGAATGACTGATGATACGAGAATTTGTATTAACAGCTAGAAGTTCTTATGAAGGCTTACAAGTAATGCTAGTATGTACAGTGTTCATTAGGGTACATTGCTTCCTCACTTCTTCGTCCTACTATATATCACCCGGCAAAGAATTGAAGAATTGAAGTAATGATGCGAAGAATTGAAGTAATTATGCAAAAATTATGATGGTCGTTTATTCTGCTGCTGTGAGTTCACCGTGGGCAATCGTTCGTATACCTACAGGACAATCTGACCAATTTATAAATTCTAAAAACGAAATTTAATCTCCAAAATGACATTGTCTTGCTCATTTAATCTATATGCAGCTGTCTAACACGGAAGCATACCGAGTGATGCGCAAATGAAGTACCGTGTCCTTCCTCTACGAACGAGGTACGTAAGAAGTGCTTAAATCTAGTTTATAAGTGTTTATATGTATTTATTTTGAGCATATCATATGACTATAATTATCATCCATACTGTAGTATCAAGTTTGGTCGAGAAATGGTAATATTTTAACTTCAGGGGGCGTGGAGGTATTGAAGCAATCAAATTTGTATAGCGACTTTGTTAATCATAGAAACACAATTCAAAGAGAAAAGTGAATTTAGACGCAAAAATTGTTTTGAAACATGCATGTATGGAAAAAAGTAAAAAATATCTACATTTTAAAGAGTATATTTGTTAACCTATATGCCATACACACAATGCGTAATACGCTTGTAACTAGTTCTTGTAAGTAAGGGTTTTTCTACTGTCTCCGAGGGCGTAGCCCGAGGAGCAGTTGAATAACCCATTTGTTGCACGGCAATTGTTAGGCCATCAAACAATTATCACCGATGATTGAGTAAATAAAAGTCGTTGCATTCCGAGTAGGATAAAACTACTCATGGTCAGTAAACAGTTAAGAATTTCACGCATTTCAAATGTAGATTTCAAAGAAAACAACGGTAAAAAATTCGGTCCAGTGTTTGTTGTTTAATTAGGGGAATTAAAGTTAATGAGAATAAAGGGAAACTGATATTTGAATTTTCAAACAACAGCTGTACTTAGACTACATAGGAAGATGCGGTTAAGGATTCCCCTGTACATGTTTTCCTAAAAAACTACGGGAATATTAATTTATGATACTGTTATATCTTTGTTTCTTTTCAAAAGTATTCCAGGGTACCAGTCAGTACGTATATATACATTATTCAATCGAAATCTTGCGAGTTTTGTCTGGTAGCTGATCCTATGCATATTTTACAAAAAGCGGATCTATCTAGAGCGGGCTAGGAGTTAGGAATCTCCCCCCGGAATTTGTTAAAAAAGACACAACATTTCCCGTTTCTATGTATTTTCTCTCAAAATCATTGGCTGGACCCCTTTCCCTAACGGGCTGAATCAACGTTATGGGGGAAAAGCTAGATACGCCCGTGACATTGAAAAAAGTAGTTCAACCTGTAAATCGCGGGATTTTTTTTCTTAATTCCTATTATGAAATGCCATTTTAGATATGCTAAGGCGAACATTCCTGTCTTTATTTGTTGTGTTGTATTTTCAAAACGGGAGGCTATGGACGTCAGGTCAGTTAAGGACAGTTAACGGCTCAGTTGATCCTTCAATGATTAGTTCAATCATTAATTCAATCATTGTTTCACAATGAAAAATATTGCACTGTCTGGAAAGGTGTTAATTACCGGCTACAAGGTAGAACGTGCAACAATCATGATGTAAACATACCCCTGTGTAGTTCATCTCTGAACAGGTACATGACAAATATGGATAATGACCATATCCCTGTATAAAGCACAAAATCGATAATTCAGAAAATCAGAAACCGAAGGCATACAAAATCAGGATAAAACAGGAACCAAAGCAAACAAACAAAAACCTCCACCATATGAAAAGACGCGAACTCCCGATATGGGAGTGAGACCAGGTGCCCAGGAAAAATAAGCATCTCCTGCTTGAATGCAACACCCGTCGCTTCAATTCGGTAGAACTGTCACATCCGGTTACTTCCATTTCGGAAGACATAGAGTACAATCTTTGGTTGGATGGTTCAAATGGTCTATGACAGAATATCATCCACCATTCTGGAGAGTGGGGCATCATAGTGTATGACGAGTTCCCCATATCGACCCATATCGACCGTAGAACTTCCTCAGTGACGATGTTAGTAACAAACATATCCCTGACTGAGAAGCTTATCTGAAAGACGCCTCAGAACAAAATCCGTATATTTGGTACTAGCTCTGGTATAGCGTATCAACTGAGATATGAACACGCCATACGCAGGCGATGAAGGGATGTTGCTACTCAGAAAAGGAAAGTTTGTAATGCTGAAATTGAAGTCGTCACGTTTGTCATAGAGTGAGGTGTTCATGTGACCATCAGTGTCGTAGGACAACATTATGTCCAAATAGGATGCTGAATTATTTGTCTCTGTAGTTTCTTTGACTTCAAGCCCCGATGGATAGATACTGCTCAGGTAATCCGCGAATTTTGGATTATTGATGGACAACACATCGTCTATGTATCTGTAAAAGAAGGGAGGAGATCTCCAACAAGACCCCGCTGCAGCATCAACAGCAAAACACAAAAACACCCCGATGCAAATACACAAAAGACGAGTACAGCACGAGACGGAAAAGAGACACACGACATGTAAACATCAAACACAAAAGACTACACATAAACCGACGAGACCAATGGGCAACCGGTGCCGACTTTGGACGGCCATTTGTCACGCAAGTAGCAAATGGTATGGTTATCCTGGATTACGTGCGCACAACCCTCTCACTTCTCCAATTACCCAGAGGTCTCGAAGAACGTACAATTGTGGTGTAAAACAACCTCCTCACTGTAAGATGACATCACACAAACAAGACCACGAAACGCAGAGGCCCCAGAGACACAGATGAATATGTAAATGGATATAAAAAGGGGGCATGCGTAATACAGTCCGTGCTCTGCCGGTTGAAGCGAGCTCACGTATGTAATCATCCGAGGAGTCCGACTGACATTCAGAGAGGACAGGTGGTCGGGGCCCTGTCTTCTCTAAAGGGGTTTGGACAGGGCCCGTCATGGAGTCCCGTCGTCACAGTCAGTCAGAGTGCAAGTCTCAAGGATGCGCTTGTACAAGACTGTATATTGGTCAAATACCAAGCCTAGTGTCCGTCTGGTGACATTAGGATCATATCTACGGTATAAAAGTCGTTTGATGATTCTGACGCATTTTCGATGGTTATGCTGCCTACTTTTGATACTTTTTATTTTGTTTATCATATCACCATAAAAGACAGGTTGTGTAATACCCATAGTAATGTACTCTGTTGCATGTATAGATCCGAATTTTAAAAGAAGTTGACTGTAATTTTTGTAAAATTTCCAGAAAGTCTTAACTAGTTTATGAAAGCGGAAACCTTGACCTAAAAGTTTTTTGGTAATTTGTAAATTTGCTCTAGCGTACCGGATGAGCTGTGATATGTAAATGCCGTATGACGGTAATCTTGGAACATCACCGTCAAGCCAGGGGAAATTTACTATGTTTAATCCAAAATCATCCCTTTTGTCATATACACTTGTATGAAGCTTTCCGTTTACAATTTTGATATTTAGGTCCAAAAACGGTGTTTCTGTATTTGAAAGGTTTGTCTGTAAGTGAAGTTGAAGTCAGAAGCTAAGTATCTTTTCCCTTCAGAGACCAAAGATTGAATGAATTCAGCTTCGTACGAGTAAAGGAAAATGTCGGCAAGGAGTGGGGCACAATTGGTCCCCATTGGAATTCCGACAATTTGCTGGAAGACCTTTCCTCCAAACACCACAAAAATGGTTTCGATCAGAAAGTTTAACATCTGAATAATATCTGTTTCAGTGTACATATTTTCAGAATCGGACTTTTCTTTTACACAGTAGGTTTTGTCATAGTTAACAACAATAAATTTATATTTGCGATTACCGTTCTTACTTGTAAACGCATTACTTATAATTTTTGCGAGTCTTTATTTCAATTTAGATATATAATTCATATTCATAATATTTGCCGATTTTTCTCATAGATAGGAGATGGACTATTAGTCTATAAAATGAATGGTATCTTTCACCACGTACTTCTTCTTAAAACAAAATACATGTATTTCTGTATACGCACACTAAAATACATCGTAAAATCATTACAGGGGGATGCTACCTCAGCAGATAAAGTCAAAGTTATACACCATGAACAAGTTCCACGAAAACTGCAATTTCTGCTAAAGTGATTTATAGATATACTGCTACTTCTGACCAGAATGTATTACCATCATATGAATGATACTGATGGCCATATGGCACACCTAAACAAATATTTATACAAATTTTAGGTAGGAAACACCGAATATGAGCGGATTCTCGTGGAATTTAATGTATGCGCTTAACGTGTTATGCTACCATGATATGAGGGCACTATTTCTTCTCTTTTATCAAAAACGATTTCAAATTTCGTTTTCAATGGTGAAGCAAACATGCCCTCACAGATGCTTCACATGGGAAACTTCGTGATATCAGTAAATAAAAATACAATACGCTATAAAACTCTACATTTGTTTAATCTCTACATAGATAAATTATATATTTGAATACCTATAATATCGATGAATAAACAAAAATTGGTTCAATCTCTTCATATTTTTCAATGTTTAAAAAGATCAGCAACATTATTGATACCATAATTCTGTGGTGCACGTGTCTCTGGTACGTCTTTTCCCGTTAATTTAGAGCCAATAATATATTCCTTTCCTATTTTCTCCTGCGCCCAGGTTAGAACCTCGTCAATGACGGGCGTATTAACACCAGCCAGTTCCGCTATACCTTTCTGAACAACCATACCAAATGGAACGTCTTCGGACAAGTAACGGTAAGCAAAATCTGGTACGAACTTCCCATCGCTGGTTTCTTTCATTGGATGAACGAGACCGTCGTAAGCTTTGTTTGTCTGCAGTGCTCTCATAAGGCTACTGTCGTCCACCAACTGGTCACTGTAATGGTTCTTATACCAATCTATGAGTGGAACCACGTCCTTCATGTCCACACCGCTCTGTTGGCGCTCTATCTCACGAGCTGTCGACATCATTTCTTCACTCGAAGAACTCAGGTACTTGGCTGCAGTATGGTCCACACCCTGATAGAACAATGGTTTCTCTGCCAGTGCTTTCCCGTCCCAATCCTTCCATTTAGCATATAATATAGCAGGATGGAGAAAAGCTGTGCTCATGAGGGGTATCGCCAGATAGTTCGACACTAACTCGATTTTTGGGCTCTCTCCAAAAACCGTTTGAATTTCATTCAAAATTGATAAGCGGTCTTTTTCGCACCTCGACCCTTTCAGAATAGATGCTACAACCATTTCTTTAGTTCCCATAATTCGAATGGAAACGCCAAATTCTTCAATGCGGCATACCCAAGGAAGTGTCTCGAAGGAGGCAATAGCACACAAATCTGCCTTTTGTCCCATTATGCTTCGTATCTGAAACTCAAAGCCGCATCTTGCTGGTAAACCAACAATGACAGTTGACTCTTTGACATGAGGGGCGATGGACTCTTGATATTGTTGATGTGCAAAAGCAGGAACAACAATGAATATAATATCTGCAGAAGGCACTACAAGAGACGGGTCCTTTGTTATTATTTTAGGATGTGCCTCAAAAGTAACTGAACTTCCATCTTTGTAAGAACGAGTGGCAATGAAAGGAGTTTTCTTCAATGATTCTGACCATCTTTCTGCTTCGTCTGCATACAACGTGAGAATGTTGACGTCAGCTTCAGGTTGCGTGCTGGATGCGATGGCAGCGATACAATGAGCTCCATTACCTCCACCACAAATCAGTATGCTCTTTTTACCTTTGGATGACATCCTACAAAAGACAATGTCGATTCATTACATCAAGCGGTGCTTATGTCTTTTCAATCTATTTGAGTCTCGCTATTTGATTGTTCGTATCAATATATTTGTAGTTACATGATACGTCATGGTGAACACGAGTCAAGAAAGAATCAAAATCTTGCAAGGGCGTATATATGTTACCTACATGTATACGAGTTATAGCCTTTCGAGCTTCAGTATATTGCAGGTTCTGACTAGCATGAGAGTGCGTATGATATGTACGTGTGTCCCGCCGGAATAAGGGACGTATTTTTCCTTCCGCTGGATTTAAATATGTTTTTTTAAGTATCGTGGTCACTTGTAACTTTTTTGTGCTGTTTACATATAAATTCATAAATATACTAGTATATAAATACATACAGTTTCCTTTAAACTGTTTTTTTTTTTCTATTCACATACATATATAATTCAATGATATATTTTCATGCATTCTCTTTTTCAATAGTTTTAAAGTGTATCTTACTTTGTAGTATGAAGTGTTGAGTTATAAATATGGATAACATGGTAAATATGGAAAACTCACCTTACTTGATCTTAATACCTTGACATAGTAGTGCATATTATTGTAGTGAATAAGTTGTTTTGAGATAAGGTATACGGTTTCAGCTCATACTTTTATGTATGACACCGCACACAATTTCACCTACGGACATGTTTACTCACTTCTTATGAGAAATACCTTGACGAGCAATGACAACATATATATGACATAGAGTCAGATCATTTTTCAAAGAGATATCCCCTCAGTGAAGCTCATCTGCAGCTTAAAATTGATTTATTCCTAAAAGCCGTTTATCTAATTCTAAATTTCCTAAAAACTATTTATTCCTAAAAGCCGTCATTTGAAAACCTGACCTTTTGGTCTCAATTATCATCAAAATATAGGAGACGCCAGGTAAACACCTTTACACCGACACTCGAAATTTTTTTGGCCAAGTTGTTACTTATTGAATATACCCATCAGAAATCAGGAGCCGCTCACTTTTGATTAAAAAAAAGCCATATGAAACTTAGAAATTAAATTATTTTGTCATCTTTGATGCGTTTTGACTTGAAGTACCACTGAAGAGGCTTCAATATTCGAAACATGCTTGTCTGGTGCATCTAAATTGAATGTTTGATGTCCAGATGGCTGCCCTCTGACAGCTTTTTGTCACTTTCTTTGGTTTTGAACAAGGTACACACCGAGAATCTGTTTCAACAGCCGAGTTCAACTGAACGTTTTTGCTGTGTGCGTTTCGCTTGGTAAACGACTCGTAGAATAGACGATTTTTGAGTTAAATACCTTTACATTTCAGTTACTTTTGTGTATTTAAGACATATGCAGGTAAACCAGATTACCACCATACACATTTTAAAATTCTATTCTGCATACTTGTATAATCTTGAAACTCACCTTAATAACGAGAATGTGGAGATAAAAACCAATCATGTATCTTCACAACAGTCTGAAAAGTAATTTGTGTAATAGAATCAGGAAGTTTTCCTCTCACATGCGTCCCATGTATATTCTTACTAGCTATAAATAACTCTCAGTCTGAAATCAATGTATACTACAGACTACAGATCTGATCGATGCATCAATGATGTTTTTAAATAACAAGTTCAAAGTCATTTAGGAAACGAGTGATCAGAACGGTAACATTCTGCATTGACTAAAGCATGCAACATTAAATAAATATGAAAATTCAAAATGTATTGTTCATTAAAAAGAATACTATTTAGAACATACTATATTTACCTTTTGCATGGCTCCAGCGACTACACGTACGTCTAAGTTTCGTGCAAGTGCTTTTTCTATAGATCTAAACGCGGGAATTTTGAATAACGTTATCAATACATGTATGGCATTTATAATATTCATTTGGTGTGTTCATTTTCTAATAACTAGTATGCATATTGCGAGCTAATCCAGAGTATTCTTTTCATACTTTAGGGTCATTAACCTGATAAACTCGTGTAGGTTTATGTTAGATCCATGCTAACACAGAATTTAACAAAACCGGATATGATTTTTTATGCACGGCCTAAGTGACAGGTGGTCCTAGCAAACAGGAGATACGCACTGCCACCGGGAACTTGATCTCATATCCATTAGGGATTCACTTTTTCTTCTTTGCGAAATTTTTAAGTAGATTGTATTCTCTGTTGTAGAAATATTTTCTATTTTTCTTTGTCGGTGTGGTGGTATTCAGTGTACACTGTGTATCTATTTTGTGATAGCAGAATCATTTAATTTCCATTGTCATTTTCAAGAAACGAAGATTCTGATTGGCTGAGAAATTTTGTTAATACATCGATCAACACAATTTTTCACGTAAGTCTATTTATAGAACTATTTTTAGAACCGGGGTTCTCTCAAACACGAGTGAACTCGTTGCTGAAAATACAATTTGTTGATGTTTGCTTATCATTTCAAGGATACCATTTCTTTTCTACTTACTCAAAAATTAACAGTGCATGTAGAATTTGCTCAAACTGGTCCTCACTCCAAAGATATAGAGAGACGAGCGTTCGTTGTTTGAATCATCGCGGCTGCCATAACTTGTTTTGGCAGACGTATCACTGCGAAACCCTCCGACTTACGAAATATAGTGCGGTGATTGATTGTTTTTAGATCCAAGAAAACAGTCTGTTTTCCATAAATAGATGATAACTAAATGATAAGAAATGAATCTTACATTTTTTCTGTTGATGCAGGTATCACCCGAAAAATTGGACAGAAAACTTTTGCATCAACGCGCTACGCGCATTGATGCAGTTTTCTTTCCATTTTTTGGGGGGGGGGGGGGGGTGATACCTGTATCAACAGAAAAAATATAAGATTCATTTCTTAATTCCACTAGTAATTATTATGTTTCGCAGGATTTGGGATAAAGGAATTTGCATTATTGAATTATAGCGTACATCTTCATTGAATTGATTTATGGAAATTTGTTTACTCCCAATTCCGATACCGTGGTTAACGAGTGAAACCCTCCTTGGTTTTAAATAATACTTAAATAAGTAATACAGTCAGAGAAATTAAAGAAGCTTTAAGCCCCTTTTTGGTCCATATTTGAGGGCACAAGTAGCAAAGTTCGATCAACTTCGGTTGATCGTTTCTTCAATTCTGTTATCAAAAATTATTGGTCCTATAGCATCATACCCCATCCATCCTGCTACGTCCTTCGGTACATTTGGACATACATGTAATAACTTTCACACTTACATTGTTTAGATTGAGGATCACTGACAAGGTTAAGTACCCGAAACGTTCATGTCTGGTCCATGCTGTAAATTTATCTGTTCTTAAATGATGCTATTGAATTTGAGGACGTTTAACATTACTTAAATACCACAACTTGCATTCTATATGTAACATGATTCAAGCGATGTTTGATGTTTTAACTGTACTTATTAGCACCGCGCGCTTGTTAAAGCGAGCGTAACGGACTCTGGAGAAAGATGGCCTTCGTGTTTTTATGGAGCTTTATATGTTCTAGGCTATGAAGTTGTGGACGCGCTACGTTTCAAAAGGCCGTTACGGCGTCTTTAGCACTGAAAGTGCCTGTTTACGTAAGATATGTGTGTTCGCTACGATAAAATTTACAAAATTTTTAATGACTTCAAGCGTTTTATCTTTACTGGAACAGTTTGTGATTGAATTTTAATAGGAAAGAAATTCTAAAAAGAGTCTCTTTATTGAAACATCTCCGTTCTTGAAAGTTATTGCAAGATTCTTGCAGAAAAGTAGTTCGGCTGACGGCAGAGATACTTTTCCAGATGAAGTCACGACGGTATCGGAAAATATCGCTGTTCGCAGAATGGCACTATGTATCACGATACATCCTTTGCACACCCAAGGCATCTGATCTCTCTCAACTTGTGGGAATTACTTCCGATCCATTTATTGATTGAATGATCACAATATACATGGTGAATAAAGCAATACAGAAACAAGTATTATAAGAAGACCCCAAACAACATAACATACGTTGCAGTGATCACAGTGGAACATTTTCACAGGAGACGAAAAAGGGGGGGGGGGGGGGGGGGGGGGGGGTGACTAGCACATTAAATACACAGACTGATATAACGTTGACACATCACAAACAAACAATATAAATACCATTGAAACAAAAAGGACAACAAATAAAATGAAAATAGACCAATCATTTTAATTAGAATTATTTCAGAAATCAATACCGGTTTTCAAAAATACTGTGAATTAATTTACTCTAAAATCGGTGAAATTAATACCTGAATGTCAATAATGTATACAAATGTATTTGATTAAATTATTTGATTTTTCGACCAAATTGAATTGAATTGATAAAAAAGATCTCAAATTATCAAAGATGTCCTCACCAATAAAAGCTTTAATCGCAAATACAAGCACAGATGTTCATTGTTGTAAGTTACTGTAAAACTTATTTTCTATTTCTGATAAAAATATTAAGAACCCAGAAGAAAATGAAATCGAAATGTTGATCTACCTGAATAAAAACATAATATGTTATGGTAGTGTTTGGAGGAATGGTATTTCAGCATATTGCGGGAATGGCAATTGGAACTAACTGTGCACCATCTCTTGCTGATATTTTTACATGAAGTTACATGAAGCCGAGGCTCTCTCATGGAAAAAAACCCCTAACACTCCAATTCAATTCTATATACAGATAAATTGATAACGTGCTCTCAATCGATAATCCAAATTTTGCTGAATTCCGTAGTTAGGGAGCAACCATTTGATTTTTATGGGAGGAAGGAAGACTTTGCCAAAAAAAATAAATTCAGGATTGGATTTAAGGCTGAAGGGCCAGCAAAAAAATTTCCGGACCATGAAACTGCCCCCCCCCCCCCCCCTTTCTTCCGACCTTTCCACGTGCCTGGTTAACACTTATTCGTGTTTAATAAACTAAATACAAATAAAAACTAAACAAACTTTATTATTAGCCTGTCTGCGTTGAGTATCATTTAGGTATAAAAATTATAGGTTTCATATGCCATTCCAGAAATTCAAAAGAAGTTATCTGCTAGCAAGAGATGTCTCAATATACTCTTCCTTGGCACCTGATCTCACTCTGTGTATGAATTATTTAATATGGCCGAAAATCAAGCTGAATGATTTAGACTTTGAGAGTAATTTTCGACATTTGAAAATTAAAAAAAAAATCCTGCCCGAAAGGCCGACGAAACTTCTTTTTCCGGCTATTGAAATGGCTGAAAAATATTCCGCCCGGCAAAAGTCTTCCTGCCCCCCCCCCCTCCCCTTAAAATCAAATGGTTGCTCCCTAAAATATATCTATTTGAACTAGAGTTCAAAGAAACAACACTTACAGCAGTGTTTGTATTTCAGTAACAATGGGACATCGCGGGATTAAACAGTTTTTAATGTTTAAAAAGGTCACCAATATTAGCGATATCATAATTCTGTGGCACGAGTGTCTCTGGTACGTTTTTTTCCCGTTAATTTAGAGCCAATAATATATTCCTTTCCTATTTTCTCCTGCGCCCAGGTTAGAACCTCGTCCAGGACGGGCGTATTAACACCAGCCAGTTCTGCTATACCTTTCTGAACAACCATACCGAACGGAACGTCTTCGGACAAGTATCGGTATGCAAAATCTGGTACGAACTTCCCATCGCTGGTTTCTTTCATTGGATGAACGAGACCATCGTAAGCTTTATTTGTCTGCAGTGCTCTCATAAGGCTACTGTCGTCCACCAACTGGTCACTGTAATGGTTTTTGTACCAATCTATGAGTGGTACCACGTCTTTCGTGTCAACGCCGCTTTGTTGGCGGGCAATCTCTCGAGCTGTAGAAATCATTTCTTCACTCAGATCATTTAGATATTGTGCTGCCTTGTGGTCAACACCCTGATAGAACAAAGGTTTCTCTGCCACTGCTTCCCCGTCCCAGTCCTTCCATTTCGCATACAATATTGCAGGATGGATAAAGTCTGGGCTCACAAGAGGTTTCGATAGATAGTTCGACAACAATTTGATTTTGGGACTCTCACCAAAAATTGTTTGAATTTCATTGAAAATGTTCAAAGAGTCTTTTTCATATCTCGATCCTTTCAGAATAGACGCTATAACCATGTCTTTAGTTCCCATGATTCGAATCGAAACACCGAATTCTTCAATGCGACAAACCCACGGAAGAGTCTCGAAAGAAGCAATAGCACAGCGTTCTGCATTTTGTCCCATTGACCTTTGTATCTGAAATTCAAATCCAAATCTTGCAGGAAGACCAACTATGATAGACGAATCTTTAACATGAGGGGCGATTGCCTCTATGTATTGTTGGTGCGTAAAAGCAGGGACGACAATGAATATGATATTTGCATGAGGCACAACGAAGGATGGGTCTTTTGTGATAATTTTAGGATGTGCCTCAAATGTGTATGCACTTCCGTCTTGATACAAACGAGTGGCAGTGAGTGGAGCTTTCTTTGATGATTCCCTCCATCTTTCTGCTTCGTCAGCAAACAATGTGAGGACGTTGACGTCAGCTTCCGGTTGTGTACTGGATGCGATGGCAGCGATACAATGGGCTCCATTACCTCCACCACAAATCAATATGTTTCTTCTGCTTTTAAATGACATCCTAAAGGAAGGAAGGGGGTAAGAATAAATATACATCCGCTAGATGCAAATATAAAAAACAATACATGTGTCTTGCATGTATGACGTCCTTTCCTTTTCTAGTTATTGCTTATGTTTACTTATCGAATATAAAATGACACTCTCTCATAATTTCAAGACTTTAAAATCTAAATTTTATTCGTGATATCATCGAAATGCTCCAATAAATCTGTAAACTGTAGGTCATTTTGATTAACATTTTTTCATGAATTAAGAAATCAAAATCGGTCTTCAAGCGTATATACTTTAGTGCATTATCAAATATCTATCATTCATCACGTAATTATTACGTTAAACATTTGGATGTCTGAGATTCAGTAGAATCTTTTCGGGGTACTTTCAGACAGTGCATGTTTTGTAAATATTGTTTTCATTTTCGTGCTTGAACATCGACGTACGTGTTTAGCCAGACAGGGGATGCTTTCTCCTCCCGGGCACCTGGTCCCACCTATTGCTTGCTAGGGGTCCGTCGATGCTTGATTTGGTACTCTATTATAAGCGCTGTTGAGATTGTCGTCAGGATCTTCTTTATGTCATTTCAATTACTTTGGAACTGAATAATTAAAACCTTACCTTTCTTTTTCTGTCATTGTAGTACATACTATTGCAGCATAGACCTGTTTTGAGATAAGGATAAGACAACCTGTTCCAATTCATATCTTTATGTATTCCACCACACACCTCGAGGCATGTTTCCTCACTTCTTAATGAAATCATTTCAACACGCTACAGCAAAATCGAAACTATTTTCGAACAAATCTGTGCCCAAATTTGGACTACACAGGTGAGAAATACCCTTTGGTGTGCTTGATACCAAATGTTTCTTAAATTTCGAAATCAAGTTCACCGTCCATTGTTAAATAAAAGACTGGGAAAACAACGTACATATAAAGAAGAAAAAAAAATTCCCAGAAACTTAAATAAAGCATGTCATTGGTAGACTGTTTCGCTTTGTTTCCGGTATTGTCATCGTCGGAAACGTCATCTTCTCTTTTATGCTGTGCAAGATGCAATAGGCTGTTTGTTTCCGAAACAACTCATTGTGTCAGCGTTTGAAAGCCCTTCTGGTCGAACTCCTGGAGTTATTATACATGGGCTCGGTCCAATTGGCAAACCATGGCTGATTTATATATGCCTATAGACTTTTCTTTAAATACACTCACATATTTAACTGTTTGACTTTGAGATTTTTACATGTTTGAACACGTATCTTACAATTATTCAGATATCACTGTATATCACATTAATTGTATTCTTTGTTGTGAAATGACGTTCTTTTGTTTTTCACTGTTTGTTGGTGCGGTAATCTTTGACGTTCATTGCTTTTTAATTTTGAAATAACAATTTCCATAAGAAAATCACCAAAATTGTATATTCAAATTATATTCATTTATTAAGTAGCGCCACTAACACCAAATTCACTTTTACAGTAGAGTTTATCAAAACTTTTATGTCTTAATACAATTGTATCTCTAACCGAATACATTCTCTGGATTAATTCCATACAGTCAGAATATATTTTGGCAGTTTTATTTATTACCTTTTCTGATTCACATCCTTTCAACTCAAGTTTTCATATTTCGAGCACGTACAGTGAGATAAAGAAGATCCTGATGACACACAACAGAGAACCAAATTGAGCATCGACGGACCCCTAGCAGCTAGAGGTGGGACCAGGTGCCCAGGAGGAGTAAGTATCCGCTGTTTGGCTAGACGCACCCGCCGTCGATGTTCACGCACGAAACTAAACAACAATATCTACAAACTATGCTATGACTGGGTTATGCCTATGTAGAAAGTGCTATATGGTGAC
This sequence comes from Pinctada fucata, assembly GCA_028142955.1. NCBI lineage: Eukaryota > Metazoa > Mollusca > Bivalvia > Pterioida > Pteriidae > Pinctada > Pinctada fucata. The sequence continues at coordinate 20,715,448 of AP027103.1, forward strand.
CATGTCATAGAAAGACACTTACCGTCAAACCCCTCGCGGGGAACTTTTTTACGAGCTCCGCATCGCAAAGGGCATAACTAAGCCACCTAAAATGAATTCCGTTCTCACACTGTTCATTATTAGTCCGTCTTTCTATAGAGCTGTGTTATTGTCTCCATCTGTTTATCCGCTTTTTTCTCTTCTCGTTCCACTGTTGGGGTAAGCCCCTATCTGTTTTGTTTCATATTTTTCAAGAATTTGTATGACTATAGTTATGTTTGTGTGTGTGTGGGGTTTTTTTTTTTTTTGGCCTTCATTCATTGATTCAAAAAACATACGCCCTTCAAGACTTATGGTAGATGTGGACCTGGTATCATCTACTACATAAGCTAACAGCTTTCCCGACTATTGGATTGAGTGCAAGGTGTAGGTCGTCGTAGATATTTGTGTTTATTTTACTTTATTCTGTGTATGATCCTCGTATCTAACCAGACGGGATTCCATAGAAACGTTTTCAGTCTATAACAAATATAAATCCTAACTGAAATTCTTTGCTGTCATAGTGATGATAAATTAATACCTTTCTTTAGTGAAAGAAAGAAGTATATTTAAGGTATCCGTTGTACAATTGAGTCATTTTACATAGCGTTTTAATCATCTTCATTGTAAAGTTTGCTAAATTTTATGCCTGACAAGGTACTATAAACTATATATTTTCTGAAAGGTAATGATGTCCTGAGTACAGATATAAGACTCCCAGTTCTTAAAAATCTCTTGTACAACTTTGTTATTTTGCATATGTTATGGAGAAATAGACAATTTAAATTCTTCATCAATTATTCCCCTTTGTTTTTCTGGCACCATTTCTGAGCAGTGGGCATTATAAGCTTTCAGAAAATATATAGTTTACAGTACCTTACCAGGCATGAAAAAATACCCTATTTTACATCGGATACCTTAACTTCTCTGTTTCGAACAACATTCTCCGAGACAATATTCTTTTTCTGTGGTGTCCTGGTAGTGGGATTTATGGATAATTTCAAACTGTCATATTACACCAAATGTTTTTCATTATCAGATAAACAAAATCCGATGTTATATCTGCGTTTATTCTTAAAACATCTTGATTACAAGAGATTAATTTACAACATGTAAAGCAAAACAAACATACATGTATAAAAAAAAAATGTAAAAAAAATAATTACATGAAAATTTAAACGGTCATTGAAGATTTGATATTCACATTTAATTAGTTTCACAAAGAATCTTCGATTCATATTGTAACAAAACAGGTAGTGCTTAAGAAGCATTGACTGGCTAAGCATGGGCGGTTGACGGTAACAAATCATTTAATACAACAAGTCTTTATACCATTCACGAAAAGATTTCCAAAAGTATACATTTATAAATAGTTTATGTCTTGAAAGTCATATCATGTTTCTCATGAGTTTATGGAAGAGGAAAGGTCCAAACAAGATATATCATCGACCAGTTTATAATAATATTAACATATCAGTATCACACCCTAAAATACAATTTCATTTAAAATACACCCTGAGGATTTGGTCACAGGCTAACAAATCTAAAATGTAGCATCCTTCTGAATCTGTCATTTCGTAGATGTAAAAAGAATATTCACAACAGACATGCTTAAAGCAATTGGAGGTACTTGTATATCATATTATGCCAACTATCCTAAACAGGATCATATGAGGTATTTGTTTAACAAATCAAGTCAACAACTATGAAAGGATTAAGGAACAGTATCAAAATTAATAACATAACGAACTCTAAAATTTGAACAGATCATCGACTGTCTTGAAGCCATAGTTTTGTGGTGCCCTGGACTGTGGTAGATCTTTTCCTTTCAGCTCTGAACCTACGATGAACTCTTTACCTAGTTTCCCCTGGGCCCAGGCTAAGACTTCATCCATAACGGGCGTGTCGACACCCGCTAGTAAAGCCAAACCTTTGAGGACTACCATGCCAAATGGAATATCTTCAGAGGTATATCGGTATGAAAAATCAGGTACAAATTTTCCGTCGCTGGTTTCTTTCATTGGGTGGATAAGACCGTCATAAGCTTTGTTTGTCTGTAATGCTCTCATAAGGCTACTGTCATCCACCAACTGGTCACTGTAATGGTTTTTGTACCAATCTATGAGTGGTACCACGTCCTTCATGTCCACACCACTCTGTTGGCGTGCTATCTCACGAGCTGTAGCGACCACCTCGTTGCTAACCTTGGTGAGATAATCTGCCGCCACTTCGTCGACTCCTTGATAGAAGAGTGGGTTTCTCAGAAAGGGGTGTGCCGTCCCATTTACCCCATTTCCCGTACATTATCGGAGGATGAATGCATGCATCTGACATCAGGATGATTGCGAGGTAGTTCTGAACTGGAAGAATTTTAGGAAATTCGCCGAATACTCGTTGAATTTTGTCCAATATATCAGACTTTTCCAAAGTACACTCGCTACCCTTGAGCACAGATGCTCCAATGGTGTCCTTTGTGCCTAGGATTTTGATGGATGTCCCAAATTCTAAAATACGACAGGCCCATGGGAGAGTCTCAAAAGAAACAATTGAACACGTTTTAGTTTTGTCTCCCAAGATACTGCGACATTGAAACTCAAATCCACACTTGGTAGGGAGGCCGACTAGAATGGTATTATCTTTGACGTATGGAGCCAGGGCTTTCAGATACTGCTCATGCGCAAAGGCTGGAACGACCATGAAGATCATGTCTGCTGAGGGCACAACAACTGATGGATCTTTGGTCACCAATTTGGGTTTAGTATCAAATTCATCTGTAGTGCCATCTTTGTGGACACGAATTCCTTTCAGTGGATTTTGTTCAAGCGACTTGGACCATCTTTCTGCTTCGTCTGCATAGAGAGTGAGGACACTGATGTCAGCTTCCGGTTGCGTTCTGGCTGCAATAGCGGCTATACAGTGAGCTCCATTGCCGCCACCACATACCAATATATTTCTTCTGGACATCCTATCAAAAGAAGTTCATTTTAAAAAGCATTGTCAAAATCCAATGACTTTTACTTTTTTATAAGTAAGCTTGACACTCGATCGGATACCTTTAAATTCTGATACCTCTACTAAGTGAATTAATCCCTATTCCATGTTGTTTATACATCACGGACAAGAACACGTTATGTCGCCTTACAGTGCCGTTGTCAGAAGCATTTAAAGTTCTGCACTTAAAACGGTCCGTTGACATTATGCCACAAGTGAGGATATGAAGGAAACCATCCGTTGTCGTGACAATGAGCATGTGTGGAAAGTAAGATTTCCTTATAAACGTTGACATTTTAGAAGTAATACACTCGAAAATTCAATGGGGGAAGTCATAACACTAGGCTTTTGGTTTATATGCTTTTCTGGTACTGATATAAAGTTTGAAAAGAGGAGATCGAGTTGGCGTCCTTCGATTATAGTTTAAGAACTGCTCATTTGAATGAAATCCATTGTAGGTAATCGATTCTGTTGCAGTTTCATTGATGGTATATTTGGCGTTACTGGACTAGACAATGACAAATATTTGTTCTCTTGGCCGCAAGCTTCTATGAATACTGGTACGTCACTATGCCGCTATTGAATTAAGGCCTTGTTACACGACGCGATTAGTTGCATGCAACTAATTGCAGAGATTTTTTGGTCCGAGCGAGTTGCAACGACTCGCACTGTTACACGTTGCAACTAATTGCAGAGATTTTGTGATAAATTCATACCTTTTCCGCCTAAAGTCTACTAATAAATTGTGTTTTCAACAGACAATACAGCATGTATTTTCAATTTCCATTACAATTACATTCACATAACTTTCTCGACGAAAAGAGGGCAGAAAATCAATTTTTGAATTAAAAAAAGTAAGTGTACTGTGATCCTTTGTGAGAAAAGTCGTCATTTTATTGTCAATGTAATTGATATGACCAAAATTCTCCATTATAAGGAATACCCGGCATTTTGATTGGTTGACGCTAAAAGTTGCATGCGATTAATCGCAAGGAATAGAACATGTTCTAATCTGAAAAAAAGTTGCATGCGACTTTTGAAAGTCGCATGCGATTAGTTTTAAGGTGTGTTACTCGACACGATTTGTCGCTTGCAACTAATTGCAACCGATTAATCGCGCCGTGTAACAAGGCCTTTATATTTACATATGGATATGGTATCGACTTAGGCACGGTCCATTTGATATTCGGGGGGGGGGGGGGGGGGGGGGTGGCTTGGTTTTTTTTTCGAAAAAAATAATTTTGCTCTCAATTTAGATGAAAAAAATAAATTAAATTTTGCTTATGGTGTGACTGAAAAAAAATAATCTTGCTCTTGCAAGTAATCTGAATTTTAAGAATTACCATAAGATTTCGCTAAAATTCATGAAAATTTTCCGGCTCGCTTCGTTCGCCGCAGTTTTCAAATTGTATCACAAATTTTTGGCTCGCTTCGCTCGCCATAGTATTATATCAAAACATTATTTATTTATGGCAATGTTAATATATTTGAAGATACCAATAGTAAATTTTTGGCTCGCTTCGCTCGCCATAGTATTATATCAAAACATTATTTATTTATGGCAATGTTAATATATTTGAAGATACCAAAAGTTATACATGTATGTGAACGAAAAAGGGCTTCCATAATAGCTTAAACATATCATCAATATTAATGTATTGCTATTAATACATGTTGCATGTATCCCATAAAGTCTAATTTTATGTTCTTGTAAGCTTGGAAGAAGAACTTCAGTTATTCACCAATTTACAAATATTAGTAACATTTAAAAAAAATTCTAGGAGACCTTCCCCTCAGACCCTCTTATACATGTTATATACATGTACCTTATATAAAATATTGAGAATAGTATCAAAGTCTTTTATCTCTCTGTTTAAAAGTGAATTGAATACAACGTACTGCATAAAAATAAACTAATACATTAATATTTAAAGTTGAGTAAATATATAAATAATTTCTATTGATAAAACACAAACATTCTTTAAATATGCGCATCACTTAATTTAAAAAAAATTCCTTGCTCCAACTTTGCAAGAAAAAAATAATTTTGCCCCGGTCCGGGGAGAAAAAAATAATCTTGCTCCGACAAAAAACCCAAGCCCCCCCCCCCCCCCCCCCTGAATATCAAATGGACCGTGCCTTATTATTAGAGCTGCAACGAGGCAAGAACTGTACGATCGATTCTGCTCCATTTCAATTTTAATGACTCGATTAGATTTATCCAGCATATTTTTGATAGAATTTTTCAGGGTTGCCAGTAGTCTTGGTGAACAAAATTCCCTGACTTTTCTCTGACTTTTCACTAATTCATGTTTTTCACTGACCAAAACCATCAAATGGCCTCCTGACCTGAAGACTGTCATAGCCATAAAATTTAAATCTTAATAATATTTTTTTCAGCTCTGAAATAATTTTTGCTTGACTTTTCCTTGACTTTTATAGATTTTCATTTTTCACCGACTAAATTCTAAAATTCCCTGACATTTCCCTGACCTTGAAAAAAAGGCAATTTCCCTGACTTTTCAAGACTGCTGGCAACCCTGTTTTTCAAATTTATTCGATGCAATTTTTGTTTCTTGTACTTGTTACCTTATATTAAAATCTTATCGTAATCTGAAGAAAATATTTATTATAGCTCTGCTAAAGCTGATCTAAGGGGGGATCCCCCTTGGACTTTACCAAAGATGCTTGATTTTTTCCAATTCTTACGTTTCTGTTTTTTCCAAATCATATGCTGCACCCCTCTCCCCGACGGCTTAGACCCCCTCTCCCGAGAAAAATTCAAGATCCGCTCAAGAATTTAAATAAATATTAAAGCTTATCATTCAGCTATTCAGTCTCAAAGTTGAGAAGGCAAGTCAAAACCTTTAGACTCCCCAAAGGAACGGTTGCAAACCTCGGAATGAATAACATTCCGAAGTGAGTCCAGGTGCCCGGAAAGAATCAGCGTCTCCTGATTGCATGCGACACCCGTCGTAACAGATTCATGGAAACTTGTCATATTCGGTGATTGTCTTTATGTACGTATTTGTAATGTTCAATATGACCAATATTAAGTTATCTTATGACTATTCGACTCGAAATTTTTTTCTAAAGTTCTTCGTGACTCGCAATTCGGTTCAGAGGTAAGAATCAAGTTTGTGAATCGTTCAAACTCTACAAGAGCCTTTACCCCACCTCTAGCAAATTTCTTGCAGTCTAATTGGCCGAGAAGAACCAAATATAAATGTTGTATTATGTTACTGACAGGATATTATTTTATTATTGTCATAACAAAAAAAATAGTGTTTATTCTTTTCAAAATTTACTTCCACAACTTCCTCAATATTTGAAGAAAGCGTAAGTCAATACCCTTCTTTATAAAAGTAAGGCGTGTCTTGCTAGGTGGAAAGTTGTGTTTAACCATCCCATCCTTCCCCTAGTTGCTTTGACAAAACATAAAATAAAATAAAATAAAAACGGATACGGATACGGAAGAAAATATGAAAGACATAAAGAGCGAGCTTAAGCTTATCCGACGTGATTTCTTCACTGTTGATTGACATTTGAAAAGGTGGAGGGATGAAAGGCATTGAAAATAAAATAGCAATCCAAGGAATGCTTGTGTCGCCTGCGAAGCGGTTTGATTATTATTCTAGAAAGTGGATCAAAATTATTGGTATCAGTAGAAAAGTCTTGTCATATGAAATTCATTTGAAATATCAGACCTCTTAATTACAAATTAAAAGATATGGTCATTCTCAAATTTTCAGAAAAGAGTGTCAATCATCAAGGTCAAGGTCACTACGTAAAAATTGGTAACAAAAAGGTCTCATCATAAGAAATATTAAAGACCTATCACCTACCAATTAAAAGATATATACAACCTTAGAAAAGAAGGTCAAATAGCTAGGTCAAGGTCAAAAGGTAAAAAATTATGGTATATTTAGAATGGCATTGTTACAAGGAAAATACATGTGAAATATCAAAGCCCTATCACCTACCAATCAAAAGATATAGCCAATATTACTTTTCATGAAAAGTAGGTCAAATATCTAGATCAAGGCCAAAAGGTCAAATTTTATGGTCTGTGTAGAAAGGTCTTGTCACAAGGAATACACATGTGAAAAACCAAAGCCCTATCACTTACCAATCAAAAGATATATCAATTCCTAATTTTTTTGAAAAGTAGGTCAAATATGTAGGTCAAGGTCACTAGGTAAATAAAGCCTACGCTCACGCAGCAAGATACGCCCGTTGGGATTTTTTTCACAACACCAAAATATCTAAGTCCCATAACTCCATAAGGACAAATCGGATGAACCTGAAAATCGAAAGGTGGCCTCCTCTTCAAAGTCTGATCACAATGTACAAATTTCATGAAAATCTGTTGACACATATTCATGTTATTGCGTTCCATGCACCTATATTTTGCCCTTAGCTTAACATGTATGTGCATATAACCCCCCCCCCCCCCCCCCATTACACATTATTTCTGGATACTGTGACAAAAAATTCAAGAACCCGTTATATATGTGAAAGAACATCCTTTCTACTTGAAGTATACAAAATTTCAAAACATTTTGATCAGAAATAGATTTTTAAAGAATTTTTAACTATTTTAGTATATTTTCATTGTCTTTAAAATATCTAAGTCCCATAACTCCGTAATGACAAATCGGTTGAACCTGAAAATCGAAAGGCGGCTTCTTCTTCAAAGTCTGATCACAATGTAGAAATATCCTGTAAATCCATTGACGCATATTCAAGTTATTGCATTCCATGCGCCTATATTTTGCCCTTAGCTTAACATGTATGTGCATATAACCCTCCCCCCCCCCCCCCCTCCCATTACACATAATATCTCGGTTATGCGACCAAAAAATTAAAAACCCGTTACATATGTCAAAGAGCATCCTTTCTACCTTAAGTATACAAAATTTCAAAACATTTCAACCAGAAATAGATTTTTAAATAATTTTTAACTATTTTAGTATATTTTCACTGTATTTTAAAATATCTAAGTCCCATAACTCTGTAACGACATATCGAATGAACCTGTAAATCAAAAGGCGGCTTCCTCTCCACAGTCCGATCAAAATGTATGAATATCATGAAAATCTGTTGACGCATATTCAAGTTATTGCGTTCCATGCGCCTATATTTTGCCCTTAGCCTAACATGTATGTGCATATAACCCACCCCTCCCCCCTTCCTATTACACACAATATCTCGGTTATACGACAAAAAAATTTAAAACCCGTAACATATGTCAAAGAACATCCTTCCTACATGAAGTATACAAAATTTCAAAACATTTCGACCAGAAATAGATTTTTAAATAATTTTTAAATATTTTAGTATATTTTCACTGTATTTTAAAAATCTAAGTCCCATAACTCTGTAACAACATATCGAATAAACCTGAAAATCGAAAGGCGGCTTCCTCTCCACAGTCCAATCATAATGTATGAATATCATGAAAATCCGTTGACGCATATTCAAGTTATCGCGTTCCATGCGCCTATATTTTGCCCTTAGCTTAAAATGTATGTGCATATAACCCACCCCCCCTTCCCATTACACACAATATCTCGGTTATGCGACAAAAAAATTAAAAACCCGTTACATATGTCAAAGAACATCCTTTCTACTTGAAGTATACCAAATTTCAAAACATTTCGACCAGAAATAGATTTTTAAATAATTTTTAAATATTTTAGTATATTTTCACTGTATTTTAAAAATCTAAGTCCCATAACTCTGTAACGACAAATCGGATGAACCTGAAAATCGAAAGGCGGCTTCCTCTCCACAGTCTGATCACTATGTATAAATTTCATAAAAATCCATTGACGCGTATTCAAGTTATTGCGTTCCATAGGCGGACGGACAGACGGACAGACGGACGGACTTCGCCATACCATAATACGTCCCGTCAAATGACGGGCGTATAAAAATTATTGTATGTGTAGGAAGGTCTTGTCACAAGGAATACACATGTGAAATATCAAAGCCCTATCACTTACCAATCAAAAGATACAGCGAATCTTATCTTTTTTTTCAAAACTAGGTCAAATATCTAGGTCAAGGTCACAAGGTCAAAAATTATGGTATGTGTTGAAAGGTCTTGCCACAAAGATTGCACATGTGAAATATCAAAGCCCTATCACCTACAAATCAAAAGATATATCCATTCTTAATTTTTTTGAAAAGTAGGTCAAATATGTAGGTCAAGGTCACTAGGTCAAAAATTATGGTATGTGTAGGAAGGTCTTGTCACAAGGAATACACATGTGAAATATCAAAGCCCTATCACTTACCAATCAAAAGTTATGGGCTGTGACCCCCAAAGTGTGACAGACAGACAGACTGACAGACGGACGGACAGACGGACAACGTACAAAGTGAACCCTAAGTGTCGCTATGCTTCGCAGGCGACACAATAAAATGTTTTAATAAAATGTCCTGAACGAGAAAAGTTCCTGGTGATTTAAATTTTATTCATATGGTCCCTTGTACATTTTATGCCGATTGTTTATTTTAAAATAAAAAGACTGTAAAACTATTATTGTTTGTGTTGGCCTGGTTCATTCGGAGGGCAGATAAGCTGGTTTCAGATGCCTATATGTCTATAAGCTAGGATGACATGACAATGAAACTGACCGTTGACATTCAAATAGATTTACTTTTGAATGAAAAGAATATATATCAAAATACAGATCTACGTACTTGCATAATTTTAGGATGCCGGGTACTAAAAGGTCAAATGCTGACTTCTCAGATTGCAGTATCGAGCTGCATTCACTGAATCAATGCATTATTCTAGTATGACATTTACAGAGTTTTCTGATATTTTTAATTCAAATACATTGCATGTATCATAAAATTATCATTGAAAAAATATAACATGAAATACGCACCTGCTTATTTTTCCGGGAGTACGTGACCAAATCGTGCAAGAAAGATAACTCTAATAGAATTTTGTCAATCTAAGGCGAAACAAACATTTTCTACGTTTACAACATACAGTGCGCTCTTTTCTCTCGGGTAAAGCACTGAATCATATGTATTTGTTAATGCATTATCATATTAAAATTCATCAGATTAACCGCATCGTTGATCTAGACTTAAATGTTCAAGCTTAGGTAAAAAGGATGATCAGTGATAACATTGACAAAGAAAATCCAAGGCGGAAATACCCCTTCCCCCCTAAAAAAAACCTTTTAAAACAAACAAAATTAAAAAAAAAAAAAAAAAGTAAGAAAGTCAATTAAGACCAAAAAAAAATCAATATGTACACGTGCATTTGAATGTTTTAGAATTTGACAATTGCAATATATATACCTTATTTACGTTTTGCTATTTTAGGTTTTTGCTAGATTTCTAATGTGCGAAAATGCAGAACATCTAAGTAACTTTAATGTTAAACGAACCACAACTCAGTTTAAATAATATTAATTTCGTTCATAATGAATATATAAATTTCCAAAGGTCCAAATTATTGACAGCACCAATGATTTCATCTTCAAGGATGCATAAATTTTTTAGTAAATACCATAAGCTTGAAAGGATTTTAGAACTATTTTATTTTTTCACCATTCAACTTCATCAAAATCTGAAATAATATTTAAATGTGCAAATGTACATAAAAAAAATGGATTTTGTGCTTATTGAAATTTATTTAGGAACAGATAGATAGACGAATGTCAAATCATTGTTTTTATTCAGTTTTACGATACTTTTTAACGTAATATTGCATTGGAATTCATCACTTCTTGCAAATATAGAAAACAATATTAAGATACAGCTAATAACGTAGTATGATAAACATAACCTGCATATCTTTATACATCATGCAAGTGTAGTAATTAATCACCAGTACACAATGTTGTCAGAGATGGTATGTACACTGTAACCTACGCAGGCTTGCTACGTGTCATATGTACATCAACTGTTCTTTATACAGTATGACAAGAAATGCTTATAATGTGTCTGTTGATTCCTATAATCATAAACATGTAGAACATCATCATACATTGAACAAATCATCTAGGGTATGGAAGTTGAAGCTTTGCGGCGCCCGGGAGGAGGGCAGGTCTTTTCCCTTTAGTTCGGAGCCAACCAGGTATTCCTTACCCAGCTTGCCCTGTGCCCACGTGATCACTTCATCCATGACGGGCGTGGCCACCCCGGCAATCTGGGCGATGCCTTTCATTACCACTAGACCGAATGGTACGTCCTCTGCCGTGTAGCGGTATGAGAAATCGGGTACGTACTTCCCGTCCCCCGCGGGTTTCATAGGGTGGAGCAGGCCGTCATACGCCTTGTTTGTCTGCATGGCTTTCATCAGATTACTGCTATCTGTCACCTGGTCCCGATAATACTCTTTGTACCAGTCCAGGATGTGTATAACATCCTTCATGTCTATGCCGCTCCGCTGCTGTTCGATCGCTTTGGCCGTGGCCACCACTTCATCACTGACCTTTGACAGTAGGGATGCCTGCAGGTCATCTACTCCTTGATAGAATAGAGGCTTCTCATCCAATGACTGACCGTTCCATTTACTCCACTGACCATACATGAGCGGAGGATGAATTATTGATTTTGCCATCAAGTTCACCGCGATATAGTTCTGTATGGGTTTGATTTTTGGTTTCTCCCCAAGGATCCATTGGATTGTATCGAATGCTGGAGCTGACAGAGTGCACTGACTACCTTGAAGGAGTGCTGCTCCAAGAGATTCCTTGAACCCTAGGATTTGAACATGACATCCAAATTCCAAAATACGACACGCCCAAGGCAGAGACTCAAATGAAGAGACAGCACATGTTTTGGCTTTGTTTCCCAGAATACTTAAACATTGGAATTCGAAACCCGCTTGTCCTGGTAATCCCACGATGACCGTGTTGTCTTTGATGTGTTTTGCAATTTCCGTAAGATATTGTTGGTGCGCAAAGGCAGGTACCACCATGAATATGATATCAGCATTGGGTACAACCGAAGCGGGATCCTTGGTGATGAGTTTGGGCCTGGATTCTAATTCACCATTAGTTCCGTCGTTATATGTGGCGCTAATTTTAAGTTTTTTGTCGACTAGGACCTTTGTCCATCGCTCTGCCTCGTCAGCGTATAGCGTTAGGACACTAACCTCTGCATTTGGCCGTAAGCTGGCCAACCCTGCTAGACAGTGGGCACCATTCCCTCCACCACAAACTAGTATCTGAACTTTCTTATCCAGGGTCATCTGAAAAAATGTAAAACAATTACTGTGCTGAAAATGCAATAATACTGCAAAAACAGAAATCTTTTTTGTCAAATTTCAGTTTCATGCATTGTGATAAATGTTTTTTTTTTTATTTGCATATTCTTTGATGATGTTTATCCGAATAAGGCTAGGGGACCATTGTTTCATTCAACAAGCCAAGGGAAACTATTTGATATTGCTTTCACCTTTATGATTTAGGTTTTAACGCCATAATGGTTTAAGAGGCCTTTCTTTAATCATGATTCCTCTTTTGAATCGATCTATTTTTCTAGATTATCATTCCATGAAAAAGTATGTTAGTCTGAATCATCCAGACGCTTTACTTCGATGGCGGAAGCGGAGTAAAGTGTCTGGGTGATTCAGACTATACTATTCTGAGTTATATTTTATTGTACAGTAATTCGAAAATCATGCAATACCAAAATTTCAATAGCAAGGACAACATTTCATCATAGGACTAGAAGGCAAAAGCAACCGTCGAAACAGTCACTGACCATGCATCCTCGTGATTTTCGCTTAACTGTCGAATATATACACATATATAGTAGAAACCAATTCACGACTTCAGCAAGGTCAAAGTAGCGGAAATTTTCCATCATTTTATAAAGAGGCGATGTCCATTGTAGACGTGTATTTGTAATTCCGTACCGGTCACTTTTACCTGAGTTGCGGTCATTGTGCGACAGATGTACTAGATATTTACTAACCCATAGTTCTCGTTACATTACAAATGTGTATCAAAATTTATTGAAAGCGGCTTGGAGGATATTTCTTATATTTTGACCATAAAACCTATAATATGAATCAAGGCAAAGCCTTTTTGTGCGAGCGGAGAGAAAATAGATATGATTATATAAAATAAAAAAAGATCTTTCATTTTTATTTTGACTATGATGGTTTATCTTATCTTACAAAACTTTCTGTTTGATGATTGCCAAAAAAGGTAGTATAAGGCGAGTGGAAACACGGAAGCATTTGTAAAATTGATCTAGACCAGCAGATGAACATTTTAAGGGGGGGGGGCTTAAAATATGGTTCTTAAAAAATATGGTTCTCTATAATTCATTTTTATTTTGTAAGAATTATGTTTAGGCTAGCTGAAAATAATTTACTTAAGAACAAAAGAAAAAACAAATATATTCCGACTTCTGACAGTACGAAACCACCCGAGACGAGAAAAGCAATCAGAGCGAAACGTCTCGTTTAAAACCGGAAATGTCGGATTTCCCGTGGTTACGCCGTCTTGCTGATGCTTTATCGTTGCCTGATTTACGAAAAATGTTTTCAATAAATTTAACTTATAAACAAAAATTGAGTATAACATATACGTCTACTTGGAGTCGTAAAAAAAATTAAATGGCAATATCCAGCATCTCCGCAGCAACTCTGTCTGCGAGGGGACGAAAGTTTCTGAAAGCATAGTAGTACATTCTCATTCTTTGATTCAGCATATTTTCTCAATAAGAAATGTGTATACGCGTTACCATAAGGGCGAGCTTCGCTCGCAAAGGCCCTTCGGGCCTTTGCAGCGAGCTCCGCTCGCTAATAAGGGTGGAATGAGTAGATTTAAAGCATTTCTCATGACTACAACAAATTCCGCTTTTAGCCCAAAAATGTAGTCACTGGTCTCTATTGTTTTTATGTGTTGTCCTTTGTGTATTAACAGTGTTTTACTGTGTTTGTTTGTCGTTTTGGTGTGACTTTTTTGTTATATATTATGTCTGTTTGTTGACTTGATATTTAATTGTCCCCTCCACTCCCATCTCTTCACGTGCGTGTATGTTCCGCTGTGGTTATAACAACGTTGTCTTGTTAGGATTCTTCTTACCTTCCTTACATCGGCTTTTACATTTTGTATCTCTGGGTATCACAACCATCAATGCATTATGCCTTCAATAGGTTATGGCTTCGCATTTACCTTAAAACTTCCACTTATATTCCACGCCGATTATTTTTCAAAAGTAAATATACAATGTATCTAAAAACTACATTTACGGTTTTTCAAAAGCTAACCCCCTTTTTGTTTTCACTTAATTTTTTATGTATAATTGAAATGGATTGAACATTCGAATCAAACATGTATGATACAGTTAATTTGTCTATTTTTGTTCAGGAGGAAGCTCTCTGACGGCAGAGTCGGAACACTTTGTTTTTATTCAGCTTCTCCCCAGATTTATTTTATAGTACAAGTGATTACCAACTTCATTCTGCATCACATTTACAGAGCCTTGAGGACCCTGAAGAAAATCGATATCACCATTCCGACAAATATTTTCTACAGAGTGAAAAATTGTTCCTGAGAAGTCACTATATATTACTGTTTAAGGTGTTTGTCTCTATATTTACTTATCGATCACGACATGCGAAAAAAAAGGAGAATTTTGAGTTGAATATCGATGTATGTCAATTAAACCACCTTGAATTAGCATCTAGAAACGGAGAAAAAGTTCAAGCAATGTCGAGTTTTATTCGCGAGAAATACATTGCAGACGGTCAATGTTTCTGCTAGATGATACAAACTGTTTCGGTAACTTATTTTCGGGTTCTATCGGTTGTACCTGCAAGTGGAAGGGAGGCTATTTTTTATATGGTTTGATTTAGGAAATTTTAAATAACTCATATAATGTATGGAGTATTTAATCAAACATTACCCTCGAATGAGTGTTTCATATTTTTCTTTAATAACTTTCCTCCCAATCAATGGATCTGTCCAAATTCAACACAGCAGGTGCACGTACAAAGGTGTATACTACAGATTATGTTAATCATTAGTAAGCTTTGGAGGTCAACTGCCACTGACTTCAACAGAAGCTTAATAGATGGGGGAAATCTATTCCATTGTATAAGATAAGCATGATAAGCAATTTCTGTTCACTCATATTTCTTCGCACCCGACATTAGTTTAGCATGATAGACGGTACTGTTCTGACGTTGGCAGGATTCCACATAGGTTGTTCGGTGTTATAACACAACAGCGTTGACCGACACCCTACTGTCTTCTTCTGTATAAATTGTTTATTTCTGTATAAATTGTTTATTTATAGATATATATTTTACGGTTTTATATGTTCTGTTCGTTGTATTTTTCATATCTTTTCATAATGTTTTTGTTCATTTTTTAACTCAAAACAAAATACTAGGAGACAAAATCCCTACAATTTTGACCACATCAAACATTCTGTTTATTCTCTTATTAACTGAAGTGCATATGAAATAACCGATTTGGGGGAATGTGGATTCGCAAAGAAGTTACAATAGAATAGAGAGCACTGTCTAGAAAACACAAAAAGACATCAAATTTCATGTATGTTGCTTTTTTTCAACTGATTCTGTTTTTGTTTTGTTCTGTTTGTTTGTTTCTTTTTGTTTAACAAATCTAAATTACGAATGGCCATTGAATCTTTTTAGATAACTTCTCCTTTCTGCAAATACCATCTCAGAAGTAATCGTGTAGTTTCCGAAACTACTGACTATACAGTTAATCGAAGTCTAAAATAATTTACAGCTAAAAGGAGAAAACAATCTCTTAAATAAAACCTTTTTCTTTATAATACAACTAAATTACAAAAATATAGCAATAGAAAATTTCAAAATAACTTACCTTCTTGCGTGTGACTTTCACCTCTCAGTGACCAGAGTTATTTGTGGTATAACGCCAGCTCAAGGTCGTCTATATAATGCTGCCGATGGCGGTGATTATTGGCTGTACGAAGAAACGGTGCTGGCGGCCGTTTACTTAGTACCTGACGGTCGATTATGACGGACTTCATTATTATAGACAATAGTATGTGATTTGTATAAATCTTCAAAATATTATCTTTTCAACATTTGTCTTACACACAATTTAAGAAACAAAATCTTAGAATTTAATACATTTATAATAGGATAGAATTTATCACATTTATATTATGATTATCATTTAGTAATATATGTTCTATCGTAATAATGTAGTGCACCATATGCGCATTCCAACAAACAGTGTATCATCAATGATGATCGAGGCCGAAAGGAGAGGAAATCCAAATAGTAAATCCAAAGACATATATGAAGGGCAAAACTCTAAACATGAACCTAAAATGTATGACAAGGAACTAAGGACTAGCTATGCCAGTATGGAGATACTCCTTGTTTCAGAATAAGCCATCAAAAGTAGAAGAAAATTTATGAATATATTTCAAGTCATTGCAGAATCTCAGGAAAATTAGGCGAACGATATAAATACGGTTTAATGATGCAAATATTTCATTCTTATAATGTTTTTAATTTCCCGATTATAATCGATTTGTCAAACTCATAACCGATTATCGTAACGGAAGGGTCTGGCGACGATGGCGACGATGTCGCCGACGTAGGCGATAATCGGCACAACACTTTTCTGATACAAGTACAACACTTCAGATATCGGAAGAAATAACATAGGGATCAAATGTCAATATAAATTTTTCAATGCTATACAGTAGGCTACGTGGAAGAAATATTATATCCAATTTTAATATGATTTATCATGCAATTGAAGACACTCTAATTTGATGAACTTGAAAAGAAGTATTTTTCAATACATGTTACAGTAACATGGGAAACTCGCAGGAATAAATATTACATTTATAACAAAAATTACGTGGAATGTTTTTTTTTTTATTGAAAATCTATAATTTATGCAAATATTTCTTTTTCTTTTGTATTTGTT
This sequence comes from Pinctada fucata, assembly GCA_028142955.1. Classification (NCBI taxonomy): domain Eukaryota; kingdom Metazoa; phylum Mollusca; class Bivalvia; order Pterioida; family Pteriidae; genus Pinctada; species Pinctada fucata. The sequence goes on from AP027103.1 coordinate 20,732,391, forward strand.
ATTTCTTATTCTGAATAAGTTCGTTATAATATTTTTTTCCAGTAATATTTATTATGTACTTACTAATGTATATGAAATCCTTACTGGAATTTTTCATACAAATGTATTCATTATTCCAAAATACTAGTATCAGAAGTTTTATTATGATTATTGAAGAAAAAATTCCCGATGGAATTTCTGTTACGTAATATATTTTTCATTGTATGAGAACTTTTGTCATGATCATGGAAGAAACATTACATAATAAAATTTCCTTTAGGAAATTTTGATACATAATAAAAGTTCTCGGGAACAAATTATAATAAAAATCTCGGGAAAAATATTATATGATAAAAGTTCCAAGGAATAAATATTATGCTGGAATAAAAATTTAATCACAAAACCTCTATTTTACTATGCGACAAGCCATGCAAATAGAACAAACAGAAATATTTAGAAGCACTCTTGTATCCCATCGACAAAATACAGTCTATATATATTGATTTCATGTCGTCAGAACATTTTGGAAGTGTTTTTCGCAGTTTCAAACGAGTACCATAAACGGACAACATTTATTTCTTAAATCTGTTTATTTGAACATTTGTTTAGTTGTGTTTCGAGTGTGCTATCTTCAATATATTACGTTCTTTATTTTTCATAAGTCCGTACAATACAGTTATTAGTCTCATTCTTTTTTATGCATTGACCTTCGTGTACCAGTGATGTTTGCTTTGTTTGTTCATCAGTGGTCTCGTTGTATCTGTCTGTTTATATGGGCGTGGTAGATTTTCTCGTCACATGCGTGTGTCTTCCGCCGTGGTCACGGAAACGTGTTATTTTGACGCACTTTTTCAGATACTAGCATGAACACAAATTTTCTAAATCAGTGAATTAGAGTCAAACACATAACCCGAAATCAGAATCCAAACATCACAAAGCTAAAAAAAATCTTGAAAAAAAAAAAAACAGAACTTATCACGAAAAAAAAAACTTACAAAAAGACGGAGACAATAACATATCTCGACAGAAACTTATCTTATATATAAACAATCTCCAAAGTCGATCCATTGCAAGTATGGAAAATATTGTAGGCGGCGCTGTCCAAAACCAGCCGTGCCCTTTAGCAAAACCCAAATAATACTTAATGTTAGCTTATTTTAATATCTCCATCTGTATTTTTGAAAACAAAGGGGGTCGCACACTGACCCCGGTATCAGAATTTAGAATAAGAAAATTACCAAAATCTTAGTGAGTGGCGCCATCTTTAATAAATTCAGTGACGAAATTAGATGTACGCTATAATTCAAGAATGCATTTCAATTTATCGTAAAGCCTGCCAAACATAATAATAACTTGTGGAATCTGCTCTTATAAAATGGAAACACAGCGAACATTGATGTCCACCACACCGACAAAGAATAAGAAACAGAAAATATTTCCAAAACAAAGAATACAATCAACTTAAACATTCTGCAAAGTGAATCCCCAAAGAAGATGAGATCAGGTGTTGAGCAATACCATTTGACATTCCGTCCTAAATCTGTTCCGTTTATCAATAGGTCACTTTCATATCCGAGTTTTCTTATACCATGATTTTCACATTATTATTTTGAAATACATGTTCTATCGTAATAATTTAGAACACCATAATGGTTATTTCAAGTTAGTGCACGTGTTTTGGCATTTAACTGTTGATCATTTTTCCCTTGTTTAATTTATTCTTTCCTAGATTATAATGTTAAACGTCTTCAATTTCGATAGCATCATTTAAGGTTTCCAGTGTACAAATGGAGATCTCGCGGACGTCTCGTCCATTTAAACAGTGTTAAAATTATCTCGGTAATCTTCGGCAGTGTCTCGATAGTTTCCGTGGATTGAACGACGGTCAGCATGTTGACCTTTGATGATAGAAACCATTGTTTATGTTGTATTAGGTATATTTACGTAAAATTATGCCATGATTCTAACAATATAATACTCTTGATATTTATTTGTACAACGGATACTTTAAGAACAGATAAATTGGCAGATAAATGGACCAGACATGCACGTTTCGGGTGCTTAAACCTCGTCAGTGATCCTCAATGGCCAAAGAGTATGAAAGTCATTATGTCCAAACAAGTACCGAAAGACGTGGCAGGATGAGTGGGATATGATGCTACAGGACCCATATTTTTGAAATTTTAAGAAATTATGATAACAGAAATGTTCGAATGCGTTGAGGAACCGATAATCTTTTCCTTAATTTGAAGTCATCATTTCGTTTATTTGAATTAATCTTATCATTTATTTTACTTTATTCTCCTTTTGTTCTTAGAAACGAAGGACTAATATGTAAATCAAAAGGCTCAAGACTATGTTTCTATGTTCTATGTAAAAAAAAAAGTAAATGAAGCAGACGAACAATATGTTCTAAAAAGTGTTTTAGACATTTTATTTGACAGCTCTAGATATACATAAAGCAAACAGACCAATCTCGTCACTTTTATCATGTTTATCATAGAAATTCTGAAGTTCATTCGAATCTTTCAATTTTGTAACAAGAGAAATTATTTGTTCTACTTCGTCTGGTGTTGCCTCGGCAAAGTATGAAACATTATTCCGGAAAGAGGGTCTCAACGGCCCCTCTAATTCTGTATAACTCTCAAATATTTCTCTTCCTGTCACGTTTAGAGTATTGAGGACTTTAAATCCACTTTCTGTCAAAATCTTCTTCAGTTGATTGACTGACATGAATCTCATTTTGTACCTTTTAAGAACGTCTTCATGAAGATTGAAAATCCAACAGCTTTCACAGAGAGTTGGTGTTCCGGTGGTTATAGCAAGAATCCCTCCAGGTTTTAGAATTCTGTATGCCTGTTCTAAAGTTTTTTGTGCCTGGTCATAATGTATACCATCAGGTGATTTCTCCAAATGGTGTAACACCTGAAAGAGGCATGATAAATAATTAATATCGTTTGGCTTTAAAAAGCATCAAAATATCTCAAAGTATGAAAAAGATTGTACGCGAGTCATTCCTTTGATGGGCGATACTGCAGTGAGGTCAGAATTTGCATATCTTTTACCTTATGTACACTTGGTTCGTGGGGTATTCACCTTGACTGAAAAACATTCTGCGGCTAAATCATTTTTCTAGTAATTAATTTCGACCCAAAAAATATTGAATTCTTACAGAAAATTAAAGAAAAAAGAAAATATCTTCAATAAGATAAGTTGAAATGGCATCAGCTGATTACACACCCTCAATATTGCAGAGCTTGGACTGTTTTTGTATGCCAAATATAGAGGTTTTGTGTAACACAAGAACCTTATTTTATTGTCTTGAAGGACACTGTGTATTTGGACGAGAGAGAGGTGTTTGCACACATAATCCAACACCTTGGTATGAAGATATCAGCTGACCGTCAACATTCAGGCCTGGATGATGATTTGTCTTCTTCCTTTAATGTGTTGTTATTACGCTTCAATGATGTCATTTTATCTTTGTTGGTACTATTGTTGTGCATTTATCTTTTGTCTTCGAGTGTTACTTGACGTGGCTGTTCTGCATAGTGTTCGGTGTCGATTGGAATATTGTGTGAGAAAAGGAGCGATGAGGCCACACGATGGTGAACACCCGGGGTAGATCGTACCTCACATAACCTCGTGGGACAGTAGAAACCAAAACCTTCGGAGTCAACTGTTCATAATCTTGAATATAGCCACACCCCTTGTTTTCAAGCACCCGGTGGCGAATAGTCAAGTCTTTGAAGTGCCGACAAACCGACCTTAAAATTTCTAGATCTTTATTCCAAACTTATATTGCATTTTCTGTTAATGTTCATTTTCAGCACTTAATTCTGAATCATTTAATACCAAACACGCATATAATACATAAATTTAAAGCTAAGAAATAAAATCATGAACAATTTTTTTTAAAAATCAGTCATCTAAGTTGTTTTCATTAATAATTTTTTGTTTCAAGTCCGATTTTAATCAAACATATTTTAAAAGTATCGTCCCATAAAGACCTGTTCAAAAATATATACATTCATGGGGTTTTCTCGAAAAATTGAATCTGTTAAATTCTGAAGCCAATTTTTTTTTCTGGAAATTCTCCATTCACCATGTCGTGAACTGTTACTACATCAATGTAATAAATTGTAAAAATGAGTGTTTTCAGCTCATTGGTTAGCGCTGAAAACGTCGCCAACTAATGAGATTTCCGTATTTCAGGACACGCTTACCGAAGGTTTTCGTTGATTTTCACTGTAGAAATTTACAAATTACCAAGAAACTTTTATGTCAAGATTTCCGCTTTCATAGACTAGTTAAGACTATCTGGAAATTCTATAAAAATTACTGTCAACTTCTTTTAAGATTCGGATCTATACAAACAACAGAGTACAATACTTTGGATATTACACAACCTGCCTTTTATGGTGATATGATAAACAAAATTAGAAGGATCAAATGTAGACAGCATAACGATCGATCATCAAACGTCTTTTATACCGTGGATATGATCCTTTTATCCCGCCTCTGGCAAATTTCTTGCAATCTGATTGGTCGAGAAGAACCAAATATTATGTTGTATTATTTTACTAACAGAATATTATTTTAATATCCTGCTTCTACTAAGACGCTTTATGCTTTTGACGTCACCAAAATGCTTTAAAATATGTTGACGTAACATACACAAACCAAAAGCCATCAGCGGGATAAATTCGTTATACAGTGTTTTACAGGGGAGATACAAAAATATATTGGGTCGATGGAAAAAGTTGTATTGGGCTCGGCTTCGCCTCACCCAATACAACTTTTTTCATCGACCAAATATATTTCTGTATCCCCCCTGTAAAACACTGTATAACTAATAATATCACCAGGATACTAGGCTTGGTACTTGACCAATTTACAGTCTTGTACCAGTGCATTCTTAAGACTTGCACTCTGACTGAGGGACTCCAAGACGGGCCCTGTCCAAACCTTTTAAATAGAGAGGACAGAGCCCCGACAACCTGTCCTCTCTGAATGTCAGTCGGACTCCTCGAGTGATAACTTACGTGAGCTCACTACAGCCGGCAGATCACGGACTGTATTACGTACGCCATCTTTTTATATCAATTTACATATTCATCTGTGTTGCTTTGGCCCCTGCGTTTTGCGGTCTTGTTTGTGTGTAGTCATCTAACAGTGAGGAGGTTGTTTTACACCACAATCGTACGTTCTTCGAGACCTCTGGGTAATCGGAAAAGTGAGAGGGTTGTGCGCACGTAATCCAGGATAAACACACCATTTGCTTCTTGTGTGGAAAATGGCCGTCCAAAGTCGGCACCGGTTGCCCATTGGTGCCGTTGGTTTATGTGTAGTTTTTTGTGTTTGATTTTTATATGTCGTATGTCTCTTTTTCGTCTCTTAGTGTGCGCGTCTTTGTGTTTTCACGTCGGGTGTTTTGCTGTTGGTGCTGCAACAGGGTCTGGTTGGAGATCTCCTCCCTTCTTTTGTGTCCCAAGGAGTTTGTGAGGTACATTATGTGAGGCACGAGCTTCCCCGTTGGTTACACACGATTATGTGAGGTACGAGCTTTCCCGTTGGTTACACACGATGGGAAAATGCACCGTATGCAATTTCAACAAGTAATGCCTTATCAGTGATGTCAGAATATATGAAGAGCTTAAATTCTAAACATACCTTAACTTCATGCCGAAGAGACAGAAAAGGACAAAGATATGCATTGATGTAGATATTCATTAGGTTGAGGATAATCTATCAACATTAATGACAGAGAATTTACAAAAGTACCGTTTTCAAGTCAGTAGTGAGGAAACACTGTGGAACTAGGTGAACCATATCCTAGAGACTAAAAGTCCAACAGCAGCAATACCAACCTAGCGGTTGAAATGATCAGAATTCGAACATATGCTTATGGTAAGAATTTAAGAGCACGATATGCACATTTCAATAAGTTATGTCTCATCAGTGGTGCAAGAGGACAAATCCAAATAATGAATGTTTAAAGAGCAAAATCCTAAAAATGATCATAAATTTAAAATAAAGAGCCAACTAAGAACATAGCTACTAGTGTGTTTTGAGGGAGATACCCCTCAGCTTTCACATAATTTACAAATATATCTCAAGTCGGAGACTTACAGTATTGAAGGTTTTGTATACGTTCTTTTCTATACCTGTTTTAAACAAACAAATTAACTACAAGAGAGGAGGGGATCTCTAGCAAGACTTGATTGCAGCACCCACAGCAACACACCAAACACCCCAGGTGAACACAGAGAAGACACACACAGCAAGAGACAAGGAACAGCAAACGAGACATCAAACATCGAACGTAAAAGGTAACACATAAACCAACGAGACCCATGGGCAATCGGTGCCGACTTAGGACGGCCATCAGCCACGTTAGTAACAGATAGTGTGGTTATCCTGGATTACATCCGCACAACCCTCCCACTTTTCCGGTTACCCAAAGGTTTCGAAGAACTCACAATTGTTGTGTAAAATAACCTCCTTACTGTAACATGACCATACAAACAAGACAGCACAACGCAGGGGCCCAAGGAACACAGATGGATATGTAAATGGATATAAAAATAGGGTAGGTGCATACGAAATGCAGTCCGTGCTTTGCCGGCTGTAGAGAGCTCATGCATGTTATCACCCGAGGAGTCCGACCGACATTCAGAGAGGACAGGTGGTCGAGGCCCTGTCCTCTCTGAAGAGGTTTGGACAGGGCCAGTCATGGAGTCCCGTCGTCACAGTCAGTCAGAGTGCAAGTCTCAAAGATGCGCTGGTACAAGACTGTAGATTGGTCAAGTACCAAGCCTAGTGTCCGTCTGGTGACATTAGGATCATATCCACGGTATAAAAGGCATTTGATGATTCTGACACATTTTCGATGGTTATGCTGCCTACCTTTGATCCTTCTTATATTGTTTATCATATCACCATAAAAGACAGGTTGTGTTATACCCAAAGTAATTTACTCTGTTGCGTGCATAGATCCGAATTTTAAAGGAAGTTGACTGTAATTTTTGTATTTCCAGAAAGTCTTAACTAGTTTATGAAAGCGGAAACTTTGACCTAAAAGTTTTTTGAAAATTTGTAAATTTCTACTGTGAAAATCCAAAATATCAGTACATGCTCTAGCGTACCGGATGAGCTGTGATATGTAAATGCCGTATGACGTTAATCTTGTAACGTCACCGTCAAGCCAGGGGAAATTTACAATGTTGAATCCAAAATCATCCCTTTTGTCATATACACTTGTATGAATCTTTCCGTTTACAATTTTGATATTTAGGTCCAAAAATGGTATTTCTGTATTTGTAACATTTGCCGTGTTAATTCTTGTGGATAAATTGTTTGCCTTAAGTGTTAATTCATGTGGATAAATAGAAGACGACGAGTCTCCGAGGATATATGTAGCCAAGTCCAATCAACTTCGGGTGATCGCTTAATTCTTACAAAATGTTCTCGAAATTTCTGAATAGTCGGTCCTGTAGCATCATATCCCACCAATTCTGCTACGTCTTTCGGTGCCTTTGTACATAGATTTCACAGTCTTTGGCCATATTTTATAATTTGGATTAAGGATCACTACACGAAACGTGCATGTCTGGTCCATGCTGCAAATTTACCTGTTCTTAAATGATGCTATGAATTTGAAGACGTGTAACATAAAATACCTCCTTGTTTGAGACTTACATACATATGTTTCCTCTATTGATTAAACGATTTCATAAATTTTGATATGCTACCTTCATTTTGGGAGAGGGTAGTCTAGGCGATAGATGACGTTGTCCCCTTCGGAATGGCAATATCGGTTTTGCAGGACATTCAGTGAAAATCATCTTTTTACCTATTATCGTATGTATCTTATTTGGTTGATTAAAAATACAATACTTTGATTTACTAAAATAATAATACTTAGACAGAAAATTCTATCCAACAATGAATTAAATTTCTATTATGTTCCGTATACAGTACATTTGAAATGCTCACTATGTATCTGTACTCATCGACCTAATTTTGAAAGATCAGAGTATATTCGTCAACAACGAATTACAACCATTACTTGCCATATTTATCATCACAGCATCAAATGTGTTGTCATCAAATGGAATATGTGGTAAATTTGCCGTGACGATGGCATCAACACGATCACTCCACTGTGATTTAGCTATCTTTTCTTTAGCTTTCTCCAGCATCCCCAGGTTAGCGTCCAGCAGGCTAATCTTACCCACACCATGTTCTAACATGGCTAGTGAATAATTACCGGTCCCTGCTCCCAAATCACAAACATGGATGTCCTAATGAAAGAAAATGTCAATACTTATTTCTACATTATGAATGACCATACTGAAATATATCTTCTATCGTATTAATTAAGTACAACATATGCGCGTTTCAGCAAACAATATATCATCAGTGATGCTCGAGGCCAAAAAAAAAGATATACAAATAGTGAGTTTATGAATAGTGATTCAATACAGCCATATTCTTACACTGAGATTTTTCTTGAGTTGAGTCTGGATAAGAGCGACGATAACATCAGAAGCTGATGCTTTCCTGTCCACGTCATAATCCGCAGACACCTCGGTGTAGTTGGTGAAGTTACTCATCTTCCTTTTAAAAAGACATTGTTTACAGAAAACAATTATTTAAGCAAATATATTGCAGTTTTAGAAGGGAGATTGAACATGTTAACATTTGTGCATCTTCAGAATTGAATCATTGAACTTGTATTAAAGGATATCTCTTACCTTTCCTCCGATGAAACTTAAGGCACGCACAGATCTCCGTCATGTGTAAACACATGCATCAATACGACATATATTTACATCTAAATGCTTGCTGTTTCATACATATAAGAGAGTATGCGAAGGTTAACACAACTTATACATACCATAGGCCATAGGCGTCGACCTAAGAATACTTTACTCTATTCGCTTCTCTCTTTATTTTTAAATGGAGAGTTATCAGGTAGATCTAAGAAGTGCATCAAAATGGAATGAAAATAAAGTAGTTTGTGTAAGATTTGGTATGACAGAAAGAAGGATAACTCGTATGGCAAAACATTTATTTTTTGGTTATCGATTAGTAAAGCCAATGAGCATCCATCTTATACAAATCACGAGTCATACATATTTCAGATTACATATACACTATTAAATGACCTCAACCACGGTTTCCTTAATATTTTTTGCAAGATTCGATCGATATGGTTTCAATATTTGTATTTGTATTTCAAAATAACATGTGATATGCCATACAGGAGTAAGCAAATAAGGAGGAGATCCCCAACAATACGATGAGTATACATCACAGCGGAACCCACACAAGTGGGATGGGAAAGAGAGGACACATTAAACTACCACGCCCATCTAATTATAGACAGAAGGAGACAATAAGAACAATCACATCAAAACGACCAACAAATAAGGCAAAATAGCATTGAAATATATATGAAGGACACAACATCTAAATGAAATAGATAAATGAAAATGGACGACATAGGATTCAATGTTGATGGCAACACAAAAAAGAACTGAAAAAAGTGTTCAAATAACAACTCCCCGAGTTAAACTAGAAAAAAACTTTCATAAATGTTTTGACGGGATGAGATCAATCCAGGGGCTTTGTTATGTCGGTGAGATATCACTGTGCATCAAATGTTAGCAAAATCAAAAATGTGTTATCTCTGAATGTGTTATAACACAGAATGATGCATCTTCACCCAATCGTCAGCTTTACACTACAAACGTGGAGTATTTTCCGAATATCCAAACCATTTATAATTCGCAATGTGGATGATGACTACAGCTAACAAGCAGGAGATGATGAGTCATTACGGGTTCACTTTTGTTTCATAAGTAGATTATACATGTATTTTGTAACTTAGTTTGTTTCACAGGCTAAAATTAATTCCGAGTTTTCGCGTAATACTATTATGTATTGTGCATAATTAACCAATTTTGGCCTGTTTAGTCCACTGCCGAAAAAGTCGGAGGGGGAATCTTAGTTTCCTCTCGGTCTGTCTGTTGGTCAGTCTGCCCGTCTGTCATATTTCAGTTTTCCAGACTTTTCTAGAACGGACAGAGATTCTGAGTTGATATTTGATACACATCTTGGTCTTGAATTGTTAAAGAGCAAGTTTGAGTTTGGTCACTACTGACCTATTTTTGGAGGAATTGTGATCTTTGATGACTCTCAAAATTAAGGTTTCTTTGGTTAAGCGATCATTCTGTCCGATAGTTAAAAGAAATACATCGTTCTTCAATTCGATTAGTATGTATTAGGGTGGATGCTTTGTTACATGAAGAGGTGCAATGAGAATATTAGTTATTCTAAAATATGCAAATATTCATATAACATTAATTTTAAGGATGAGTTTATCTTTTAGATGTCTGAGCTCCGTATTGTACTAGGGTATAAGAAAGGACCTTTAATCATTGTACTCTCACACTTATCCTATGGAATTAAGGAAATCGGTTCCTACTATGAATACATTCTAATGACCTTTTTTAAATACCATGTTCCTACAAGTTTAAATTTTGGAGTTTACACTATTCAAAACTTACCTAGCTTAAATTTCCTTTCGACAAATAGTACGTACTGTACATACAAATGCATGTTGTTGAAGCGCTGGTGCAATAGTGAAATCGTTTTTAATGATGTTAATTACTGACCCTCCGTACAGGTATGCTTTATGATATAAAGGATGTGGTTACAAGGGATTGTTTTAATTTCACGTTCGGATTGTCACTTCACAGGAAGTTGAAACGGGACATCGTCGATAGAAAATAAAATAAGAAAGACACATTTTCAAAGAAGTGTTCAAAGAATCCCGTTTGGAAGTGATAGTATATGATAAGGATGTATGCCAAAATACAAGACGTACAAAACGTCACCGACCCTCATACCACTATGGTAACGACAGAAAAGCCATATGACGGAGAAGGTGCCATGAAATTCACAATTGCCGTCGTCATGGTTTACGGTGTCGCTGTTATGGGAGTGTTTATCATGGGATACTACGGCAGGAGAAGGCACGAGACCCACGAAATGGATCGACAAGCAAGTACCTTCCTCAAAAATATCGATCAGATTCGGTTCAGAATGAAAAAAGAGAAACAGGTAGATCACACGAGTGATGTCTTACGACGAACCTCCTTTGGTGGGTTTAACTATAAGGAACGCAACTCTTTGAAAGGTTTGAATGATTTAGGTCGGAACATGGCTAAATATATGGCATTACCTATTTTCATGGCTCAAGGAGCAGACGACAGTGGAGTAGAACTACGGAGTGTGCAAGAATCTTCAAACGCTGACAGTGCAACAGGAAGTGCTTTCAGTGCATCTGAGAGGACAGGAAGTTGCGCAAACAGCACGATTTTAAAATCAAACACAGACACTTCGATTGTGCAGAAGTTAGAGATAGTGGAAGAAGCTATTGATGAGGATTTAGATGACAATGTCTTTATGACGGACGAAGAGAGACAAAAATACGGTGTAGATTTCTATGTTGGTATCAAAGAATCAGATATTTGTTAAGATTTTGATTGACTGTGATATTGACACAATCAAAGAGAAATGCTGCAGGATTACTCGGTCTACTCGATGGCCCTTGATACATAGAATGAAAAGTCTTGTATGAAATATCTTTATTGTTATTACTACTCCACATTTCTATCGATTTGACTTTTATTTATAAAAAGACGAGGGATGCATATGGGGTAAATATTTGTTAGCTGATCTTGCCTTTTTTTGTTCTAAATTGTATAGATGTAAATGACTCTTATTATGAGATGTTCTCAGTTGTATTTACATGATTCTTGCTTAAAGTTTGATACTTTTGTTGTTTACTTGCATAGCTATATTTTGTTTCATTAATTTTTATTCTTGATACTTGTACAGATAAAAATGAACATCAGTTATCTTGAATTACAACATATTGTAATGATAAATTTATCATACAACATTATAGCAAAGGGGTAATAGAAGGCAAATCAATAGTATGATACAATGTACTACAATATAATAATGCCAAATTGAAAGAAACAATATGTACATCATTTTCAACATATTGTTTCTGTAGAGAGGTGCTGAAATCAACTCCAGAAACATGTAATATGTTGATTTTATACTTGAAAGGGTTCTTCCTATAGGGCCCAACAAATATTGAATGACAAAATTGAATCTGAATGACAAAATTGAATTTGAGACAAAATTGAATTTGAATGACAAAAATGAATTTGAATAACAAAATTGTATAAAGCCAATAAATATCATTAATAGAAATTCATGAAAGAGAGGTTGATTGAAATAATCTACTTCACGAATAAGACTGTAAAGCCCCCCCCCCCCCCCCCCCAGTCCAAGGAGATGATGATATACGTTAACTAATGTCAAAGCATACACAAATGAATTTGAACTCAAAGCCTCTTTCGAAATGATAGGAATGATATGACATTTTCAATGTCATACTTTCTATGACGGCTTCACCATTTTTCAAGGATAACGGTTGGAATCTAGTCAAATCCTTATTTAACATAGTGATTCTATAATGATTGCTCTGATTGAGATAAAATCGCAGACAGCGTTGTTTCATTATCACTTCCTTTAAACAAGGAAGATACCAGATTTTATTACATTATTATTTCCAGAAACCTTAAACTTTAATGCTCCCTTGTGGTATGCAAAAATGGATTTCGTTGACGACTGAAAGAAAAAAACAATGGGTTGCGAAATATTTGGTGCAGATTTCGTTCATATCTAATTTTATTCCGGCTCACCGGAGAGGGCTTTTAGTTTTCATACATCCGTCCATCTGTCTGTCACACTTTCGTCTTCGGAAGGTTTTTTTTTTTTTGTTATGGCAGATATTGAACAGACATGCAGAGTGTGCAATGAACATTAGTGTAACACATGTACATATCAAAGTCAAGTTGCATATGGCCCTTGGACTTCTTCAATTTTTTCATATTTTGCTCATATTGCAGATATTGAACTGAATGTGAATAAACAGTATCTAAACGTGATAGATTGTTTCTAACCTATCTTTACAAGAGTTATGGTCTCCCTCATCGTGTTTATCCCATGGGGAAGCTTGTATCTCACAAGATGTGGTTCGCACTTTGTGGTCCCAGACTTAGCCAATTTTCATGATTTTTTTTAGCTGATAAAACATTGCTGTGTACGGTCATGCTATAATACTGATCAAGTGAAGTTTTGAATGAAGAGTTCTAGGCAGAGTTGCAGGACTTAGGGGGACTTATACAAAAACTTCATTCATTCATTCATACATTCGTTCATTTATTTATTTATTTATTTTATTTATTTACCACAAAGTATCCATCCTCGGTACCTCAGGCTATTTGCGCTTTGGCCAAAGCGCAAATAGCCTGGGGTACCGAGGATGCAAAGTATCTTGACATATAAGATAAAAACGCTTGGTTTCTTTTTGCCGTACTGTCTTTTTTCTCTACGTTATCATTTGAACCGTTGTCCTCTAATTGGTCATGAAAGCAAAGAAACCTAGTGTTTTTATTTAACTGTTTATTTATTTATTCAATTATTTATTTATTTACAAAGTAACATTTTTATTTATTTATTTATTTATTTATTTATTTATTTTAAACATCAATGGAAATATATTATAGGAATTCTTTAATCCTTATTTCAATGGGCGTAACAATACATTTCTTTATTTTTTCAAAGTGATTTTTTTTCCTTTTTATTATTTTTTCAAACCTATGTATATCCTTGATCTCAGAACAAAGACGTTCCCTTACTGACTGTAAATGTCATTATGAGCCCTTGACAAAATATATACTGGGTTTACATCGACACAGATGTTACAGAGATCAATGTATTTTATAGGTTTGTTGTATATGGATAATCACAACGAATATTTGCTGTCTGATGACTTTTATGTGAAAGTTACATTTCTCCGTCTTTTGTCCGTCCGTACGTCAGGTGGTTGTCTAGGAGATTGTCTTAGTTTACAGAGTTAGATGGGATTGATAGGTACAGGAACGACCCGCATGTAACGTTAGACGGAGGTAATAGAGTGATGATGTTGTCTTCCTGGTGATTGTAATGTAACATAGCATCCTGCTGGTAATTACACTCTCCCTCTGTCAAAACAATACATATAAACTACAAGTGTTACAGGTGATTCTGGCTTACTGACGAGCTCCTTGTTATGGCTGGATGATTGGTCAATCATTTCCTGATTATCTGGACAATACATACCTAGCCTCATTAAAAGGTCAATGCGGAAAGAATGCATTTCAATAGATCATTATAGACGATTTCACCGGTAAATAAAATTTGGAATTGGGAAATATTGCTATTTCTACGTGCATGAATTAGTGATGCTTTATTCGGATATGACTACCTTGTCACCAGTATCACAAAACATGACACCAAATATGACAGAAAGACCATTTTCTAATTTGACACAATCGACACCTCCTAGTTATGATGCGGTGGGAGCCTTACAGTTTACTATAGCCGTGGTGTTTGTGTACAGTCTAGCGGCCATAGGAATATTTGTTATGGGCTATTATGGACGTAGGAGCGCCGAGAAGGACGAAACTGAAAAGGAAATCAGACTTTTCCTGAAAAGTCTTAACACACATAATGTTTGACGAGTATTTTCTTTCTATTTTTCTGGATTTTAATGTGCCTTGTGTGAATAATCTTCAGGTACAGGCGCATTTCGATCAAGTTCTTGCTGCCAAGGTTCTACGATTTGTGAGTGATTTTTTTTCCTCTCTTCATTCCAAAAAGGATTTGTATACGAAAACTGGAATATCATTTAATACAAAAAAAATCGAGAGTTATCTTTCTTTCCATACTGGTTCAAATTAATGGCGACTTGCATGTTGCAAAAAAAAAAGCTGCAAAGCTTTTATCATCTCATTTCTGAATCTGTTTATGTGCAAGTGCAAGTGATGGTTATTGCTCAAAATTACTTGTATAACATATGTCAATATCAAATTCTAACCATAGGCTTTAAGCAACAGAGGAACATATGATCATTGGATATTTGTGTTTTCATCGCTTTTACAAGAATTTATTTTATTTACGGATTTTCTGTGTAAATTTAAAGTGCTTTGAATTGAAGCACAGAGTCAATTATTTCTGTTTATATTATTGTGAAAAAGAAAATAAATACTGTTACAATGGGCATACATCAGTTATAGTTTGAGTACAGGGAACTTATTAAAAGTGTATTGTACCCTAAGACTGAACCCAAATGAACAGGGGTCTTGTTATAATCAGAAAAGAAAGAATCCATTGTTAAAACGCTTACATAATTCTTAATAATAAGTTACTTTCTAACTACAGAAAATAGTGAAATTGTACACAATGGGCGTGTACCAGCTCTTAAAAAATTGCAGGGGCGGATCTGTTTTCCCCAGTTTCACCACCAGGCATTTTGATCGTAAATCACATGCTTCAATAATGAAAAAATCATAATTCTGTAATAAAATGTGTAGGTATCAATCTGTATACGACATTATGATGATCCAATCCATCAAGAAGTAAACCACCAAGCTCTATATACAACGTCTTTTTATATAATAAATAGATTCGCACTCTCTTACATACGCGTATATGTATAAATTTCAGAATTTCATTTAAAAAGTGTTAAATTTTGGAAACGAAATAAACAATCATTTGGTGTGGAATGGGCGGGGGTTATGTTATTTATCTTTATCTCTTTTCAATTTTTCTAGCTACCCTCGGACGGGTGTAAAAATTTTGAATTCCAGGAAAGTACGGTCTATGTTGTAATTGGAATTATCTATATTTTGTCTAGAAATTAGCTCATTTATACATTAAATTGATCAAGTGTTGCTACATATATTAATGATGCACCGTGCTTGTTTTGTTTTGTTTTCTTCTAGTTTGTTTTCCAGTTGTCTATATATCGCAAAATAGAAACAGGAAAAAAAAAACAGTTCTTTCCTGAGATATGGGGCTGCACTACAAAAATTTGAGCTTGAAATAAATCCACGATTAGCAAACAATTGTACCCAGATACGAAATACTTCAAATTCTTGGACAACAGTAGAAAAATGTACATGTGACCCTTTCAATATTTTACATTTCTTATTTATAGTGCGCAGAATTTATGACAAAATACCTCACCCATAATTGTACCTATTGCGATCATTAAACTGATATAAATATATGGTGATTCTCAGATCCATGGGGTACAAGCATATTGTTCCGATGTGTTTTCACCTCGTCATGGCACTTGAGACATAGATAGCCCTTTCGATGACCAGGTAAACAAGCTGTATAGCCAGGCACCATGCTGGGAGGATATGTCAGGTATGTATACCACAACTTCGCTCAAGTGGTCATAAATAGATACAAACTGTAAGTTTATAACATGAAAGTGCAGATTCGACATGTTTAAACTCCATGACATACTTAAAAATCAATTTGACTCATCATTACACTGAGAAGATATAGACAAGTAACTTGATACGCCGAAATATTGAAAGATAAGAGCAAACTCCAATGTGTTCCCGCAGAAAGTCGTTTTTGATATACATGTATATCGAGCAATTCTAGAAAAAGAGAATTCCAACCTTGAGTTCTTTTCTATTTAGACAAGAAAACGGGAAGGGATGTACAAAAACTCAAATGTAAAACGTCAGAATCTAGTTTATATCCCCTCATGCATCTTTCTGGTAACCCGATCTCAGTTTAGGAATACACTGTTACATGTATTTGCTTTGTTTTCCTGGTATCATATGCTCTTCGGTTTTTGAGTATCAAAGTATAATAAAAAAAAAAAACTGTGATATCTGGAGTTCCACAAGCTTCTTCTTCTCCCGATCAGGTACTTCACATATATATTATGTATTTTTTTGCACGGATCTACTCACACCAAACCACAATTCCACCGACAGGCGTTACCATGTCCCCCTCGGCAACAAAGTAGCACAAAGTAGCACAAGAGAATTTGATGTACCAAATGTGCATTTTCAAATATAACGTTTCTTTGATGCTCGAAAGAATGAATATCAGATGAGCCAAGTTCAGTTTGGATGCCAAAGAGCATGCTGTACATATACCAGTCATGTATGGTTTTTATGTCAAGTTTAGACTTTTACTCTTCATATTCCCCATTACATTTGTATTTGTATTTCCTCTTTTTCGGCCTCGAGTATCACTGATGAGACGTTACTTGTTGAGATGCGCATATGATGCACTGAAATTTGACAATAGAACATGTATTTTAACATTGTTTTCAACCGCTAGGCTGATGTCTCTGCTAGTAGATTGTTTTGTCCTGATGATATTATGTTCGCCTAGTTTCACAGTGTTTCGGCACTCAACTTCAAATATACTTGCAAATTCTCCGCCACAAAAATTAAACGAAAATTTCCTAAAACTAAGAGGTAAATTCCTGATGGCATAGCTCTGTCATAGCAGGTTCTATGGCATGATTTTAGGTCAAGTTTATACTTTTACTCTTCATAATTTCATATTATTAGTATTTCCTCTTTTCCGGCCTCGAGCATCACTGATGAGACAAAACTTGTTGAAATGCGCATATGACGCACTAAATTATTACAATAGAACATATATTTCAGTGCCAGACGATAAGTTGTAAATGACTAAATGAAACGAATAATTCGCAGTAAAGAATATTCTAACAATGCTCTGAACAAAGATGCGACAACAAGCATGAACAAGAATCTTGGCTAACTAAAGGGTACACTACTAACTGGTTTAATACCGGGATAACTTCCCACTCATACCAGCAATAATTAAGCAAGTTCTGCAGCAGTAGCCAGGTCGGAGAATGATCATGACGTGAAATGAATTCCTCGTATCTCCAGAATCACAATTGGTGTAACCTTTTGTGATAAGGTTGTCTTTGATAAAAAAAAAAGAAAGCTTGCAAGGTTTTGTTTTATGTTATCTGTCAATTAAGTTAAAATGGAAATGAAAAATTCCTTATTTTTTCTTTTACTTTTTCCCAATGCAGCAAATCTTTACGAAAGCGCTGATTTTTTATCACAGAGCTTCCTTGACTATTTTAAAAGAAATTTGGGATTATATATTTGAAAATTCTCTTTGATTTCTTGGTTTTCTTTCTATCACAGTTCTTCGTATCGTTTTTCTTCTCTCTTTCCATTGATTGGCAATCTTTTACAACTTATCTTTCTGCTTAATTAGTTTCACCTTTGATCTAAAACTTTTCATTATCTTAACCTATTTTTATCTATCAAGTTCATCGGGTATACTTCAAATTTTCGTCAACCTCTTAATCTCTCTATTATATACACTCGCTCACCAGGATTGTTTACTTCTGGATTTCACTTGTCTGTTTTTGAGAGAAATTAGATTTTAATGTACTAAGAGTAAATCTAGTTGACCAGTGTAACTGTAGACTTAGTATTAAAGTCCGCGGGGGTCGGATAGTGTACGTACCTACCATGTCAACAAGAGAGATAGTTTACTTTGTACAAACATAGTGACTAGAGTAAAACTTGCGTACTCAGAGCGTAAGTCGCTTTTTACAGCTCCTTGCCAAGTTGTTAATCCTCGGCCATCAAAAGATCTGTCAAATGTCCTCACGATGTTGATAGTAATTTACATCAGAAAGTTAGCTTATATTTGTTTTCCTTCATCTTTCTTTTCTCAGTTTAACTAAAAATAACTACTAGTATGGAAATGCATTATTCATTAAAGTGAAGCTTCTTCGATCCCTTCATTCAAACTTTATAAATATTTCATCATTATACTAATTGTTTGAAATGTTTCATAATCCATTTACTCCCTTTTGTTTTAGAATAAGAAATATCTTTGTAAACTTCCCGCCAAGATATGCATGAATTGTTATTGGAAAAGCTATAATTGTTTCTTCTTTTTTTTTTATTGAAATATCATTGCACAAGGTGGAAAGATTTGTTTTCTAGAAGTTGCTTTTTCATTTTTGAACGCTTTGTGTACAACTTCTTTCTTTCCCTGTTTTCCTCTACACGTCTTTTAGGTTCGGCCAGTACCTTTCCAGCCATGCAGACATAATGTATAGAAATACGGTGTCATTGGGGATACGAAGCTTGTTTGCTTTTCATTTACTGATTTTATCATCTTTTACAGATGGTTAAGGTCACAAGCTCGCACAGATCGACCTTTGGATTGACGAATTTGATCCAGCAAAAACAATTTAACATGCTTTAATATATTCATAGTTTTCATTTTCGTTAATCTCTCTCACTTTTTTAATTTTTTTTTTTTTTTTTTTTTTTTTTTTTTTTGGATCGAAAGAATCGGATAATTGTTGAAACTTGATATTCAGTATGTATATATAGTTTATATTGAATAGCACAAAAAAGTTGATATTGAATATGTATATAAACGTATGTCACGTGCTCCGTTCTAAGAGTCCTCACTTTGGCTGGGCGTGATCTTCTATGCGGTTTCAATAGAGAGTAAGTGTGGCTTGTTTTTAGGCTGTGAGTGCATGCCATAAAAAGTCCGACGTCTTTTTTGTTGATACTTACGAGCCGATTTTCACCACCTCTTTGTTGCCACAGAGTTGTTCTAATCGAATATTTTAATAACATCCACTAAAATCATTTTTCAAGGGCAAAAAAAGATCTATGCAACATTTTGAAACATCAATTTTAGATTATGTGTTATTCTATCAATAGTTTTTGCGTTTTACTTCAGAGAGATCAGAGATCAGCTGAGCTTTTGACACGTGGGTCTGAAATCTACAATGTTACCTTAATGCTATTACAGCTATTTTCGGTCAAACAAGTTCAAAATTGATCCCAGAAGTTTGCTTTGTCACTGTAGGAGTTTAACATAACTTATTTAGGAAAACTTGTTGAACTTTTGCTCTACATAATTCGCTAATTAAATATTATGTCGACTTTTGTATTTTTCTATTTAGCCAGAAGACACAACATACGAGAATTAAATCTTTATTTGGGCAAGATTGGATAAGGTGTAAGCAGGTGCGCGCCAATCGTTTAACACCTCTTCCCAGCTGATGTTCTGTCGCCTCTTACACGATTATCAAGTGGTCAATCAAGGTTACATAAAAATCGTTTATACTCTCATTTGGTCCTCTATATATAGTATAGATAAAATCAAAGGGTCAGCCAGTTCTTTTTTTTTTTTTTGTACGAGGAAGGTTTATATATATATATAAAATGAAATATTACTATTGAAAAAAAAATAAAGCAACAAAAACAAATGAAAAAGAAACAAAAACCCTCACAAATAAACAAGCAAAACAACGGACAAATAAATACAATGAAAATAACCCCCCAAAATAACTTTCTTATGCGCTCTTTATACTTTTTCTTCGAAAGCTTTCTATGAAGGTTGTTACTATTACTCGTATAATGCTTTTTTTTTTTTACCAAAATGTTTTAATTCGGTCACCGAGCAATACACCTTTATAAAATCCCATCCTACCCGACAAAGGATCACCCATGACGTAAAAATATGAGGTTTTATTACGGATTACTTGTTATTCAAAAGCTTTGTTTGAAGACGACCTTCCGGACCTGCTTTACTTGTAAATATTCTATCGTTACTCTCAAACTGTTAGTAAATAAAATTGTTTGCCTTTTAAAAACAAATGAAAACTTAATATGATACAGTAAGTTTTATGAATGAGGAACAAATGAGGTTGAACCAAGATATTGGTGTGTCGCCTCCGGTTTTGTAAGTCGAGCTGTTGTCTTGGCCAGACCTTTGTTTTATATGCTCCTTCCTACTTCCTAACCGCTATCACCAATCTGGTTTTGTCATCTTACTCTATGCGAAACAATAGAGGAAAATTAGCAATTATTTAGTTTGGTTATGTATTTAATTCATATTAAACCTGCAAACCGGCATGTCCGTACCATTTCGGTGTTCTGCCCCCTCCTCCCTTTTTTATCGCCACCTCGATAAAAAGTTAACAATTGAAAAAATTAGTAAGCCTATCTTGAAATCGTGGGAAACGTTAGGACATGTAAGTCACTGGATAATTAGTCACAAATTAAACACCTACATTTCAAACTATTAATTCATTATCACACTTTCTAATTAGTAATTTAACCGTTCAGTATAATCCTTAAAATAAATATTTGAAGGATTAAAAGTCGTATTTGTTATTGAATTAAAGGATTAAAACGATTGTTGTTTTACTCTTTACAAGAACAAACAAATAATTAAAGGATTAATCTAAAAGCAGCACCATAATTAAGGGATTTATCAGAAAGTAGCACTAAATAAGTGTCTACATTTAATCAAAACTTTTTTTTCAAATTTGGACCGTAACATAGAAACATGTCTGCGATTCTTCTATCGCCAGTCTGAAATTAATTAAAAGCCCCAAGCGGAAATCAATTTTAGGCTAGAAATCAATTGCGAAAATGAAAACTGCTGGAAATATGAATGTCAGTCTGACAAACAAGGGAAATAATCAGTTTTACGTGTAATGACATAATTATTGGTGTACCCGCTAATGGTTGATCAGACTAGTTGATAACACTAACGTACCATACCCGGCGCTAATCGGACACAATGTTACAGTCTACTGGAGATGTCAGTCTTTTTCTGATTTTTTTTTCTAGCAGACTCGAAGTCTTGGAACTTTCTTTTCATCAAGTCCCTTCCAAAAAGAAATCTTTCCATTAATAGTGGTCTTAAGGAATTTAAGTACGTCTTTTCATTAAAAGAACACATTTATTTTTTTATTTTTCAATAATAGTCATTTAAAAGAATAGAAGCAAGGATGAAAGTAGGGAAAAAGAACCAATGATACGTACAAAAAAGGAAGTAACTGGTAAAAAAAAGGACCTTGAAGTAAGCCAGTTTCTCGCCAGTATGTCTAGAGAGTCTGGCTTTCGTCCGAATCAACTCTGATCTCGTATTTAGTTTATATAAGAGGGATCAATCAGCGGGACAGATAGATATGTGACCTATATGTTATAGATATGTGACCTATATGTGATAGGTGTTTAGATACAGCTGATTGAGCTAAATATAATACTTTAAGTAAGATATTAAAATGAAGAGACTGACAGAAATGCAAAGAACGTAGATCCAATACAGATACGGTCTGACATTGACTCTGTAAGCTCATGTCAAAATAGAGTACAACCATTGTTCTGGATTCTATTTTGAAATTTGATATTGAAAATAAATCTACGGTCTTATAATCTAAATCTGATTTATTGTATCTCCTCAAATCTGTGATATTTTAAGCAAAGCTAGTCTTCAATCCAAGAGTTATATAAGTCGAAAAATAAACGTATTTATAGGGACAAGATAAAACAATCCACCCCCTAAAACAGAATGCATAATTCTATCCTCTTCAGAATTAACAATTTATTTTCATTTTCATTATTTGATTTTTATATTAATTTTTCATGGAGAGATTACGGCAGTTGCGTTAGTACATAGAAGTTATCAGTGGATTGACAACTTTTGTTTATTTTCGTGACATAATGAAATATGAATTGATCAAAAATATATTTAAAACCTCTTTTTTTATAGAAAATGTACCTGACTTTTTTCAACATCTGAGTACATCAGCCACTTAAAAGAAGATATATTTTCTGTTCCGAATTACATAAATAGGAAAAGGTATGAACAAGGAACCAATTTCAAATGTATAAAACTGTCCTCCCTTTTGGTTTCGTACTTTATAGCGCATTGCACCTGCTCTTGATTGAAAACAATAATTGCAGTTATATACATGTGTAGAGTGCGTAAATTAATCATGCATTTTGACTGAAAAAAAAATGAAAAAAAAAAAGACAGAACAGGGGCAAATTGTAGAAAATTGCGCGACAAACCTGACTGAAGTCTCTGATCTTGATTGACAGGCGCTCAGCCAATCGCTGGGCTCCGTTCCGTGTCATGGGCAGGTACAACTATATTGCTAATATATATCTTCAGGTATACACCTGGACAGGTTATTATGATTTTATACCTGTAACGAAAACTACTGGCTCAGCCTATAGTGATTTTCTGCTTTATTGAAAATAAGGATACATATAACGCAAAATATACAATTCTAGGATATATAGAAGCAACATGTCTTGCAATCGGCTCTCAACGCTCAGTGTAGTAGATGGACATGATAAGTACACAGAGAGCATTGACTTTTCTAATGCATGTAGGGAATTTTACATGAATAGAGTGAAAGCTACGGAGAACTTCAAGAAGCAAATGAATGCATGCTCTGGAAGCGAGGAAAAGCCAGCACCTGAAGTTCAAAAGAAGAAATCATCAATACAGTCTGCCATGGATAAACTGAGAACAGAAATGGTGAGTTTTACACTTGTCTTACCTCTTCTTCCTAAGATATAATATTATTATGTAATATTTGATACCTACATTTGATACATACAAAACCTTGGTGTGGCATGGAGCAGCTGTGGGGATTATGATACTGCCATGCCATATGCCAACAGATGCTGTATGGGATTCTCTTTCACAAAAATACATTTCTCATATTAAAGTATTGAGCTGGGATGAGTAGACAAAATTTATCATTGAGTCAATTAGACACGGGATAGGTATACTACAATAGAGGGATGAAACTGTTTGACATACATCTCGCAATCTTTACTTGGTTCGCTGGACAAGAAAGACGCTGTCGGTGGTGGCCTTATACAAGTTAAAACCCTGGGAGTACTCGGGGGAGACCTACTAACGACGTAATCCGATTGGAATTGAAAGATATGTCCACATTTGGAGAGAGATTCTGATTTAGATATTTCAATTACTTAAATTTAAATAAAGGTTATTTTTAAAGCGATTTACAAAGCGCCCTCCTAGATCGATAAAATATGACACTTTAAAGATTTTTGATGTCAAAATCATAGATAGGTCAGATTCCCGTGATGTTTTGAAATACAGCGTGTGAACTATTTCTTTGGAACAAACATCATAACATTTAAAGTTAATTACATTGTTCTATATTTAACTTCAGGTTTCTCTAATGGACCAAGATTTGTGCCTGATGCGACAACTTCTTACCCTGAATGAAGCCATAGAAGACATTAAAACCAAACGTCTGTACGGTATGAGTAAGAATTCCCTGCACGCTGATTCCAGGGACATGAGCGCCAGTGAGTGGTCTTTATCAGACACCGATCTGTATGCATCAGACGCAGACATCGAAAAATCAGCCAACCAGACACTTGAAACACAGAAAGATACTTCAATTCCAGTTCCAAAATCAACAACAGAGTCAAACTTTGTGAAAACAGACATTTTAGTGAATGGAAAACCGTTACATTGTGTCCATGGAGTTCAAAGGTCGATAGACTCTGGATACGACGAGTCGGATACTTACCAAACGGATATTGAAGTTTCATTATAAAAGACATGACCAGAAAGTGTCACTATAACCCGGACGGCTCCCTCAGAAGGGGCTCTAGTCAGTGACAAGCATATTTTACATCGTTTATGTATTCCATTTATTAGCCATACTACAGAGAACATTACATCATATACAAGGATGTCCTACATAACTCGTCGCCCTTGGTGACAGATACCTTTTCAATCAGAAGTCCTTCCATCAGTGTGCTTGACCAATTCAACTTGCAGATCCTCAGTACAGGTAGGTGTTTTTCATTTCTTAATCTAGAGCAAATATTGATCGGAATTTGAAAATTTATGATTCATTTTATAATCTACAAATCTACTTCAATTGATCATATGTCTTTAATAAACATTTTGATTCTATCTCATTACAGACAAGTTGATTTACAACCTGTGTATTTGAACCAAAGAACGTTCAAGACGGCGAGATACTGATACACTGATGAAGATTGCTGATGGTCTGGTCGGACAAAGAATATGCTAGTGCTATGCAATATTACAATGACATTATATATAAAGACAATGGAAGTAATGTTTCTCTGAGCTTTGTGGACTTACCGAGATACGACTTTGTGTTCGCTACATTAATTATGACCGGATACATGTTTGAAATCCATTTTTCTAGTCAGTTAAATTTATAATTGTTGATCTCATTAAAATGATGAAATATAATCTGTTTTATGTTTCTTAATCCGTGAGGCATCTTGCAATGATACAGTGAAACCTCTAATGAGGTGATCTTTTTTTCTGTGGCTACACCAGAAGGGGAAAAACGAGATGTTCCAACTCTGCTTGCCAGAGACCGAGAGAGCAATCTTCTGGTCGAAACATCCAAATACAGTGAAACAGACATACATATTTCGGATAATGAATCCTCAACAGGGGGGGGGGGGTTACTTCAAGCTTAAAAAATACTAGGAAAAAAGGACAAGAAAGGTGCAGTCTCCGTTGTGCAACTGTAAACTCGTGCACACTTTGGGCGAAAATAATAAAAAGATAGAGAAGCATTTATTCTTTTGAACCCACGTTCTAAAGGTGTAGTTTTATTTTCAGTGGAGGCATTTCATTAGGTTAAAGTATGCTCTTTTATTATAATATATGCAGGTTTGCTTTTGCATGATCTTATCAGTGAATAAACGTTGTATCCTCAGGTGTGAATGTATTTTACAAAGCGATCACGGTGACTTTTTATTGTGTATGATGCACGCTCTTGCTATTTTCTCCTTATTTCAAATTCAGGTGAATCCTCTTCCGTCAAATATTTGTGGCAGAGATCACTTTGTCATAAAATCCTTGATTTACGTGATATCAAAGCCAAATGTAAAATACGTTATCTTGAGGACCTTCTACAGTTTTACAGACTGTCAAACCTGCGGCCAATATTTGGCAATACAAATTTTACACATTCCTTGTCTCAAACAGAAAAAAAAAAGAAGCATAGAGGCTAACAAAATCGGCATTATTCGTGTAATATCAGAAACACCAATGGTGTGAAAATTTGTGATAATTTCTTTAATATTATAACATAGTATAATCCTCTTAAATGTAACTTCCGATCAGGTAGAGAATATACCAATTTTTGTGGAGTATCTTAATTACACATCAAGTCATAACTCGCTTGTTAAGTATCGCTAAATCTGTTAGGTTAATCGCCTAATTACAAGGTACTTGTTCAGTGTTATGGAAGACCAATTGATTGCGGCATGTTCCGTTAGATCACAACGTCTGACTGCCTTACGTAATTGTTATGGACGTTCTCGTAAACGTCTGGACTTTATGACAAGGACCCCTCCATAGACACTGTCTGTAAACCACTAGGTCAGAACCACCTCGTCACGCGCACCTGTTGGGCCCATGGTCCAAAAACAGTCCCAAACAGACATTGATACTATAAAAAACTGATGGTGACTAAATATAACTTTGTACACGGTGGTACCTCAGGACCAGACACCCACTGAACACACATAATACAAGTAAGGTATCAGTGGGTTCAGACACACCTGGTGGGATTTCTGTTACACTATTATCACACTATGTACAGCTTCGGTATTCACCTTCATATAGTCCGGTTCGAAATCACGGACGTAAGCCTCTATTTCTCAAATCAAATAAATATGACATACACAAACATGACTAGTCACAAAGGGCATAATTATAACGGATAATAAGGACAACAGACTTACTTGTTGTAACGATAACAGGTGAAGTCAAATATGATCACCCCCCCCCCCTCTACCCCAAGAAAGTGAGAATTTATTTTCTTTACTCCACGGCAATTTTTCAGCCATGGAGAAAGAAAGGGGGGGGGGGTCATATTTGCAGGCACCTGTGGTAATGTTACCATCAGAATACTTTAACTCATCCAGGTGTTCTTTGCAAATCCTTGCAATCCTCCCATAGTTCTCAATTTCAAAT
The DNA here is from genome assembly GCA_028142955.1 of Pinctada fucata. Taxonomy (NCBI): domain Eukaryota; kingdom Metazoa; phylum Mollusca; class Bivalvia; order Pterioida; family Pteriidae; genus Pinctada; species Pinctada fucata. The sequence continues at coordinate 20,759,163 of AP027103.1, forward strand.
GTAATATTTTTCATCAGTAGCGCCACCTACAATGGTTTTTTAATATTTTGCGCATGTGTCGTTAGTCTGCTTATAGAGTTCTCGGGAACCAGACTAATGTGACATGTAGGAGGATTCAAATAAAGTCTATTTTTATTATTTAAAAAATTAAAGTGTTCCATCTCATCACCTCGATCAAAATATCAAATTAGACACGTAATCCTCAGTGGTACTGAAAGCTAAAGTGATTTTCAGTAGCGCCCTCTAGTTTGATTTCTGAATTTGGTATATATATCTATTTTGTTTATTTACGAACTCTGGTCTATAGCATCTATAGGGGATTTAAGCACAGGTGTTTTACATATGATAGATTAAAAAAAAGCTGGAAATATGAAAAAAAAGAGACATATATTTGTTTCATGTTTTTTGAAAACAAAAAGTAGAAAAAAGAAAGAAAACCCAAATTACATAACTCTTCTGCAAATAAATATATAAACATTGAGTTTTTGTATCATTTACTGATTAATAAGGTATTATAGAATCGCAAATTAGATCAATTCATATTCCACAACTCGGTACATTCCGACGGTATCTACTGTAGATACAGATATGATCTACATGTATATGTACAAACAGGCTTTTCCAAATAAATTATCTTAATGCAAAATGATAGCACAGCTTGTTGATGAGGCAGGTTGACACCTTACTTTAGGCCCATGCTCACGGCTTTCTGTTTTTATCTTACGCAGTAATATATTTAGTAAGTGTTTGTTTACCAACAAGCGGGAGGAGGACCTTGGTATGTCGTACAGTGTCGTTCAGGTCGTTAGTTAAAACTGACCATTACTGACCAGGGGCTAGGACCAAGGTGTGATGACCGCTGTCCGTGGAGTGTGACCTGTAAACATGCCCCGGCCAGTAGGTCTTATCTACTTCAAACACAACTGTGATGGATGATCGTCTTTTTGTATCCTTAATGTTGTTACGTTGACTCAGTAAATAGGTTTCCAACTTTGGACTTTCAGTCAAAACCGTCAAATAAAAGAAAGATCTATTTCTTCTTTAAGCCATTATTTATTTTTCGGTATTATGTTATTTTTAGATATGTAATATACAAAGGAATGTCAACACGAGGCGATTTGCCTTATCTATTTTGCTGTATTTTAGGACAGTTTTAAGCCCAACCTGGGGGTAAGAGAAAGCAGATCGTCTTGCCGTGTTCCCTTACCACTAAGACTTGCAGCGTCAACTTGACGATTGACGAGCACTTACAAAAATCAACAAATCCGCTGCATGAAAAGGTTCGATCCTCCGTGCACAAAACTTGAGAGAAGAAGTCAAGCGTCTTCAAATTAAAATGTCATCTGTGAAATTTAAAGAAAAGAAAAAAAATTAACATAGCACTGCATTGCTTCGCCTCCCGCAAAGTAAAAGTCATAAGTACTTTGTGTCGGGTACTCTAACACGAAACATATATCCTTGATCTTCGGGACTTCTAAAGAAAAAAAAACCCACCTAGTTCTGTACCCACTATAACTTCGAAAACTACTCTTTTTTAAAGTCATCACGAACGCGTCACGTTCTTTTTGTACGATAAGTACACTTGAAAAGAATTAGTTCCAAAATATTATGCAAATCTTGAAAGAATATGTTTACTCTATGATCCAATCCTATATAGCCGTATTATTCCTTTTCTACTTGAAAATATGTCAAAAAATAAGCTAATTAAATTAATAGATATTAAATTTACCGTTTGTTTACGTTATTTGATAGAGTTACGGCGACGTTATCAATAACTATCAAAGATAAAAGGTTATCTATGCTGACAAGAGGCATAAGGTGAAGAAAGAGGATTCCTGTACGCTGATTTATTGTTTGATTGGAGTAGATAAATTTTACCAGCGCAACTACAATCAGAGATTTCCGAATATTCTGTCACAAACAAATTATCAAAAAAAAAAAATTATAATGTTATTACTTTGAAAATTGACATTGGGAAAGCTCGGACTTTTCATATCATCTTATCTGAAAATATTCAAAGTGAGTGTGTGAGTTAGTCACATTGAAAAAGTCAGTCAGTCAGTCAGTTAGTTAGTAACATGTAGTTATGTATGAAAATCACTTTGGCTTGAAGCATCACTGATTAAAATTTGGAGCCGCACACTCTCTGTAAAATAAATGCAAAAATGAAATTCAAAAACAAACAAACAAAAACAAAAAAAAAAAACAACAAAAAAACAGAGGGCGCTACTGAAATGAATTTTGTGGCATTTGAAAATCACTGGAAGCATAACTGATGAGGATTTAATATCCGAAACACGTGTCTGGTACGTAAAAATGGTTTGAAATTTTCTTCAAGAAGGTAAAGAGTTGGAACACTTTCGTGTTATTAGTGAGATTGTTTGTTTGCGATTAGTTCATTCATATACGAATTTTTGGAGGGGGATTTTTTTTTGGGGGGGGGTTTGTTTGTTGGGGGGGATATGGGGAGGTTTTTGGCCTTTTCCCAATTGCATCGATAAATAGAATGCATGACCTTTTTATATTTTTCTGCTTGTAACCCAGTGTTACAACTGGTTATGGAGGACAGATAGTGTGACTTTAAATGTTTCTGGTTCCTACTTATATTGAGAGTAAAAAATAAAATCATGAATTTGAATATGCAAGGCAATATCCAATGAGATTATATGGATATTTTATGACATTAGAAATAAAAATTACGCGTGGAAAACACATATTGCCTGAAACAAAAACTTTCTGAATTCTCCCTTATAACAATCATAGACTACTTATTCATCTATTTCATTAACTTTTTTTTCTCAAAGTCGCCAAATTTAAAAGTTATGTTCATTCGATGCACAAGAATTAAAATCACAAAGATAGTCTTGTTACGATTTTAATGCTATTATGAATATTGAAATATCATGTACTAGTAAATCTTTTAGTATTTATACATTTGAGTTTAAATACTAATTACTTTAAATGGTTTTAAATTTAAGTTCATATTACAAATATTTCATTCACAAAACAAAAGCTAGCAAAAAGAATTGTGCCAAAACAGTTTCTCTCACGCAAACCTCTGCATAGGCAAATTAATCAGGGATTGTATGTTTTTTGGCAGAGTCCCCTGTGTAGGAGTCACTTCAAGGGAAATAAGTCTATAGTGATGAGGGACGGGAGTGACAAATATTTCTCAAGTACCTGATCTTTCGCCCTTAAATTTATTATATTTTACGTCACATTACATTTTATTAGTGGATAAAGAGGCCATTAACGTAATTGTTACAGGTATCCTGCCTTATATGGTGAAACTACTCACACGTTAAACCGCTACATTCCTCCCTACAGAACCCTACTATGCCAAAAAAGCAAAGGTATACCAAGCCCACTTTATTTAAAAATTTAAGACTGCTCAATGAATATATGTAAAATAATTTGATGGTATGGATTCCAAAGTTAATTTATGTCAATATTTTGTCAAAAGTATTTGGAAAATGATCAAGATGATTTATTATAGTTACACATAGTGTATACACGGTAAAACAATTTTATCTGAAATACAGATTGAAAAAAAGAGAGGGAGATCGCAACAATAATAAGCACTTTTTATGTTATGCATGTACCTCCAAGGTAACCGTTTGTTTGATTCAACGTGGTTGCTTTCCGTCCGTTCAAGTAAATAAGATGCCATGGTAATAGTACCCAGAAAGCAATATAAACTCCTCATCGTATTTAGATATCACTCTTACCTATGACACTGTCAGATCATCACATTATAAATGACAACTCTTACTTCAGCACATCATACTTTCCATTTATAGATTGCAGTATCCAATCGCCATATTCTTATCGGACCTATTTCGATCATCGCAAAACCCTAAATCCCAGTCAATATCCCCATCTGACCAGTTCTACAGATACTGATTAACGGATGTCGCTAGCAAGCAGGCAATGCTTTATACTCCCGATCACCTGTGTTTATGTTGGGGGTGTTCAAATTGTGGTCAAAAATTGCGGAAACAAATAATTTGAATATTCTTAGCATATACATGACAAATATGGACAATGACCATATCCCAATACACAGTACAAAATCGATAAGGAGCTGATAAGATAAGGGCCGTTTTTAGCCCTAAATCTTGTGCCGTATTTCTTCCACATGACAGTACATATGCAGACAAAAGATAATCATTATTGAAATAAAATGTATTTGAAGACTTTTTATATGTTTTACTTTTCGATGAAATACTCCCAAGATTCTAAAATGAAGGTCCAAAGTGGTAGGGGGTACTCGGGTAATAAAACTGATAATATCGACCATAAACGTAGAAATTTTCGAATATTTTGCCTGAAATGGATAAATATTAACTAAAAGATATCAAATACATCTACATTGTATGTCAGAAATACATTTCGAAAGTTCTATTTCCTCTAACGGTAAATAATGAAATCCGGAACTAAAAATACGGTCTTATTTTGTATGTAATGGCTATAATAGAAGCTTTTTAGCGCGAAATCACATTAGCGGAGAAATCCACATCGTTCCTGCTTATTTCGTTCCTAATTGTTGTACATTTCATTCGATCGTATTTAGAACACATTTTTGGATGGATTAAGGAGGAAAAATAGTCAAATTTTCCATATTTAATCATCTTAAAGATCGATTCTTTAACAAATGCACCCCCCTTCCTTTTTTGGTTTTTCGTTTCTGGAGTAGTGTTCCCCCCGGAGATACAGAACCCCACTTTTCCAGAAAATTTGTATCATGGATATACACCTCCAGTATAAGTGGCGTTCTGTATCTCCGGGGGGAACAATGTTCAAAAAAACTTTTCCGTTTTCTATTGATTTCTATGGGGAAAAGACAAGTTTTGACCCAAATATTAGCAATATTATGCATAATAGATCTAAAATAACTTTAGAGTTTGATGGGATACTGTATTTGTATTAAGTCAACGAACGATTTTTCTTAAAATTTCCATTTTCAAAATTCCACATTTTAGGGCAGATTTTACGTCTTATCTTATCAGCTCCTTTAGGAAATCACAAACCAAGGGCATACGAAATCAGGATAAAACAAGAACCAAAGCAAACAAACAAAAACCTCCATGACATGAAAAGAAGCGAACTCCAAATTAGGAGTGAGACCAGGTGCCCAGGAAGAGTCAGCATCTTTTGCTTGCATGCAACATTCGTAGCTTCAATTCGGCAGAAATATCACATCCGGTTACTTCCATTTTGGAAGATATAAGTATAGTCTGTGGTTGGATGGTTCAAATAGTCTAAGACCGAATATCATTCACCGTTCTGGACAATGGGACATCATAGCGTATGACGAGTTCTCCGTATCGACCATAGAACTTCCTCAGTGACGATGTTAGTCGATCACAAACGTATCCCTGACTGAGAAGCTTATCTGAAAGACGCCTAGCTCTCAGAACAAAATCTGTTTATTTTCGACTTGCTCTGGCATAACGTATCAATTGGGATATAACACGCCATAAGAAGGCGATGAAGGGATGTTGCTACTCAGAAAAGGAAAGTTTGTGATGGCTAGGGGTAATCCTCAGGACGACCAATTCTGTTCCTTGCAGGTGTATTGTCTTCAGTGAGGCGTGGACTAGGGCTCATTCTGAGTAAGGGTAATCCCTAATATACACTTTTATCTCAGATTTGAGACTTTTTCAGTATACATATATCATAGGTTTTCATAACCCTTTTCATTTGGGATTTTCTGAAATAAGACACTTAATATTACATTGCTAAGATCCTTGATTCTTCAAATAACTGGAATATCATTCTTTTTCTAATAATTCATGAATTATGGATTGCTAATAGATTCAAAACTTCAGAAAGCTTCAAGATGATGGGAATTTTGGCGGATTTTTTGGTGGAATGACATAGCAAAAAGTAACGTTTAAAAATAAAACCACTGTAAATCAAAACGGATGCACATAATAAATGAATGCAACCCGATCCCAACTGAATCATTTTAATTTCATACACTTGAAAAGAAGACTTGCATGAATGTGTTATGATATAACATAAATGCTAGCTACTCCTTTGTTCCTTTATGTATACAACCACCGGTATGTCAAGGCATGGTGCATTTAACTGCAGTGATATGATCTATGCCTCGTGGTTTCCTTTGTTCTGGGTGTTAATACAGGTACCACGGGGACACTCTCCTACAAGTAGATGACAGTCATATACCTTCTTTATCTTCTACTTTATCTACCGTCTCATCTACTTGTTTTCATGGTTCACAAAGTAAGATGCACTGAATGCTTGTTGACAAGTTATACCATATACATGTATACCAAAGCTGAACTTGAACTTTGATTGTGAAGAATTTATAAATCATTCTATATGCAGTCTGACCTTATTTCGCAACGGCTGTCGTGTAAGATTTTCATATCGTGATGACATTTCATCAGTAATAAGTTATAAAAGTAATAAAACTGTCCGCCAGTTACCATTCGATGTAGAATCTGCATACTAGTCTATATATGTATCTCTTTTTCTTGTTCTACATGTATAAAAAATAATGTGAGGAAAATGTCATAAAAAGATATGATGACGAACGTTATTGACTGCGGAAGAAAACATAGTGATGTCTCAAGGATAGAAATTGCAGTGGGAAAGCTAAAATAAAAATGCTGAGCTAGTTTAGATAATACGGCAAGGATCTCCAACAAGACAACTGTACATTATACAATTATTGACTTTTGATGAGGTCTACTCGTGACTATACAGACCTGGTCAGGTATTGGTTGACCGAGGCCGAAGGCCGAGGTTTACCAATGCCTGACCAGGTATGTATAGTCACGAGTAGACCGAAATCAAAAGTCAATAACTGCTTTATTAAATTATCAGGATTTTATTAACATTTGAATTGTAATGATACGCGAATTCAAAGATCTAACACTACAAAAATCAACGCACGCGCTGGTCATGCACGCGCTAATCCCGAATAGACCACTTGGGAGTGTTAGCGGTCAACTCTCTCTGAGGTACACTCTATCAAACAGCGTCTCCACCAATCAGAAATAAGCAAAATCGGCAATAATTCCTGATCATTTAATAATAGCAAAAGTGGAACAAGAACAACTTGATTATTGGTCGTCAGACAAACAGCAACCGGAGACAAACAAACACACTAGAACATCCACATCAAAATAGACCAAGATCAAACAAAGTTACATGTAACACATTGAAACATGTGTTACAACAAAGCAGAAATATATTGAGATAGAAATGAAAACACATAAATGAAAGAAGACAAATGTTCACCTATGTGCTTCAGTTGCCAATTTTGGATAAACAATTAGGACTAACCGCTTGGATGTGGCCACCTCAAACAGGAGAAAGACCTAAGTCATTCTCTACAGTGAGATCTTTTAGGCTAGGGGTAATCCTCAAGGAGACCAATGCTGTTCCTTGCAGGTGTATTGTCTTCAGTGAGGCATGGACTAGGGCTCCTACTGAGTTTGGGTAATCCCCTGGAGTATGTATGTTGTCTGCATGGGTCAGACAACATGTACATGATATGTCCATAGATTGCAACTTAACGCTGAATTTAAATTATTAGTAAATCGCGTGTCAAACACACCTGGGATTAATTCTAGGGGAGAATAATGATCGCTCATCGCACAGGTGTCAGCGCAGATGAATCTGTTTAATTGTTGCACACGCATTTACTATTATAACGAAAGTTTATAGAATATGCTTAATTGTTGCACATCTACATTATAATTATTATACGAAAGTTCATAGAATCAAAGAATAAACATTAATTTTGTGAGACCTTTGTGGAAGAATGTATTCATTTGACCGCATCATGCAAAGACCAATAGCTGAGATTCCTCAAACATCTGGCTTATATAATTTGGTAACTTGAAATATGATATTCAAAAAGATCAAGGAAACGAACTATCAATATTTTGTCTTCAAATACATACCATAGAAGTAAGCTTTTCATGTATAAAGAAGTCTTAGAGATATTCAACAAGAACACGGTGCATTGACTACAGTGGAGCACACACACACAAGATAAAAGAAAGGAGGGGATCTCCAACAGGGCTTGGTTAATCAACCCACAGCAAAACACAGAAACACCCAATCACGAAAAAAAAGCAGACAAAACAAGCACAACAAGAAACAAAAAAAGGGACAAGGGAGACCAAACATCAAAGACGATATAAAAAAACACACCAAAAACTACACATAAATCAACGAGACCAATTGGCACTCGATGCAAAAAACAAAGAGTTCAAACTATGATATCAGAGAGCTGCCTGCTAAACAAAATTGCACAATACATTTTTCTCTTTCATTTTGTAGTCTTTTTGCTCCGATATTGAATGTCTTTATCTTCTTTGAATTCATTTTAGAGCAGATTTAAGATGCCTTCGACTTTGTGGAAATGTTTCATAGCTTCCCTATTTTTCAATTTGCGTAACGTCTATCTGGGTCAATGTCATGATCACTATTGCATGCATCTGCTGCTGTGTAATGATATAAATAGTCCTATTAATGTATTTTATGTTTCTATTAGCATGTTTCTTCTATAAGCCTGACCTACCTCAATGTAAATTATAACTTTTTTTATTTTGCTGCATAGTGTTAAATGCATACAAGAAATGGTTGTCTGCTGTTTTGTAAAGAACATTTGCTTTAATTTTCTGATTTGAAACGTTGATAAGTAATGAATGCAAGTTAAACATAAACATAGGTTCTTTGAAAAAGAAAATTACATCATGTAATGATCATGCACATCTGATCTGATTCTTGCACCAGAATATTTCTTCGCCATCATTTTAAAGTTATTTTATAAATAGAATACGGAGGATCAAAGGTAGATTGAAATCAGGCTGATTTTGCAAAAAGACAAATAATCGCCCTCTTTATCACAGAGGAAATTTGCAAAAAGGAAATAAATAGACTTTTGAAATAGCCCATGATCCTGAAATCTCCTTAAGAAACACTTTATTAGCATGGTACTGGAATCCTGTACAGCCCTTGTAACAACAAATGTTCAAGTCGACCTGAATCATTTCAGTTTCAGTTTTGTCTGACATATTTTGTGCTTGGTGTGCTCTTTGTAAGTTGTGTCGTCTCTTTAATTAGTCAGTGTTTCTGTAATGTTGTATTGTATGAAGTCTGTGTTGACAGCCTGTTCTTTCCTCTTTGGATCATTTGTGTTATTGAAAAGTGAGGTATAACGATATTGTCATTCTTTAAATATTGACCTCTGAATTATTACTTACTATTTCATTAAAGTAAACTTTCAAACATGTGCCTATCTATTTTATGAAACTTTAATAGTTTCAATAACATCCGGTCCGATGTCATGATCATTGTTGCATGCACCAGCCCGAGCAAACACACATAGATGATTTATTTGTTTAATTTTTATGCTTATCTTTATGTAAATATTGTGAACGTTTGACACTCAGCATGATTAATGAAGCTATTGTCAGTTTTTTTTTCGCAAAGAGCAGTAAAATTAATATGTCTGATTTCTATATTTGATAATGAGAACAACAGCGTATCCTGTCTGTATATTTCTTTGCAAAATTGTAGTGTATCACATGCACATTTCGACATGATGAATGCAACTTTTCACACAAAATTGCTCGTTTTTATTTACTTTGAACAAGTTGAACAATCTTACTTGTCATCTCTATCTTCGGTTGGGATTTAAATAATTCTTAAAACAAATTCTACTTATTTTCAGACATGAAAGAAGCAATGTCAAATGTTTCACAAAAGATGATAAATAATGCATTTACCAATAGAGCTACTGATTTACGTCACGTTTTTTTCTAACCCAAAGTTCTTGAGAATAACCCATATTTAGGTTTAAAAAAATTGCGAATCATTTAAAAATCGTTAAATCATAACGATGCTCTCTTTTTCTAGATATACTTACAATACGTCATTTCTGGGATATCGGAACTCTCATGGCTGGAGATAGAATTACACTATCGCGATCACGTGACGTCCTAGAAAATCTAGGCACTTTTATCGCGGGAAAATTCAAAATGTATAAACGCAAACAGAAGGCGTCTAGCAAGTACTGGTGCGTGGTTCCAGGTTGTAAATCTGACAGCAGGAAGAAAGATAAAACTGATAAGTACCCCTGGATGGAAAATGTAACATTTATACCCTTCCCTACTAAATTAAAAAATCCCCGGTTAAGGTCTAAATGGATAGAAATGATACGGCGACCTCTGGACTATGAACCTCTCAAACATCATCGAGTATGTTCACGACATTTTAAGGAAGAGTCAAATAAACGTGACAATGCTGTCCCAGAGTTGTTTCCATGGAACAATTATGGCGAAGACATCTCTACAAGAAGTTCAAACTCAATTTTGAAGAGGTGCCTTGACAGGTCTGATTCTGCAGCAGAATCCACGACAGACACTCCTCAACTAGGTATGTCTTTATTGAATAGTAGATTTAATAAAAATATCAGTATTGTTTCTACATCAACAACATAATAATTTAAATAGTAACATACAGATTATACGAATAATTAATCAGCTACGGATTCAGATAATCCATTTAGCTGGGGGGGGGGGTTATTATATGAAATCTATATATATAAAGAAAATCATGCGTGGGTCTCACATTTTTTATGTCTGCCAATGAAGGCAGGGAGGTGATCAAACTTATGTTTAACTGGGAGGAAAAACAACATAAAACTCGACCTTTTGTGAAAACTAGAGTACAGCTTTAGAAAAGATTATAGCTTATGTGTTAGTCGGAGATGTATTTACTTCTGCTAATGAAAAAATGTACATAACAAATAAAATTTCATTACAGCTGATTCCGTAGGGGTACAGACAGAGATATCTTCGGATGAACAAAGGGAAATATCCACTCGGCAACCAATGATAGTAGATGATGTTAATGGCCCACGATTTTTGCCCATCATAAATTTTGAGACTGTAACAACTGACGATAATGGACCTTCAAAGGGTAAGAACTCACTGAGTAGGAAAACTTAAGAGTCTTCTATGACAGAATTAGCGCAATTTGGTTGAGTTAACAATATTTTTAAAAACAAATCAATTTTGAATGGATTTGAGTTATGAATAAAAAAAAATATAGATATAGATATATCATATTCATATATCATACATGTCATGAATCAGTATTAATCAATTTTAGCAATGGCAAAAAATTGAACTTTATATGCCGTCTAAAAATCTTCGCCGTATGACTTCAATAAGCTTTATATACCATTAAAAGAATAGGATATAGTGAGAATTACACATCAATGGCAAGGCATAATTTTTGTTCTATAACTGATAAATGTGGTCTATCTCCATTTATGTGCAATTTAATCAATTATCAATGTTATTTCCTAAATAGACTCCCAGTTTTATTGGGTATAGTTTTAAGTGGTTGGGTAGTAGGAATAGCTCAATCGGTTAGAGCGTTAGGCTAACAAGGTCGTGGCGGAGGAGCTCCAGTTCGAGTCCCATAGACACATCAGTCTTATTTTTGTTTTCTTTTTTTTTTTTTTTTTACCAACTCACACCCATCTTATTGTAAAATCAATATTTTTGAAAATTGTTAGATAATTACAATAGCAAGTCTTTATAATATTGCAGAACGGACAGATGTTGATGCAGATCACAGTTATAGCCGAGTCTCGTTGGTGACAGATCATACCGAGGCAGATGAAACATCAAACGCTTGCACACAGACTGATTTGACATTTGCTGATTTAAGTAATGTTCTTTTAGAAAATGAGCAACTTAAGAAAAAACTTGAGGATAAAGATACATTGTTTAAAGATATCTTTGTTGAGAAAGTCACAAAGAGTGACGAATCTATTAGAAGATTCACTGGGCTACCCAATCTTGAAGTCTTTAATTTTGTAAAAGATACTGCTATTGACCTAGGGTCAAAAATGAAGTACTGGACAGGTAGCGATAGCACTGAGGAGAAACGGTATCAAAGTCAAGGGGACAAACCTGGACCTTCAAGAAAGCTCTCCATGTCTGATGAGCTTATCATGACCTTGGTTAGGTTTCGCTTAGCCTTGCCAGTATATGTCATGGCTCATTTGTTTGGGGTATCAGGTTCAAGGGTTTCCTCTGTATTTACTACTTGGATGTTCTGCCTCTTTCATATATTTAAGGGTTTCATCATATGGCCATCACGAGAGCTCATAAAGAAGTTCATGCCCTCATCATTTTTGAGAACCTTTCCCCGCACTAGAGCCATTATAGATTGCTCCGAAATATTTATACAGAGGCCTAGAAACCCAAGCACAAATGCTAGGACTTACAGTACATACAAGTCCCACAACACTGTAAAATTCTTGGTTAGTATTACCCCTACAGGTGCATTCAATTTCATTTCTGAAGTATGGGGTGGTAATACATCTGATAGACATATCACAATGCACAGTGGTTTTCTTGAACTAGTGTCACCAGGCGATGAAATTATGGCCGATCGTGGCTTCACAATCAGAGATTTACTCACGGAAAGGAAGGCATATCTGACAATTCCACCCTTTACTCGCAAGTGTAAGTGGGGGAAGGGTAGGTACTTAAGTGTTAAGGAGATCCGCAAAACAAGGCAAATAGCTAATTTGCGAATCCATGTTGAGCGGGCAATTCAGCGCCTTAAGACCTTTAAGCTCATTTCACAAACAATCCCATGGAACATGAAGTCACTTATCCATCCAATGGTTGTTGTAGCTGCATTCTTCTGTAATTTGCAGAAGCCACTTGTGAAGAAAAATTAAAAATGTTCATATTGCTTAATCGTCAAGTTGGAGATCTTTGCTGTTTTTGTTTGTTGAGAAAGTCATTAAATGAAGTACAAGTTTTCATTATAGTCAAGGTCACATGATTTTAATTCAAAACTATCACATACATGAATAATGGATGTCATATTTACTTGTTTAAGCTATACATGTAGCTCACTTTCTGTTCTACCCTTAATTGTACTTTTAAAAATATACATGTCACTTAAAATTCTACATGTATAGTCATAGCAAAGTGACCAGACCAGTTGGAGCTTAATAATTCAATCAAGCAAATTAGATGAGTCAATTAAATATCAGGTTAGACAGAATATATAAGGTATATTAATAAACCAAGTAATCAAAGTAAATACTCATTACCTGTAATTTTGTATAGTTTATATCACTTTGTCAAAATTGAAGTCTTTTGGTCAGTTTGCTATGATAATAATACACTGTTATAATTATATATAAGTCGCTGAATATGCTTCAAGCAATTCACATGTATTATACCGTCTGCAGTTCAACATAGATTTGATATTATTCACTGAAATATGAACATTCAGGTCTCAAATCAGTATTGTGCCATATACATGACAATGTAGATGATTTTAATATGGAATATTTTGATAAATCATGATGCTCATAACCACATTTTGACAATTAAAACATGAAACTTGTAACAGGCTTATTTGTCATGTATTCAAAAGCTGAAATTTTCAAATCAGAAATTTCAGGAAAAACGCTGTAGCTTTATTCAGGCATCTATCAAAAAACTCCTCATTGAAGTAAATTCTGTCTATAGCTATGTCTTTGTGAGTAAACAGAACAAAGTCGCACCAAGATTTCCCTGTAGCAAACAATTGGGTTTGTATCTGACAGTACCAGGAACAATTGCGTTTCAGTTTCACCTGACCATTTTCAAGTAATACGTTATAGTTTTCTTCACTTGCAATTTGCTTAGTATATTTATGTTGATGAGTGAAGGTGCATTTTATCTCCAAAAGTCCTTCTCCACAACACTGGCATCTGACAAGACCATCTGGGGATGCTGCAATAAAAGGCTGTTTCGGAGAAATACATAAACCAACATGTGAAACTTGAGATTTTATATGAGATTCACAATACTTTTTACTGTACTGACTTCTTGCTACATTTTCCATTGCTTTCCCATAATCTGTTGCTTTGGTAGAAAAAAAATTATTGGTGCCTTGGATCTTCCTAACGATATAATTGTCAGGAGACAATCTCTCAATGTTACAATTCAATACTGAACCCATTATAGATGCTGTGATTCTTCCTTTTCTAAAAGAATACCATATATCACTATCACTTTGTTCTCTAGTCTGCTGTTCAATATATTCAATCATTTGAGTTGAGTGAGCAGCGCGTAAATATTGAAAAAGTTCAGATTCCTTAAAAACTTCATTTTTAGATTTATAATTTTGAATTATTTCAGGCAGAGGAAAGAAATTATTATTTGAATTTGTTACATCCTCATTTTCACTGTCTTCATATTCAACAGTATGACAAAAAACAGAACCATATTTTCTGCACACATTGTAGAGATTTTTTTTCAAATTTTCACTTCTTGAATCAATTAAATCAGTTGACACTGGTGTGTACTTGTCACGTTTATTATTGGATCCTAGAGTAAGGCCTTGAAGTGTGACAGGATTAGATTTAGTCCTTGGTCTATCCCATCTACATGTGGTGTCCGTGCATGTTTCTGTTCCTCTGTCCTTGTGCCTCTCACAAAAGTTATTCAGTGAAAATAATAAGGCAACACAGTGTTTGCAGCTTCCATCATCACTAAAATATAAAAATAATTTTTTTTCGTAAAAAATAATTTGTTTAATTCATACACAATTTTCTAGTTACTATTTTCTTAATCGGTTAGCGTCTTCGTTGCACTGTATAAACTAACAATTTTCATACATGTACGTTTTCTCTTTCAATGTTGAAATCATTAGCTGAACTTTTAGTGGAAACAAATCGACGGTTACAAGTGATACATGCATCAATGTGTCATACTTATATATTATTGTACAGAACAAGATGTACACAGGTACAATGGTGTATTATGTGTAAATTAACTTACGCAACGCAAGTGCAGCCCCCTGACTTTACAGATCCATCATTGCCAAGTAAAATCCATGTCTGATATGGCTTTTCATTTTGCCTGGTCTCCGGAAGGCATGTCGACTTTATGTATGTGAATTCATTCAAGTTCTTCAACATCACTGTGTCTATGTGTCTATTTTCAAACAATTTGTATCCATTGTCCTCTTTGTATGATGAAAGTCTGGTTTTTATCCACCCACAGTTCGTCAATAAATAAACCATTATATCACCTATTTCGATTGTAGGAAGGGTGGTCAGGTCACACTGCCATTCTGTAACGTCTTTTACGTCGGGAAGGATCGTAGTTATGCCTGTTGACATTGTGACGGTCCTTCGTTCCTCGTCATGCTGGGATTTTTCTTCCTCTGGATCGGCCTCTGTTTCTAAACCTAGTTCACTCGCAGCTTCTACTAACTTAATTAATTGATCCTTATTGTAAATTGAAGTTTGGATGCCCCTTTCTGCGAGAAATTCTTTCATTTCTGGAACAGTCCTCTTGTTTTGTGACTCGGCCGCCATTTTGTGCCTAACTTTTGATCACGTGGTGATGAAAGTCACGTGATTGTTCAGACGAATTCCGGTATCCCAGAAATGACGTATATGCAGCATTACAAAGTGATATCTATAAGATTCATTGTGAGTAGCGCGCATTAACATCGACGGCGGGTGCAGTTAGCCAACAGGACCCAGCTGCACAATGCGTTGTTAAATTTAACTATAAGTTAAAAGTTAACTTCAAGTTAAATGTTAACTCATAGTTAGCTAACTACATGGTTAAATCCCGTTGCACATTCACGTAGTTAGCTAACCATATGGCAAAATAGTGCTCAATTTCCTAATTTGCATAGCGGCCATATTGGATTCCGTAGGTTTCATATTCTTACTATAGGAGTCTATGGGGAGCAAATAATAAATTGAGAATACTCACGATTACAAGACACCAATCAAATTTGTCCACATATAGGAAGAAACTCTATAACAATCTGAATTTATAAATCCACATCTTTGATAAATTAACGAATTTTTACTTCTGTCACTTTTGAGGTGAAAATTCGAGGCGATACTGCCCATACCCCCATTCTCCTACGCATGCGTCCGATTTCAGTTCCGCTTTTCTTCACTTTGAAATCTACCTCTGCCGTCATCGCCTATTGTTTGTCTGCAAGATTCTTGCAGATTGGATCTGGGGCTTCGTATTTGTAAATAAAATATTGCAAGTATATACCACTAAGTATAACTACATTTATGAGGTATATAATGTGCAAGCATTGCCTTTGTTTCAATGCAATACGATGCAGTATCAGGGATTCTTTCTTCATTCGTACGTTGCCAACACGATCAGCTGAGCGAGATGTCTCGAATAAAATTACAAATTCTGGCCATAAATCGAAACCTACCGTCATTAGACGTGAGTCTTGTAAATTTTCCTGCATCAAGATAAGAATCGTTTCCTTCATTGCCTATTTACTCGCTCTAAACAGTCAAATATGCGCCTCTACCTTTGAACCTTTTGCAATGTTTACGTCAGAAGTCCGAATGACGTCACTGTGACGACATGCCGTACCTGCGATGCCTCTCGGGTTTTATCATTGCGTGAAATGTCGTAGGAAAATAGCGATGACGGCAAGGTTATATTGCAAACCTGTGCCGCCTATGACCTTGTTGCAAGTTGCCCATACCCCCAATGTTAAAAAAGTCCAAAACTTGTCACTAGCCGCACTTTAACTTTGTTTATCAGTAGGAAATCTTAGGAGCTGTGTATTTGTCCACATGGTTTCGGATAGATCGCGATATCAAATTCCGGATTTTGTCAACATGAGAATCATAAAATGAAATTAAGTTCTGTCACTTTTGGGTTGAAAAATCGATATTTTGAGAAATAGGCCTGTCATATTGATGGATTCACTTTATCGGCTTTGACAGGATAAAGATAATCTTGTGTTCATACGTAGAGTGGGTAAATTTTTTGGTAAGAAATAACATTAAATAGATTAGAAACAGTTGTATTTTGCCATGGGCGCAATCTGCTCTTTGCATTTATTTGATCTGATGTATGTAAAATGTATTGTTTTTCCTGGAATGTCGGGTCATTCTTGTTTGAGATTTGGCGCGTTTCAAACATAGGTATATGACGTAATATAATCGTCATATGAATACATTTGCATATATGCATAAATTGAGCGCTATTTTGCCATATGCTATGAGTTAACTTTGTGTTAAGAATTTAACCATAGAGTTAACTCTTAGTTAACATAATTTACCCATGATGCAACTGAGCTCAGACTTACAACTGAACTCAGCCTTAGTTATTCTTCCTATTTTACGTGATAGAACTAGTAAAAAACAAACATTTATACTTCAAAACCTTTGTTTAGCGATGTTGACGACTATGGTGACGTCATTACGGTTTCTTATATGACGTCATTTTACCCTTTATGTGCGCTTACACATGACGCCATTTGGCACTTTATTTGCCGTCACGGTAAAAATAGGAGAGGGGATTCCTAAATATTCGTGACGGTTATGCCGCTAGACTGTTGTGATTTTTTCCGCTTGTGAGATGTTCTTTGAAAGGAAACGAATTTATCGTAAATCTTTATTTTAAAATTAAAAGCGCAAGCTTTGTTGAAGCACCAATTTTTGCTGAATTCTGTCGTAAAAAATTCAGCCTGTGCGAACGCCAATCTGCAAAAATATTTAAAAAAGAAAATCGCTGCAACTGAAGACTGAAAAAGAAGAAGAATTACTGAATTGAACAAGACATAAATAAAGAATGATCTAGATTTAATACATGACCTGATGACAACTAGGTACAAGTAAATTTTGCAATCAATCAACTTTCGGGAGAGAGGGCAGGGAGACTTAAAACACAATCAAATTCGACATCCCTCCCTTTAAAATATATATATTTGTTATCGTAAAACTGAACTTTGTGTCATACACATGCATAATGAAAACCGAAAAAAGCCTTTCATTGATGTAGTTTCATTAGTAGTCAATCTAAATAATTACATGATAAATTTTTTGCTTCTACTTAAAATTTATCAGGACGACAGAATGTATCCATGAATGCAAATAATGGTGAAAGAAATAAACAGAGAATAATTGGGAAGGGGGGGTTAAAAATCTTATTTGCAAGCCTTTGTGGTATACATGCACCATGTGCATGTAATCTAAATGACAAAGGCGGATACGGGAACTGAGTATGTTTGAGAAATTGTTTTTAAAGAATAGGAAGCCTTGGGGACTTTGCAATCTCACCAAGATTGGTATAGTTACTTAGTTTATGTAAACTTTTAAACTCAGAAAATCATAACTCTCAGAGTGATCGTCTAACTTCTTGTCGATCCTGACATATAATATATCTGAACAGATTACACGTAAAAAAGTTCCAGCTGACGTAGGGTGTAAACCAGAGACTCCTTGCGCTTCCTAACTTTAACTGCTTTCGAATGATCATACATGTGTCGGGAAAAAAAGCAGTAGAAATCGTGCAGCGTTAAATATTGAATAAGTAAAAAAAAAGAAGAAGAAAAGAAAATGGTTATTTATTCAACATTCTAAATTACGATGAAACTTGACATGTATACATAGCCACAAGGTAATGATTTAGCGCATGTGCCCCGATCGAAACTGGTAGTTGGGACTAAAGCGCAAAAGGTCGAATGGGCGCTTTTTTCTTCCATGAATGAAAATTATGATGAAAATGAATTATGAGTAAATGAAATTTTTGCTGTCTAAAATCGATTCAATCTTCATGAAATTTGACATGAACTTAGCCCCCACAGAGTCTCTTTTTTTCGATTTGTATAGCGTTATTCCCGGATCGAACCTGGTAGAACTACTGGGAAAAATAGCCCAGATAAAGCAATTTCTCCAGAGTACGAATTTCTTGTCGTATGTCGAGACTAGAAAGTCAGCTAGCGGTTTGGTTCAACAGAAGCATGGCTCTTTATTTTCATTTTTCCCCCGGTTTTCCCTGACTTATTTATCCCCCCCCCCCCCAACGAAGTACAAATGATGGGGGGGGGGTTAATTGGAAAAACTATGTCCGTCTGTCAGACCGAGTAAGAAGTTCTAGCTATCTCTTCAAGTATTTCGTATTTCACACATACATTTTGTACAATGACCTAGTGACTTTGACCTTTGACCTTAAAAACAATTACTAGTACTTAGTCAAGTTTGTTAATTTTGGTCCAATCCTTTCAGGGCCTGAGGGATGGATCTTGGGCGGGATCAAATAAGTTCTAGAGGGTACATTTCATAAAAAAAACTTCTTCTTCAGAACCACTGTATGGACAGAGAAAATTATCTCAGTGATCTAGAAGGATGTTGTTTGATAAAAGTTTGTTCATTTCGTTAAATTCCAACATCTTATTTTTGACACGTTGTATGTCCTCTTTACTTTATTTTAATGCAAAAATTGAAGAGGGGAGGGGGAGGGGTTGATTGGTTGGTTTGTCATTTTTAACATTTTCAACTTCTCCCCCAAAATTGCTCAATTTTCGTCATATGTAACTGAAAGAAATGTTTCAAAATCTCATCGTTTGGATTTTAAATGGTTTTTAAAGAATCGTAAGTATGGCAAATAGGTATGTTTTCTGTGCACATGTACCCAAGGCCTGAAGAGTTGTAGGTTCAAATCCCGACAGGGACAAAAAAATCTTTCCTTTTAGCTCGACTGAACGAAACTCACGTGAGCTATTTTCATAGCGCGCCGTCCGTCTTTTTTTTTAACATTTTAAACATCTCCATCAACAGAATTTCACGAACCTTTACAGGAAGCAAGTACTCAAGATCCACTACCAAGTTTGTATTTTTATTTTTTTATTTTATTTTTTTTTGCAGATCGGTCAATCAACAAATATGGCCACCAAGGGCTCTGATTGGCTGACCCATTTGTCTGCACAGAATAAATAGAAAGATTGATAGAAAGATTTATAAAATTAAGCACATAATCTGAAAGGTAGAAATCAATGTTTCTATATTTTCAATATAAATCAGCCCGGCTTTCATGCCCATTTTTTAGCCAATCGATCACTTTCAAGAAGGGCTTTGGTTTTCTGACGCATTTTCAACATCTCCATAATTTTATGAAACCTCACTGTTCGGAAGTACTCAAAGCCTCTACCCTTTGTCTGCAAACAAGGTGAGCGATGTGGCCCCTTGGGTATCTTGTTTATTATGATCCAATTTATTGATCAAAATAGCATTTTTTCCGTAATAAGTTAATTTCCCTCAATAAATTATTTACCTGTTAGGACTTCAATGTGATATATATATACATGTATATAGTTCTAATATCACATTACAATCCCAACAGGTTAATGAGAATTTCCGTGTTCTCAGATGAGTGATACACCCTGGACCTCTTTTTTTTTCTCTCGCTTCCTTAGTTTAGCAATCCCCTTGCAAACATTATAATATAGAGTTGCCAAAATCTCACGTGCTAGAAATGACGTCATGTTTTCTTAACGTCATTGATCCTCGAATATTTGATTGAAATATGAACATAAAACTTTTACTATTTTCCACATAAAGAAAGGAAATATGCAAGATAAAAAAAATTGTCAGCATATTTCACCAAATACGATCAATTGATAAGATATCATAGATCGAATATACGATTCTATCAAATATTGCATCAATTTTATTTTGACGGACTAAGATATGTATGTTTTATGCCAGAATTTTTCTCATCCATTGAATTTTTTATTCATTTGACAATCTAAAGAGCTAAAGATATAAAATTGTACGATAATTAGTAAAAGGCTGACACATTTGTAATCTAAGACTTAGATATTATCTGAAAGGACAAGGTACAGTAAGGGCCTTATTTGGCCCCTCATAGAAATGAATGAATATGGTCTAAAACAAAGGAGTATGAAGTCTACTTACCGAAAAACCTATATATCATACCATGCTTTATCGTTTCTATATATTTTAAGGTCAATTTTTAAGGTCAAGGTTATGGCTTAATTAAACAAGGAATAGAAAGTAACCATTATATATGGGATGCATCACTTGGTTGGCTGCAGCCCTTCCACCTTCATCCTCCAAAATTGGCCTAACCTGCAGCATTTTTGTGTTATTTCAATTGAAAAAAGCTTCATGGAAATTTCTATTGAAAAAGTGATGTTTTTGGGGGAAAAACATGTTTTTTAGTGCAAAATCACTGAAAATCGGAAAATTTTTGTAATTTGTAAATGGACGATTATTTAAAAAATAGGAAAACGTAATTATAAAGTATTTTTCGTGTTCTTTCAGATGGAATAAGATTTAAATTTCATTTTTTATTTTTCCGACGTGTTTTTGGGGTAAAAAATCATTTTTTTTGCAAAATTTCAAAGAAATTTGAGGAAATTATAATTTTCTCCTGTTCCTCAGTTCTAAATATTGCCTATAATCGTTTATTGAAGAGTTAAACTAATACTTAAAAGTGTTGCTCATGAATCATATATTCAAAGAAAGCACGGCATATTTCCTACTTCGTTTTGAGGCAAAATTTTATTTTTTTGTTTTAAAATCACAGATTTCTGGTAAAATTAAATGAATACAAGGTCTTACATGTAATAATAAATTCAAAGCTGTCCTTTACTAAAAAAAAAAATCATTTATGTTATCAAATGCAAGTAATATGAAACGTTTTAGTTAATTGAAGTCAAAATTTTGGGTAAAATATATACTTCTTGCGCAAAAAACCACTTCTTTTGAGAAGTACAAGTTCTTTTCCCTTGACAAAATGGACACATTCTAGCTGTGGTAGGATCTTGTTTCTGATCTTGAATGGAAAGGAATATCATTTGATAAACAAAGTTCAAATTATATCCTATAAATATTCGTACCAGTTACAAATGTCTGCGTAAAAATTGACCAAGATATAGGCTACTTAGGCTTATTATTAAACAATACCAATACATATGTAGTTCTTTTTCACTTTAGAAAATGATTGTCATTTGAAAAACACAAATATACGATGACTGATTGATATGTTGTGAGTTTCGGTTTTCTGGGATGCAGAAGGTATTCTGCTGATAGATTATCTCCAAAAAGGACAAACAATGAATGGTACATACTATGCTTCACTTCTGACACGTTACACTTACTAGCGCCGTGGAAAGCTCACTAGTTCAAGGTGTGTTGTTCCATCAGGACAATGCTGCCATACGAGGCTCACAACATATCAATCAGCCCTCGTACTGGCTAAAATGAGTTTATCATGTTTATTTTTGAGTACCATACCTTCTGAAAACTGATTCTGTTTACCCTTAAGGAAAACACAGTAAAAAGGAGTACAGAAAAGGGTACAAGGGAGCGCACTTGGCCCCCTTACCCTCGACGTTTATGTATTCAATGACAAAGGCCAAGGTCTGCGATTGTGCGATTGATTCAATGACTCTAAAAACGAATACTATTCTAAGAGCTAAACTGAGCTTCAGGAGGTCAGACCCCCCCCCCCCCCCTTGAATTTTCCACAACATGCTGATTTTCACCGTTTTATGGTATTTTTTTTTCAAAAGTACAGACTTAAGCCTTTCCATCCGACGGGTTAGAATCCCCCTCCTCTTTCCCGGATGAAAAAAGTTTCAAGATCCACTTATACATACAATGTCTGAAACAAAGATATAGATTTAATTTTACAAATTCGACAATATTATGGTAGCTACTGCATATTTTCAAATAGCACTTTTTACGGCTCCTTTTAATTTTCAATCTAGACCCATCGGAATAAATTTTGCGTTTTCAATCAAATTCATTGGGAATAGCGTTTGTAAAATAACAGTTTTTTTTTTAATTTATCATACCGGCAAACTATCAGTTTTCACTACCTAGAACAGAAACTTCTTCACAGTTACAGTCTCCGTAAGAACTGATTGACTCTGGCCTATCATACAAAAAAAGGGGGGGGAGGGGGGGTTACAACCTATAAAACCTGACTAGATCTGCTCATATATATATCAGAGACGTATATTAAAATATACCCCCTGGGTATATGTACTTTGTGGCAAGTTGGAAGTTTCTATACGAGGGTCTTGTAACTTAGTTGTTGTTTTTTTATGTTTTCGAAAATTGTAAGAGTTGATGCCCTTGTGCTGATTTTATTGTTATTTTCAAGAATTTATGATTAAATTTGTACTTTTAATACTAGATAATTTCATAAGTTTATAAAACATAAAAATATAAAGTAATATTTTTTTCAAATGAAATAAAATGAACTTTTATAAAACAAAACTTTTAATTTGATATTTATTATATATTCCTATACACATGATCTTTTTTTCTCAATAAGTATATAGTTTGCAAAGCATACTAGTCTAGTTCTGCCCGAAAATGTCATTGTCACAGGTGATACCAACGTAAATTACTCCAAAACGTCAACGTGAAAATCCCGATCCCGCGAAAAAAAAAACGTCATAATTGCTAGAGGAAACGTTACGTTTTTCGTTATAACAAGTGAGCACAGCAGGGCCTATCTGAGAAAATCTGCACATCAACTCGTAAATGGGTCACAAACACCATATCAAAATATGAATGATAGGCCAGCGTGTGCTCATATCAAAAAAAGAAGATGAACACATGGAAATGGTGAAAAAAGCAGAATTTTCGAGAAAGCAAGCAACTTCATTACTGTATATATTGGCTGTTATGATTTTTCTTGCAAAAATTACTCTAGATATTAAAAATACAAACCTTAATTGATTTAAATTTATTTCTATCAATACTTTTTAGAGAGCTTGAATTTTTATAAAATGAGTGGGCCAAACTATAATGACTAATGTCCCTTGTCCTTTTGAATAAACTACGGTTTTCCAGCCTTTACAATGAAATATACTGGGAAATAGCCTTTAGTTTGTTTGAAACGGCAGAATATTAGATGTTTAAGTTCATGGTTAAAAAGTTAATCATGCCCAAGACCACTGTTAAATTTTCGGCGTTTAACCACAAACTTAACAACGAGTTAACTCGACGTTATCTCTGTGCAACAGACTTAACTTGGAGTTAAGCTAACCATGAACTTAACCACAAGTTAACTCGTGGTTAAATTTAACAACGCATTGTGCAACCGGGTCCAGGGGATGCTTACTCCTTCTTGGTACCTGGTCCCACCTCTAGCTTGCTAGGGGTCCGTCGATGCTCAACATGGTGCTCTATTGTGAATGCTGTTGAGATTATCGTCAGGTCTTCTTTAACTCATTTGTATTGTTCTGGTATTAAATTCGGAAGCAGAAACGTCTGGTGCACTGTATAGTATATTTTGTCAAGAAGACCGTTTTGTTACAGGAATATTAGAACACTTTGTTTTTTGGTATGTTATGTTTATGAAGCTTAAAAGATGTACCAGCATCTTGTCGTTGTTAACACTTGAAAACACTTAATTTCATCTCATTTTAGTCTTCTTTGAAAATGTACCAAGACGTACAACCAGGAAACAAGTGGAATACTTTAACCCTTATACTAATACTAGTGCATGGTTGATTGATAATCACTGACGAGGGTTAGTATCCGAAACGTGCATGTCTGGATCATCCTGCAAGTATATCTGTTCTTAAATGATGCTATGAATTTGAAGACGTTTAAGATTTGTGCCACTTGTTGAGAGTCACTGCTGGTTGGCCAGGTGTCCTAGGGGCACATGTAGCCAAGTCCGATCTACTTCGTTGATCGTTTCTTCAAACACATTCGAAAATTTCTGTTCACAAAATTATCTCGAAATTTCCGAAAAGTCGGTCATGTTGCACCATATCCGGCCCATCCTACTACATTTTCGGTACTTTTTGGACAAAACTTTCAGAGTCTTTTGCCATAGTTTATTGTTTGAATTGAGGATCACGGACGAGACGTGCATGTCTGGTCCATGCTGCAAATTTATTTATTCTTAAATAGTGCCATGAATTTGAAGACGTGTAACATTTGTATCATTTCGGCAAATACCGACTTATAAAGGTAATTTATTATTTAGGTGCCATAGACTCTTTTGAAAGACTTCGTTGTCTCACTGCTGTTCATTCTTTTCGTTATTTCTTACTGATCCCTTTTTTAACCGGCATAACACCAATCTGGGTCAATGTCATGATAACTATTGCATGCGTCTGCTGCTGCGTAATGATATAAATAGACATTTTTACTTATTTTTATGGTTTTATTTACATGTTTCTTTTTTAAGCTTGACCTACCTCAGAGTATATTATATGACTTTTTAATTCACTGCTAATTTAACAGTATAAAAGACACGGTTGCGTGCTGTTTTGTAAAGAACATTTGCTTTATTTTTGTCTGATTGTCATCTGAGATAAGTAGTGAATACAAGTTATATATAGATTCCTTTGAGGAGCAAAAATAATATCTTGTAATGATAATGAATCCCTCATATTTTATTATCTTGCTCCTGAGCATGAATCTTTGGGGATATGTTCGACATTATTTTATGTTGACTTTATAAATAGAATATGTAGGATCAAAGGAAGATTGAAATTAGATTGATAGAGAATCAACTACCTTCTTTATCATGGAGGTAGTTGCAAAAAATCAATACTTAGGCTTTATTTGCCCTCTTTCCGAGGAGATGATCCCAAAATCGTCATAAGATGACCTCATCAGCATGACACTGGAGCCCTTTACAGTCTTTTTTTAAGGTGTAACTTTCTTCCTTCAACTCCTGCTTCGTGTTTATTAAATGTGTTCTTTGATACTAGTAGTTGTGTTTCTTCTGCTCTATTTACTGAAATTTTCGTCTTAACTCTTTAAGGTTGTATTGGATGAAGTCTCTGTTGGGAGCCTTTACCTTCCTCTTTGTATCATTTGTCTTTTTGGGAAGTGAGGAAAAGACTTCTGCATCTTTTTTTTTAATGTACCTCTGGATCATTAATGCGTATTTCAATAAAGTTTATTTTCTTACTCGCTTCTGTCTTTTTTTACACTTGAATAACTTTAATAATAACTGGGCCAATGTCACGATCATTGCTGCATGTATTAATATCTGCATAATTGTAGAGATAAATTATCTGATTGTTAAATCTTTATGCTTTCTGCTATGCAAAATTTTGTGAACTTTGAAACCCTGCATTTATGAAGTATGTTAACAGAAAACATTGTCAGTTGTTTTGCATAGTGTAAACATTAAGGTATCTATATCTGTATAGAAAAGCATTATACGATTTGAGTTCACTATATGCAAATTTCGGCGCAATATATGTAAGTTTATGTAGTTACATTTCCTTCAAAATGAACAAATATATATGTACCATCTCTATTTTCGATTAAAAGGGATATTATTGCCAGATTTCAGATGGGATCTTTTAATTTCAAATATGAAAGAAGCAAGATAAATGTTTCACAGAAGATGATAAAGAGCAAATGTACCAGCAGATCTTCTCAACAAAATAATAAAAACATCATGCATCAGAATTGACCTAGGGTAACTTACACTTCTTTTGAACGTAAAAATACACAATTTCTGTTTTTCAAGATGTGATCAAGACACTAATAACCCGCAGCATTTCATGGCTTCTAAATTTTTCTACAGTTTATCGAACATAAAGAAAAAAATATACTGGATACTGCCTTATTATTCTTTTGGCATAACGAAGCAGAATGTCCTAAGTTTGTCTGGTGTATTGAATTTAGCTTCTTATTGTTTGTTCACAGGGATGTCTTATTGCAGCAGTATTGCGACACTTCGTCTTTGCATATGTAATACATAGTAAAGTTGAGAAAATGACAAGATCTTGTCGATGGTGTTGTCAAGGAATTTTATATTAGACAATAATAGTATTAAACAATGGAAACTTCTAAATCTAACAATTTCTGCGGTTTGAAAATGAACCAAGACGCACAACCAGGAAACAGATACATTACTTGAACCCTAACCTTTTACCAGTACTATCATATGGTGAAACTTATATCAAAATTAGGTCTCTTCAATCATTTCAGGTTCATAACAAACCATTACAATCACAAATATTGACTGAATGTCAATGGAAGAATGATAAGTAAGAAGGACTTCAATACATATAAATTAGATATGAATTATCATTGGCAACATTGATCGACATACTACTATATACATATGGAAAATATAGAAGCAAGAAAACATTTATTTCCAGACTCCAGCAGTATAAGAATATTAAGGATGATGTCTCCAACATGATGGACATATACACACATCAGACGATGAAAAGGGAACAACATACGAAAACAACGAGAACAGTTGCATAACATATCAAAATAAAGAAACCAAGATATTGTCGACTTCATAAGTGGTGTTACATGCAGTTTCGTAGTTATGACTTTTCATTCTCTGATTACTTATGGTAGCTTGGGAAAGATGGTCAGTGTTTCGATTAATTTAGCAACTGCAGTCTTTTACGTCAACTCAAGATCAAGATTTTGTATGAATGCATTTTTGTGTATCAATTTTGTGTTTTGCTGTGAACTTTGGAAAGAATTAATCAGTAAATGAAAGTCAAACACAAAACCCGTAATCGGAATCCAAAAACACAATCAAAAGGCTTGAAAAAAAAATGAGACAGAACTTTCTCATAAGAAGACAAAATGAACAAACAGACGGAAGTAATGGTTTTGGAGAACGTTTCTTTCATATAATTATAGAATAGATAAAATGATAAGAATTTGATTTTTTTTTTTTGTAAAATCACCGTAAAATTAATTATGGATATAAATAGTAAACACTGAATTAAGTATTCATCAAATCGACATACATGTATACCATTACAGATATTGATGGATTGAAAATCAAATTAGGAAAAAGGACTACATCGAAATTATTTCTAAATCTGGTTACCGCTTATGTCAGCTTAAAATGATATGAACTTACTAAATTTGTATTAGGTGTGTCAACAATTCTAATTTTAATATATATCTTTCTATATTCATAACATTTTAACAAGAGTAGTAAATGTCTGTTACAACACTGATTAAATCATCGATTGATCCATTTTAATATTATTGAGATTAATTACATTGGGTTTCTAGTTGTTGTACATTTATCGAAATCTCTTCATATATTTCATTTTTAAAATATCTAACAAATAATATGTTCACTCGAGGAAAAAACTTTTTAACAGAGAATATAAGCACAAGATTGCCACAACCAAATGACACCACTCAAAACAACCCCAACACCAAACATTGGGAAACGATGGGAAAGAAGGGGGACATCCACAGAAAATTCACACCACTCAAAAACAACCCCGACATCAAACATATGGAAACGATGGGAACGAAGGAGGACACCCACAACAAATTCACAACACTCAAAACATTCCCAACACCAAGCATCCGGGAAACGATAAGAAAGAAGGGGGACACCAGCAAAAATTCACACCATTCAGACAACCCCAACAACAAACAGCCGAAAACGATGAGAGAGAAGAAGGACACCCACAACAAAACAATGAAAAATACAATAACCATCGAAACATTAAATGAATGATAATGATTTATTCCTTAATCTGATTGTTCTTACTTTATAGCTTGTCACGATATCTGTTTTGGTCATCAGGGTCAAGAAAGGGAAAATGTTTGAAATTCCATCACATATCCAAACTTAGAAGGAAAAGGGAGTCAGGCAAGGGAAATTTGTAGATTTAGATGAAGCACAAGTCTGATTTTAGACGAATGATTAATAATTTATATTTCTTCTTTGTTGTTTACCTCATCGTTTGTGATGAATGTCCTAAGTTGATTGCCCGTGTATTTCAAACTCAATCCATCTGTCTCTTTTATCTCTATTTGATTCTGTTCTGTGGACTTGTGTCTCTTGTTCACTGAATTGCTTGTGATCTTATGATGCATGTATAATTGTGTATTTTGCTGTGGTCAGTCTCGTTGGTTGGAGATAGTTTTTTATGTCTTAATGTATTGATTCACAGCAATAAAGAATTTTATCAACCAGCCTAAAAGTGATGATCCAGCAGGAATGTTTTTCATTTTCAGTATCGTCATGAAAAATCTTCAACACGTTCTCCTTCAAAAGTTATTGACTCCAGTACCGAAAGTGAAAAGAGAGATGATGTCATGTTGATAGGATGAAGTTTTTCTTACTGCATACTTTGATTATCCTTACCTTACACCTTGTCGGACTATCAACGTTCATCGTTAGTGCAAAGAGGAATCATTGTTTCGAAAATTCATGTCAACAGTTGGAATGACGAGCAACTAGGAAAGACGTGCTGTATGGACAGATAAACGTCTCTCTTTTAACTGTTTCATTTTTGTTTGTTTTCTTTTCTCGTGTTTTCGTCGTTTGTCAAGACTTTTCTGATTTTTTATCAATTAGCGTATAATTGATGATTTTACAGGAATGGCCTTCACACTCACACTTCAAGATAATAAAATGATCTTGCACCTTTTCTATAAATTTCGTGGTCATCAACATCAACACGCCATACGACTGTCACGTGTCAGTGGTCAGTGTCCGAAATATCAAACACCAAATATGTGATTAATATCAGAAAAGGCGACGTGTAGATTGAAATTTATGTCCCATGGTATGTAGACGCGAGCAATGACCACATATCTATTTCTATCATCTTTTGTACATGCATATTAATTTTATAACTTGATATGCTAGGTGTTAAAGTCCTATTTCCTAAAGCATCCAGGCTATCATTCAAAAGACCAAGTGATGAACCTCACAAAGTCACTTTTATCAGATGAATCATTTTGATTTCTGATGCCGAGTATCCAATTACTAATGTTACTATAATAAATGCATAAATTCATAATTGTTTGTGAAGTCATACAACATTTTTCGTGTTTTGTGTTTCAAAGATCGATGTATGCGCCTAATGTTGTAGTTAATTGCATTGGAGCTTTCTAGAGAATCCCGCTTTCGTTTAATTAATTTGGGCGACATTAAATCTTTTTAAAATTTTTGTATATCATTAATATCAGCAAGGTGTTTCCTATATTGAGAAAAATTTGTCCACCTTGAATATATTTTGACTCTTTCAAAGACAACTGAAAACCATGGTAAACTATTATTCATATCTCCATCACAAAATCATATTCTTTCTTTCTATTTAAAAAAAAAATGTATTGTAAATACTAATCGGCGATGTTTGCTACGCTTTCTGTATATTTATTTACCATTTATCAAAGTTTCATAAATTCAAGTATAAATTTATTTAAGTATTCAAACAAACTTATAAAACAAACTTATAAAACAATTTTATTTCAAAAGTGAAACAAAACACGCAAGTACAGGGAAAAGGGAAATGTGTGCTGATTACAAAAAAAAATCCAAGAACAGCTCTAAGGAGGATTTCTAAAAAAATAGCTTTAAGATATAGTTGTTCCAGGACTATAGATTCAAGATGTTGTAGCCGAGCTTGTATTTGGGGAAGGTAGAAACAACTATCGACTTTCTAACTTTCTAACAGTGCAATTTGAATAAGGAAGTTAAGTTTCCATTTTATCGACGAGAAACTTCAATTGAACCATTTCATCATCATTCATCAAACAAAGTCAATTAAATTTCTATAAGCTGTAATTAGTTTATTAGATCTTATAAAACCCTTTTGCTCATATATAAATGTACTGAAAATAGTAAAATGACAAATAGCTCGATCAAAAAGAAATGGTATTTAGTCGTTTTGATCGTTAAATTCTTCATTAATAATTTTTTAAAAAGTCATTTTTCGGTGGGCAGAATTAATTTCTCCAGAAGACTATAAAGAGATGTCACAATCATCTCTATATATATTTCATAAGATTAAAATATATATATATATTAGTGGAAGAAACCAGTTTAAAGTATTTAGGATTTTTTTGACGGCTCACATTTGTATTTATTGTTATCATAATTATATGCTATCCAGCTTACGATACTTGTAGTCTGAAAAGCCACATCCTTCGTTATGGCTGATTAAAACTTGGTCTCATGTGTTCCCATGTTAAACGTCTCCAAATTCAATAATATCATTTCAGAACAGATAAATTGGCAGCATGGACCAGACATTCACGTTTCGGTTACTTAACCTTCATCAGTGATCCTCAATTTAACAATGTGATATGGCCAAAGAGTTGGAAGTTATTTAGTCCCCTACCGGCTCGCCGGAGGGGACTTATGGTTTCCACCCCGTTTGTCTATCCGTCTGTCTGTCACACTTTAGTTTTCCGGACTTTTTTTCGCTGTCGTTGCAGATATTGATATCATTTTTGGTATGTGAGTTTATCTCAATGTGATACAGATCAAGTTCGAGTTTGGTTCCGATTGACCTATATTTACAAGAGTTATGGCCCCTGGACTTAGCAAATTTCATGAAATTCTCAGTTTTCCGGACTTTTCTCGGCTGTTGTTGCAGATATTGATCTCATTTTTGGTATGTGAATATATCTCAGTGTGATACAAATCAAGTTCTTGATTCAATTTTATTGACCCATTTCTACAGGAGTTATGGCCCCTGCACTTAGCAAATTACATGAACTTCTCAGTCTCCAGTCTTTTCATGGCTGTTCTTGTAGATATTGAGCTGATTTTTGGTATGCAGATACATTATTGTCTGAAGAATAAGTTGAAGTTGGGTTTTATTTATTTGTTCATACAAAAGGTATGGCCTCATAGCAAATTTCATTAAATTTTCCTGTTTTCCAGAAATTTTTCTAAAACACATATTGAACTTATTTTTGATGTTTGATTTATCTTTTGGTGTAAATACAGATCAAGGCAGAGTTGAAGGACATAGATTAATGCCGGTAGGGGACTTATATCGCTTGCGATTCATAAATTTTTTATTTCCAAAAATGTACCGAAAGTTTAAGCAGGATGGTGGGATATGATGCTACAAACTATGTTTTAGAAATTTTAAGAACTTTCGATAACAGAAATTTTCGAATGCGTTGAAGTAACGATCAACCGAAGTTGATCGAGCTGTCTTGTTTGTAGGTTGTAGTTTCAGATGATTTTCTGCCTCATAGCTGCCTAAACATGTTATCCTTAGTCCTGCTTTAATTTCATGAAAATGCAAATATTTCTAAATGACTATGAAAAAGCTTTTATTATTATCTATCGGTTAAAGAACATTTTCGGAATATCTCGTCGTAGATTAAGACTAATGATAATTTTCTAAATTCATGAGATATTTTCTTTTTTAATAGTTTGTCGTACCTGGGACGGTACATGTCATTTATTTCTATACAAGTCAATTCCATGTATATTAGATATATGGACCTGCTGACTAGAATTACAAAGGGCAGATGTTCGTCTTATTAACTCTCAGAATCAGTGAATTAACCAAACTTCTGCACGTGTTTTTGAGCACAGATGAGATCCGTCATCCCTGGACAATACATCACCTGTACAAATAAATGACAAGTCATGTGATACGTACGACACGGAGGTATACCAGGTTAAATTCTACCTTACTTATTGATGCTGAGAGAATTAAAAAGGGCATGCTCTTTAATCACTCTCCTCTGAAACTTATACTTCATCTGTGTAAAAATAGCCCGCAAAGGAATGTGACCTAAAGTTGTTTGACTTGCTTCCTCTCTAATCGCTTAATGAATCAGCATTTCTACCTGAATTAATCTTTATTGCCATCAAATTATCAGATTCCAACTACCTTTATCTAAAGTACAACCTACCTTTATCTTTTTCACAAAACGGTAAATGTACAAAAGAGAGGGATAAATTGATAGAAAAAATAAGTATGTTGTTCTAATACTCAGTTTATATTTTCAATAGACAAAAATATGTTTATCAGAATAAGATAACATTGCCCCATCGCAATATGGTCAACGTTAGTGCCAGAACAGACCTTATTCAATGACCTACTGTATATATTTCAAAAGCTCGTAAAAAGGTTCCCCGCGAGGAGTTTGACAGTAAGTGTTTTAAATGTTTCTCCCTGACATGGTCGCCATAGCACTTTTAATACAGACATAACCTTAGACAGTGCGTGGGCATCGACGGCGGGTGCGGCTAGCCAAACAGGGGATGCTTATTCCTCCCGGGTACCTGGTCCCACCTCTAGCGTTCTAGGGGTCTGTCGATGCTCAATTTGGTGCTCTATTGTGAGTGCGGTTGAGATTGTCGTCAGGATCTTCTCTATCTCATTTCAATATTTCCTATGCAATGCGACCAGAGTTTACCGGTATGACATTGTCGTATGGGTATTCCCCTTTTTTGAAAGAGAATAAGTGTCTTAATTTATGCTTTGTTACGGGTATGAAACACACAGCAAGTTCATTTATCGTACATGTCATTCGCGTTAGCGCATTTCATACGATAAATACACTTGCTGTGAGTTGCATACCCATAACAAAACACAAATTGTGACATTTATTCTATATATCGTCGCTGAAATATGAAAATATGGTAAGTCAATTTTTGGCGGGAAATTTTTGTTGCAGATTCGGAATCTTTGATAGGCTACTTGATACATATTCTATAAATCCTCGCATCTCTAATTCAAGTAGAAGTCAGAGAAATTGTCGTATCTGCATTTTTTAATTGATTGTGTGTTTAATTTCAAAATGTCGTATCACGTGGTCCATTTTCCATTTTCAAGTTCTCGTAATCGACCGCTGAAAACCTGGAAGTAATTTTTAGAATTACAGTGCAATGAAGATGTCGAATCTCTCGCCCTAGTCTTGATCAACTTATTTTCGGATGTTTTCCTCTGATGTGCTACTGAATAATATACATGTACAGGATAAAAATCAAATTTGGAATCAGTCATAAGTCCTAAAAGTAAGGAGACCCGATAGACAAATAAAACAGGGGGTGGGTGGGGGGGGGGGTGGCTCTCCTGAAAAGTTGAAAATTTTGACTTACGACAATTTCATATTTCAGCGACCAAATATACACCACAATTGTCAGTTTCTTTCTTGTTTTCTGAAATCGTATTTTCCATTACAAAAGGGGACGTTAAAATTTAGGTCACCGCGGGTTCACTTTGCAAGTTAGAACAGCCGTCGTAACATGTTTCTGTAGAGCTAATGTATTGTGACGTCACGAGCGAAATGCAACAAGTTCCTGTTTCATCGGGAATTAAATTGGCTGTGCATTTATATTCGTTTGTTTGGATTTTTTCTGACTTTGCTTTGATTTTGTTTTGGAAGGGTGTATGGATGGTCGTTATATCATATGGAAGCAGAAAAAAGAGAACACATTGACCATGAAAAGCGCAGATAATTCTTTCTTTTTTTTTTTTTGGACCACCTTCAACTTATATTGCATTTATGGACAGAAACGATGATTTACAATGTGATAATACATGAATGATAAGACGTATAACTCGTGCGTAGAACACACACAAGGAAAGCTACGTGATAAACATTTCTTCTAGGGAATTCACCTTAGAATGCCTAAATTTGTAGATTTTTTTGCGCGAAACGGTATGACGAAGTACTTTGGTAGTGACAAGAAGGCATGTACCTTTCCATTTTAACGGATGTCGTGTTTAAACATACTCAAAGTTTCTGTTGCATTCTTTGTTTTCAGAATGTCTTTTTCCATCATCTGTATGATTTAGATTTCATATTCCATATACATACATGTACATGATCTTTATAGTTGTTTTTTTTCATTCCATGTTGGCATTTGCCCTGAGTAGAAAGCTTTCTACTGTCTTATAACGTTTATATTTATATCCGAATTCATTTGCACTCTAATGTAATGTAAGGAAATTAATTTGTTATACTTTCAGCATCAAAGTTTGCTTGTTTCTTTCATTTTTAGACTTATTTCTTATCATAATATGTTTACCTCAAATCTATACTTGTATAATATGTACTTTAATTTACAAAAAAGTACATAATGTTTTGTATCCACCTTCAAAAGCAGCCCTGCAGATAATGTTACTACAGCAGCCGTATCTAAACCACGGCTTACAAAGACAGCCCAAATCAGAACGTTGTAAGCAAGGTTTTCACTTTCAGTCTATATGGTTGATGATGGATCAGAATTCAATATAAGCCGTTAATGGCCAAGGCCAGACGTACTTGTTGGTTGTACTTTATTTTGACAATAGCCGCTTGTTTCCTTCCTCACAGGGTAGATTTTATTTCTATACCTACCCAATTAGTCATAAGGGCTAGAAGTGCACACCCTAATTTCTTCTAAAGATTTATTATGAATGAATAAAAGTTAACGTTATTACTTAATTCAGTTTATTCCAATTCCAATAAAAATCCTATTTACAGAGACTTTTTTCGAAATCTTTTCTGTCTAAAAAATTACTCCCTGATGGCAAATTTCGATAACTCATTTTGCAAACCATCTTAGTTTTTTTTTTTTTTTTTTTGCTGAAAATGAAGAATGATGGAATCAAAAATATTCGCCTTTAGAAAAAAAAAGAGAAAAAAATACGAGGTTCCTTTCAAGTCCATTATTAATGGCTTAAATATGCAAGGATGTTATAATGGAAAGTACATGTTTATGTCATAGAAGGGGGAAGCAAAGTCCTTTAATTAGAAAAAAAAATGTTGATGAATTCATCATGTTTACCTTAATTTTGTGTTAAGTGCTCGTCCATGATAAATACTTTTACAGATGATCGACAGATTACATATTTTATTTCTACGTTCATCAACCGCATCAAACAAACAAGTTCCTCTGTGTTGACACTGATGGAAACATGCTTAAATTAAACCGTCAAGAAAACATCTTGTTTACAACTGAGTATGCCCATAGCTGGTCAGTGTCAGATTGAAACACTAGAGTATAAAATCAACAAACAACATCAAGGACTAGAAACAAACTTTATTTCATCAATGTGTCAAATTTGACAAATCTAGATTAACATTGTTACAAATTCATTGTAGTAAATGTCAAGGCATTTTTGCACTCCACCAAAACAATACTGTTTGTCACCTTTTACTCGGCCACAGAGTTCACCCAGGGACCCTGATCAGACCTCTCCATCACTTGTGTGGGTTTCGGCAGCATATATGAAGTCTTGACTGGATATTTAGGTTATATGGAGCTATACCGAATACAACCATATTGTGGACCTCTTCTTGATAGGAATATACTTTATCATAAGTATATCATAAGAATATCCGAGATCAAACTGGAATGGTTTGGAGTGAAGCTCAGAAGTTATTATCACTGACAGAGAAGTCACTTGCTGTCATCCGTCCAGAGCTTTCACACAGTGAGTCCTTACTGACAGTATATAGTCGCTTGGCCTTCATCTCCTCTATTGCTTCATTCAGGGTCAGCATCTGCTTCATCAGACTCAGGTCCATGTCCATCAGGGACGACTGGAATAAATAAAGTAATGAGTTATCATTGTCTATGCAACACAGAATCAGAAATATATTCTTTTCTGTAAAGACCCTACTCTCGCGCTTTGTGAAGTAATTGAAATATAGAAACTTCCTCATTGGTTCTGCCCCTAAGCTATGTTTCCTTAAAGAGCAACTGTTGAGAATTATGTTCCGGAAGATGTGTGTATGTTGGACTGCATTGAAAGATGTTCGTCAAAAATGATGTCACTTGGCAAAAAAATTAAAACACTTCATTTTTCTGTTAAAATGTTCTCCTCAATTTCAAATACTAGTATACCGGGTTGAATGTTAAAGCTACATTTTTAAATGTTACTATGGTACTTACCATCTCTTTTCTGAGATTTACAAGTGACTCCTCTAAAGAGCTTTGTCTCTCACATTGTCTCAGTGATGGAATCCTGGTGTTCGGCACATCCGAAGCACTGCTCACCGGCAATGACGCTGTTTTCAGTTTAAACAGTTTAGTGGCCTCCACCCTCTGCAGATAATGCTGTCTGCAGGCATTATAAAACTCTATATCCTCTGAATATTTGTCCGTGATCTTTGTCACATTTGAATCTCCCATCATGAATGAAGTTTTCCTTGAGTTTTTTCAGATATTCATACTACACAAGGGCGTTCCGATAACGTTCCATTAACGTAAATAATACGTTATTACGCGTCGATATACGTGCTATGATATTCTGATTTTTACCTAATATGTAAATGGGAGAGAGAATCTAGGGCCTGTTGACGTAATTATTGCTCAGTAAGGCATTGTATTACCTTTCTACATGGATTCTTTTCTTTTTTACACCTATGTTTATTTACCGGATCACTAAGTCATATGTATAGAAAAAATGTGTTGCAATACATATATTAAACGACGTCTCCAGTGTCATAGCGTTGTATCTTACTCGCCTACAGAATTACGGATATAAAATTTTGATGACTCTTTACGTCTTATTCTATACTGCATTTTGTCTGTTTTAAAGGTCTCATCAGCATTCAGCTAGTATCACCGAAAGAAATAATTATTTTGGTTGGTTTATTGAAGAGAAAACAATGGAACATAAGCGTCTACTGGCGTTTAATACAAACAGTAAAATCAATCAATCAGTCCCTCTCTAAGCTTCATATATCTATATTAACTGTACAAATTGGAAATAATGAGTACGAGTAGGCTATCTTATATCAAACAACCAAAAGAGAGAAGTCATTCAGAAGACAAATAAATGGAAACCTATCTCGTCTTTGTGAACGAAAGTTCTTGGAAAGAACCATTCTCTGTTCAAAAAATATGATTCATGGTTCAGTACGATAAGAAAGCTATTCTATAAATTGTAACCCTGTGGGTATTGTTCTATTGTTCTTTTGGAATCAGAAAGATCGTGGCATGTAATATTTCATCGGACTCGAATATTCCGCCAGGAATTTTTTTAAGATTCTCATATGAAAATTGTCATCTCATTATTCATTTTTTTTATCTCCAATTAACCAAAGACAAAGTTTAGTTGAATTGTGTAAATCTATAAATGTAAATTTTTATTTTACAAGGAAATTTTTCTGACATTCTGTCCTCAATCGTTGAGTTTCAGAGTTCGTCTTTGGTTGAAAGATTAATGAATTTTCCTAAATCGAAGTTTTCTTTAATGTAGGAAAATGCATTAATCTCTCAACCAGACGCGATATATGAAAGTCAACGATTAAGGACAGCATGTCAAAAATTATTATTTCCTTGTAGAAATACAATTAATATTTGTATAAATTCGAAACCAAGTACATTAAAACCTGGAAATTGAATTCCTTATTGATTTTGATATGACAAAAAATTATCGAATATCATAGACTAATACCATTTTGTACATTTCAAATTAATTCGTTTTTTCTACAAATATTTGATTTGATATATTTATTCAATAGAAATATACTTTCGAAATTTTCATCATTCATTCCTAAAAAAATGGTTTGTTGTGTTTTAGTGTTAAAAAGGAAAGAAATGTTTTTTTTAAGTCCTAAGTCGGCACTAGTTGCTCATTAGTCTCGTTGGTTTATGTGTCGTCCTTTGTGTTCGATGTTTCTGTGTTGTGCGTTGACGTTCCTTGTTCCTTTTGCGTCTCTTTCTGTGCTTGTCTGCTTTGTGTTTGTGTATTGGGTGTTTTGGGGTTTTGTTGTGGGTACTGCAACCTGGTGTTGTTGGAGATCCCCTCCTTTGTTTTAGATGTAATATGAGGTATGAACATTCCGTTGGTTCTTGATTAAGTTAACATCATCCCTTTTATAGTAAAATTATATATTACGCTGATGTTTTTCATAGACAGGGAAATTGTGTATACGAGAATAGGTTAAGTTGAATCTTGTTTAAATACATTCTCTTTGGTCTTTTTCCCAACATACACGTTATTGATTTGATACAAATATGTTCCCATGTTATTGCATCATAACAAATCCTTGCACTTGTGATCAATTGAACTGTAAATGAATTAGATAGAGATTTGATACTAAGTAAATACACTGTAAAGACAAAGCAAGCTTTCTATATGGACCATGTATACATGTACTCTATCCGTACTATATCTTTATAATCACAATTTGATCCATCTTCCCAAACTTTACTTACTGAACTTGGCCGTCCTGATGGAATATGTTTGTTTACGTCTTTTGAGGTAATCGATACTGGAGAACACTTACGTCGTTTTCACCAAGAAATTTTCCACCATTTGAACAAATGTAGTTGAATTAATAATAAAAACCAAACTTGTAGATCCGAGAACAATTAATAAAAGATCACACGAAACTAAACGTATTTGAAAATCAAGCAAACAAATTAATAAATTGGCAAACAGAAGTGGACGCACAAAAGATGGAGAGGATATCAGTTAAAGACATACCCACAACATACACATACATTGCAATGGACATATAAAATAAACCAAACCATAGAACGGATCATCAGATAATTTTAGTAAAGAAAACCATGGAATCCAAACTATGCTGTTAGAGAACAGACCTTTGGACAAACAGTTTCCTAATCGTGTGTACCGGATGAGCATGTTTTGGATAATGAATTTTCATTTGAAAATGACTCAGAAACACCAAAAACAATGCTACATCGTTTAGTTTCAAAATTTTCAACATTTCTTTAAACATTCCTTTTTTGCCAAGAAGATTGAAACTTCCAGGTTAAAGTATATTAAGAAAATGTCAAGCTATTCTTCTTCTTCTTAGGTTATATGCTACGTCTTTCGGTATTTTTGAAAATAACTTTTATAGTCTTTGCTCATATTTCATTGTTTAGATTGAGGATCACTGACGAAGATTTAATACCCGAAACGTGCATGTCTGGTCCTCTGGTCCATGCATGCTGCAAATTAATCTCCTTTTAAATGCTGCTATGAATTTGAAGACGTAACATTTGTACCACTTGGTGAATGTGACTGCTGGTGGATCAGGAGTACCCCTGCCAAGTACGAGCTCACAAAATTTTCTTGAAATTTCTGAAAAGTCGGTCCTGTAGCATTGTATCCCACCCATCCTGCTACGTCTTGCGGTATTTTTGAACGTAACTTTCACAGTCTTTGGCCATATTTCATTGTTTGGTTTGAGATTCAATGACGAGGGTTAAGTACCCGAAACTTGCATGTCAAGTCCATGCTGCAAATTTATAGCGAAGCGAAGCGAGCAAGCGGGCCCGAAGGGCCCGCTTGCTCTGAGCAAGCTTTAATGGTAACACATATATACGAAATAAGTGGAAAAACGAACGAAAATAAGGAAGATTTGATACTAAGTAAATACACTGTAAAGACAAAGCAAGCTTTCTATATGGACCATGTATACATGTACTCTATCCGTACTATATCTTTATAATCACAATTTGATCCATCTTCCCAAACTTTACTTACTGAACTTGGCCGTCCTGATGGAATATGTTTGTTTACGTCTTTTGAGGTAATCGATACTGGAGAACACTTACGTCGTTTTCACCAAGAAATTTTCCACCATTTGAACAAATGTAGTTGAATTAATAATAAAAACCAAACTTGTAGATCCGAGAACAATTAATAAAAGATCACACGAAACTAAACGTATTTGAAAATCAAGCAAACAAATTAATAAATTGGCAAACAGAAGTGGACGCACAAAAGATGGAGAGGATATCAGTTAAAGACATACCCACAACATACACATACATTGCAATGGACATATAAAATAAACCAAACCATAGAACGGATCATCAGATAATTTTAGTAAAGAAAACCATGGAATCCAAACTATGCTGTTAGAGAACAGACCTTTGGACAAACAGTTTCCTAATCGTGTGTACCGGATGAGCATGTTTTGGATAATGAATTTTCATTTGAAAATGACTCAGAAACACCAAAAACAATGCTACATCGTTTAGTTTCAAAATTTTCAACATTTCTTTAAACATTCCTTTTTTGCCAAGAAGATTGAAACTTCCAGGTTAAAGTATATTAAGAAAATGTCAAGCTATTCTTCTTCTTCTTAGGTTATATGCTACGTCTTTCGGTATTTTTGAAAATAACTTTTATAGTCTTTGCTCATATTTCATTGTTTAGATTGAGGATCACTGACGAAGATTTAATACCCGAAACGTGCATGTCTGGTCCTCTGGTCCATGCATGCTGCAAATTAATCTCCTTTTAAATGCTGCTATGAATTTGAAGACGTAACATTTGTACCACTTGGTGAATGTGACTGCTGGTGGATCAGGAGTACCCCTGCCAAGTACGAGCTCACAAAATTTTCTTGAAATTTCTGAAAAGTCGGTCCTGTAGCATTGTATCCCACCCATCCTGCTACGTCTTGCGGTATTTTTGAACGTAACTTTCACAGTCTTTGGCCATATTTCATTGTTTGGTTTGAGATTCAATGACGAGGGTTAAGTACCCGAAACTTGCATGTCAAGTCCATGCTGCAAATTTATAGCGAAGCGAAGCGAGCAAGCGGGCCCGAAGGGCCCGCTTGCTCTGAGCAAGCTTTAATGGTAACACATATATACGAAATAAGTGGAAAAACGAACGAAAATAAGGAAGAAAAGATACATACTGACCAATTTATTTTTCTTCAACCAAGAATTGGCAAGATGGGCGCCGCCATTTTAGTCAGTTTTTATACGAAAATATTTCTAGATGAATCTCTATTTTTGTACCTATATGGTGTAGATTTGGTTTTTACAGTGTGTAATATACAGTAAGGATGAAAAGTAGTGAAATATTTGAAAAGTGTAAGCTTATGATGCTGCAACAGGAGACTAAATTTTTTTGAATCCTTAGTTTCGTATCCTGTAAGAAAATTTTTGAATCCTTCGTTTCGTATGCTATATGGATTGTTTTAAATCCTTAGTTTCGTATCCTATATAAACACTGCAACTTGCGTCGGCCCATGCAATAAGCCCTTTTCACATAACTGCGTGACTAGCATTTTGTGGACGGCAAGTACTGACTTTCATGACGTCACAGTTAAAAAGTGATTGTCCTTGACGTCATATTGCGGGAACTGTTCTTATTTTGCAGTCCAAAACAACTGGACCACAGTTATGTGAAAAAGGCTTATTTCATGCACCGTCTTCGCTTCGCTTCAAGGGCTTTGCCATAATTCATATTATGTTCTTAAATGATGCTATGAATTTGAATACGTAATATGTATATGTTTTTGTTTCTCATATATCTCGATATTTTCATTCTTAGTTCGCTCGTTGACCAGAATTTAACTTCGCTAATGCTCTTTGGTTTATGACGATCCTGTATCCAATGTTAAGGGTATTTCCATTTTACGCAAATAATTTGCGGATAATGTTGGATTTTGTGTGTAAATGTTTTTGTCTTTCAACAAATATAATACTTCATAAAGCTCTGGCAATCTATTGCTTAATTACATACCCGTCCTTTTTTACCAACACTTCTTCTATACTCTTTTGAAAATTCTTTGGAATCGCCACATACTGGTTCCAAATGTTTTTTGCCCATTTCTCATTTGGTTTCGCTTCTGAATACAGCCTATACAAAATTTGGACCCGCTCACTCTTCAGAAAAATTGAAATAAAGATTAACGCCACACAACATTACTTTCGCTTCATATAATCAGTTGGACTTGAATTACCACTGATAAGGATTCATTAGCCGAAACAAGCTGATGAATCGAATTCTAAATTTAAGACCAGTAGGCTGCTCTCCGGTAGCAGATATCTTCATACTGATATAATGGAGAGATTGACATCCAAAAACATTTTATTTACATACAAACTGAATCAAATTATCTAGGATCATCTAAAGAAATCTTAAACTTGTAGAGATAAGTTAAAGAAAAACAAGATTCACTTTCTATATATTTTCTTTTACTTCTTATTTTTCAGATAAGCATTTCGATATATTAAAAAAAGTGCATAATTAATAAATGGTACATGAAGTAACTACATTACAGGTACTATATAAAGCGAGATCACTCTCGTTTAGTGCATGTAAAGGCATGGCTTGAAAAAAAAGAAATACTCTCTCTCTCTATCTCTCTCTCTTTCTCTGAAACGTCTGTACATTTCTCGAATTATTTTCTCCTGTTTCACATGCTTCTCTATTCCTCCTATCATGTTTCCACCAAACTGCCTTCACGTTACAAAGGAATAATTGCATCGTTATTCAATTAAGATATATTCATGACATTTATGAAATAGTGGCCACATGATCTGCATCAGAATTGTAATATATGATCCACGTATTTATATGTACAATTTCAATACTTTATTACAGTTTGGTCACAAAGGCATCTGGTGAAAATGCCGGGTTGACGGTTTCATACGGAGGAGGCATGTCATTGGCAGTGACAACTTCCTTTGCCTCTATAGGTGCTTTTTCCTGTTCTGTTGTTTGCTTTCTGTATTTATAACTACGTGCCACAAACACAAACACTATGAAATCTAGTACCATCAGCCCTCCTAATAAGAAAAACAAGTACTCTGTCTTCCCTTTGTTGATGTCATCGGGGAACCAAGAATCTGTAACAAAAAATAAATTCAAGTATTCTTCAACAATATTCTTTCCTTTACAAAACGCAATTTATTCAATCGTTTTGAGATAATATCATTTTATAGTATTTGTACAACCAATGTTATTCTTTGAGAAGAAACTCTAAAAAATGGAATTTGTCGGAATTTCGTTTGATTGCAACCTTGACATCACAATGCACTAGTATATACAATAAAGAAGAGAAGATCGCCACGGTTGGTCTGACCCGTAAACTGCATACGCGCAATTAATTGATAATTCATCTTTCTAAATGGAAAACGGAGTTTTAGAACATAAGTATGGAATTAACAAATTTCCTTTGTGTCCAATATCTGTAACAAAACACACATCTTAAAGACACTTAGTCTATAGATAATACAATACTTACTCGGTGGTTCGGATCCGGTGGCTAACGTAACAATTCTCAAAATGGCGTCTGACACGTAGTTACCGAGTCCAGACGCCACAAGAAACAATCCCATACAACGACCGTGTAAAAACTCTGGTGCTTGTGAGTAAGCAAACTCCAATCCTGCAGTATTTGCAAAATGTTAAAATCATATGACAAAAATTACATTTTTACATAATCTAATTTTAATAAACACAAGATGTGTAATAATATTCACATTCACTTTAGGTGAGTGTAATAATGAAGTTAAGAATTTGAACATCGTTACAAACCAGAAATACTGGCGAAAACTTCACTAGCT
This sequence comes from Pinctada fucata, assembly GCA_028142955.1. Taxonomy (NCBI): domain Eukaryota; kingdom Metazoa; phylum Mollusca; class Bivalvia; order Pterioida; family Pteriidae; genus Pinctada; species Pinctada fucata. Next base: position 20,803,010 of record AP027103.1, read on the forward strand.
CCAACAAGGGCGAATTCTGGCACTTGTACGAACATAGACATAGTTGATGCATTAAATTTGTCTCCCGCCAATTCTTGTGTCATTCCACCGGATGTAGACAATTCCTGCTTTCGGTATATCTCCACAATGCCAGCCACAAAGACAGAAAGGGAGGCTAGTATGAAACCAAAACCTGGAACAAAATAACAGTGTAACCGAAGACAACATTTGGTATGAACAGTTAGTAAGTTGCAACGTAGGGATGGAAAGTAGGGAATGCCGGCCTTGCTTTTGGTTTTGAATATGCGTTTGGCTACAGTGAGATGGACCAATAGATGACTTTGGGTATCCGAGTTTGAAAACAATGGACATCTTCAGCTACACAAATTACACTCAATAGATGGACATAAAGCTTAATATAAACTTGATTGGCATAACTTATCATAAACGGTGAGTAGGGATTTATTCAAAACTAACCAATTCTCTGTAGATGGGTTGGACTGCGACCAAACTTGGCCATAAGGGGTAGGATTATGCGATCTACTATGGGTATCAAAATCAAGATGATGATTGTATTAAACACGTTCAGTGCAGCAGCCGGCATTTTGACATCTCCTAGCTGAACGTTCAGTCTCTCACTCTGAAGGAAGAAAGTCGTCTGCATCTACAATATGTAATAAGAATATAAGTTATTATGCAATTTTCCATATGCTTAAATGGACTAATATATTCCAACTCAATATTTACACGTTCTGCAATAAGTAAGGTATTCGTATGAAAAGCAACGCTACATGGGTATTCATTTTCTGCAGTGATACTGTAGTCTAAGTTCCCCACATCTCATCATCCTAATGAACAAATCATTTACATTTCCTACAAAATGGTCGTTCTTCTAAGTCGATAACATGTGCTTTAATATAATCATTTATATATGCGTTGTATTTATCATTTTCAAATTAAAGTGATTTAATGTTAAACGTACCATCATTTAAACGTCTTCAAATTCGATAGCTTCATTTATGAACGGATAAATTTGCAGCATGAACCAGACATGCACGTTTCGGGTACTTAACCCTCGTCAGTGATCTTCAATCTAAACAATGTAATATGGCCAGAGAGGGTGAAAATTATTATGTCAAAAAATGTACCGAAAGATGTAGCAGGTTGGGTGGGATATGATGCTACAGGACCCATGTTTAAGAAATTTCAAGAATTTTAGAACCAGAAAATTTTGAATGCATTGAAGAGACGGACGATCAACCGAAGTTGATCGAACTTGGCTGCATGTGCCCTCGGGGACTCCTGGTCCACCAGCAGTGACACTCGCCGAGTAGTTCAAATGTTAAACGTCCTCAAATTCGATAGCATCATTTATAAACGGATAAATTTGCAGCATGAACCAGACATGCACGTTTCGGGTACTCAACCCTCGTCAGTGATCTTCAATCTAAACAATGTAATATGGCCAGAGAGGGTGAAAATTATTATGTCAAAAGATGTACCGAAAGATGTAGCAGGATGGGTGGGATATGACGCTACAGGACCCACGTTTTAGAATTTCAAGAATTTTAGTACCAGAAAATGTTGAATGCGTTGAAGAGACCGACGATAAACCGAAGTTGATCGAACTTGGCTACATGTGCCCTCGGGGACTCCTGGTCCACCAGCAGTGACACTCACCAAGTAGTGCAAATGTTAAACGTCTTCAAATTCGATAGCATCATTAAGAACAGATGAATTTGCAACATGGACCAGACATATTATGCTAGGGACAAACCCATCCATTATGTATAAGGAAAATATTTCAAGTGTTTCTTTACCTGAGAATAGATGGCCCAGTAGAATATAAAAAGTAAAAACACTGGTAAAACACGCAACACGGCGATGACGCCATCAACCATCTCGTCGTCATATTTCCCACCATTTCTCTCACGTGCATGATCAAAGCTTTGACACTCTGTTGCACAACACACGCCCAAAGGATCATCTTGAACTCCTGAGAAACAAAGACATAAATGTTATATATACTGTCTATATCCGGTACGGGTATTTGTTTGATAATATATTCAAAATAATGGGGGGTTGTCAACTGAATCAGAGGATCATATATTTTAATGAAAAGGGAAGTCAATAGCTGGGAAGAAATAACAAAACAAAGTGAGTAACATTGGAGAATTGAGTTCGTCGTCACGATTGTTTCATATAAATGAAATATTTTCATATACATACGATAAAGTGTTTCATATAAATAACAGTGTTTCATATAAATAAAAGAATAAATTTTGATGTATGTAAGTTTCTAAATCACTTAATTACCACCGGGTCTCGTCATGACATATTGACGTTTTACAGCTACAAAGATGATAAGGGCAACGATCATGCTGATGAGAGGGATGAGGAAACCAATCTCAAAGCTGATGTTCTGCTGGATATAGGCCACACCTAGGTAAGCCACGAACGCCCCAGCATTGATAAACCAGTAAAACCTAGAAAGTAGAGGATTTCGCAAATGTCCCAAATACAATTTTCTTTAAAAGGTTGAAGACCTTAACTTTTAAACTTTCAAACTTATAAGGTTTGTCTTTCTATAAATGATCTTTTAAAGAAAACATATTTCCATATTACCGCCATCTACAGTGTAGTAAGTGTAGTAATATGCGAAGAATTAGTTCAGATGCTTTGAACATACCAATTAAAGAACGTTTGCACAGCCTCTGGTCCCAAATCGTCGACCTGCTGGGCTCCAAACGGACCGACATTGGCTTTGATACCACCTGTACCGAGGGCAATAAACACCAGGGCCATGTAGAAAAACGTCGTCCTTACTTCCTATAATGATTATTATTAGAAAAAGGAAATTATTTTGTTTAAATTTATTGCATGAATATTGCATTAAATTTTTCATATCATATCTAACAAATTTGAACTTGTTCAATAGAATAATGAGCATTACCACAGAGACGTCAAATTTCCCTCCATAGACATCCTCACCGAACCATCTGCTGTAGTCGGCAGCGGAAGCAGGTAAAAGCACCAAACCTTCAATGTATATAGTTAGAAACATACCAAATATATAAATTTTTAGATTCATTATTACAAACGTAATAGGACCAATGTAACTGCTTCAAATCAGCTATTATTTGAAATTATGTAATTATTCTATTAAACACCTACATGCACATCCCAAATATAATTAATGAACATTTTCTATGTAAACATTACCTAGAACATATAGGAATCCAGAACCAAGTATGGTGTTATATTTTCCCGCCATGGAATCCGCCACATAGCCACCTAACACTGGAATTATGAACACAGTACCTGTAAAAATATAAATACAATTTATTGATTTTGTTATTGTATGTTCAAGACTAAAACAACCCTGCGTATGTATTGATTTATATACAACACTCAACAACACATGTATTTGAAAACCTTTGAAGAACTTAAATAAATCTTTCGAATGTGCGCATTGTTTTCCTTTCGGTGTACATCTTTGTTGGTGTGCTGCATTTTGTCTGAATGTCTATCGGCGCGCGTTCTTTGTCCTCTTTTTGTAAATTTTCTCTGTTGATCATGTCTATGTTTGTTGCTTATAGGACTTTCGCTGTGCGCGTTTTGAATGCTGGCCTTTTCGATTTACGTATTTTGTCATTGGTCCTGTCGACGAGCGTATCCTTTGATTGTGTATATTTCGGTCGGTATCAAGTTCCTCTTTTTTTATTCTATCTTCCAGCGTCTGCATCATGGATGTATATTTATTGATGATATTGAAATATATCTTTATATAGGTCAATATAATCCCTCAAACGGAGTAAGTCAACAAAACCGATCTTAAGTTCTGACTTATGCACAGAGTACTTCAATTTTTTTAGGAGTAAGATAAACATTGCAAAACTGTAATACGATGCTTAACGCACTGATACAGAGAGGGTACATTAAAAAATGTTGTTTCACGTAAGCATCAAACTAGATGACCATGTGCACTGTGTCTACACTCACCTGAGAAGACGAGACTGACGCTTGACCCCTCACTACTGGTCATCTCCAGTGTTGTGGTACAGAACAACACCAGGTTGGCTAGGACGCTGTAATAGGTCAGCCTCTCACATAGTTCCGTCAACAAAATACAGATGACCACCATCAATTTCCGGCCGGAGATATTTAATCCCTTCTTTTCGCTGACCTCCACTTGTATATCACCATTGTCCACCGGGCCTCTGTCTAATTTCCCCATCTTTTTAAAAAATTGTTTTTTACTTTTTTCAAATTCAGTTATTATTTCATCTTTTTGCCACCATTGGTCAGTATTAGAGTATCAACTAAAACTGAGTGTTACCTGTTGTTGATAAGTCTATTTGCTATGATAAGAAATTCAGGATACATTTTCTCTTTAAATCATGGCAATGCAGATATCTGCATAGCACTGTACACAACTTCTTTGGTAAATACTTAGCAACAAGTATATGTGGAAGACCTGAACATATAAATAAAGTTGATTGAAAAACTCATACATCACTTTAAACGGCCATTCCTTATTGTATGAGCAGGTTTATTCCGAAGGCAAGTTCTGTCAGCAGTTACATCTTAAAGCCACTTTATGTTTATTATTCTAGACTGGTTCCACGCACTCAGAATATTGTCAATGCTGCAAACTTATTTGTTCTTAATGTTAAATGTCTTCAAATAAATGATTCTAATGAATTTGAAGACGTTTAACATTTGGAAGTTCTTTTATAATCCGATATTACAAACGATGAAAATCATACGTCGACAGTAGTTGTTTATTTGTAATTTTTAAACCAATTTCAATTTGTGCGGTGCCTCTTTAATTCAGCTGAGTAGCGCCACCTGTTATGAGTTTCGATTTTACACTGTGACTCTGGGAGATTGTTATAATACTATACATGTACGCATTGCTAATGTTAAACGTCTTCAAATTCAGTAGCATCATTTAAGAAGGATAAATTTGCAGCGTGGACCAGACATGCACGTTTCGGGTACTTAACCCTCGTCAGTGACCCTCTGTCTAAACAATGTAATACGGCCAAAAAGTGTGAAAATTATTATGTCTAAAAATTTACCGAAAGACGTAGCAGAATGGGTGGGATATGATGCTACAGGACCCACGTTTTTTGAAATTTCAAGAAATTTTGTAACAGAAATTTTCAAATGCGTTGTTTTCAAATGCGTTGACCTTTATGTTTCAATGAAGTGATGTTGTTGTTCTCGTTGTCCCCTTCCGTTGTTCCCTTTTTGCCGTATGAGATCCACTGTGATCACAGTAACATCGTCATGTTGGAGATATCCTCCTAATCTTACAAATGCTTCTTACATGATAATGTTTGGCGATTAAGGAATAGTCAAAACCATATAACATGTACGTGCTACCTTTCAATTGACTGAAATGTTTAATTGTAATCAATAAGTTTATAGTAATACAGTACATATTATGAACACAATTGTTGTGTTTAGTAAAGGTCAGGATCTATCGCCATCTATTGGTTATTCATTCAGATTAAAGATAAGATAAATTTGCAACATATGAACCAGACACGTTTTGGGTAACCAATGAATTACACTCAGTGTCCACAAATTTCGGGGTTTTCCTTCTTTTTTTTTTTTGGTTTATCAATTTGAAACGAAAAAAAACCCTTAATTTTATGTTATTTTCATCTGAAAATCTTAAGTTACGTAGAGAGGAAATCATATTTCGTTCACCATGACGGTTCTTTATTGGTTGTTTGCTTTTTATGTCATTTACATGTTTGTATTGTACTTTGCCTTGTTTGTCGTTTTGATGTATTTTTCTCGTTGCCTCTATCTGTTTACGTGGTACCTCAAAGTAATGTATTCGTGTTCTGATCTCATGCGTGTGCGTTCCGTTGTGACAGCAACATCTTTTTGCGTTGAAGCTTCTCGTATTATTGTTTTATTACTAAATGTTAATTGTATGGGACACTACCTACAAGAACGGTAACAGATGATTTAACTATAACATTATGTTCGAATGGCTAAAAATAAGAAGAAACACGAAATTATTTGACTATTTATCAATGTACATGTATTGTTATGAATCGCTTGTTTCTGTATATTTAACAAGCATTGCGTTTGAGTCACTAAAGTTTGCAACACTAGCATCCATGCTTTGTTTCTCACGAACATCAATGTCCGACGTGACGTCAGCACCTTTGGCCTTCTTATTGGTCAGTTTGGCATATACAATCAGTAATAAAAGGGCAATTAACACTATTCCAGCATCCACGAAGTATATGTTTCCCCCTTTCCCTTATTGAATTCATCGGGTAACCATGCATCTGTAATGAAACAGGAAACATATTGAGAAATTTACAAAAACAGTTCTTAAATAAGACGATAAACACGCATGCATTTGTGACGGATCACAAAAGGAAGCCGATTTCAGAAAAGTTATCATCTGATTTTTATGTACTAGACAATTCATTTTCTCCAATTATGAGATGGTCAATCGACAATTTTTACCTCTCTCTAGTGCTTCGTTTAAATATATTTGTATTTTCGAAGATTATTCGTCATTTAATGATATGATTGGACAATATTCTATGACGGACAGACAACCAGACACCCAAAATGATACATGTACCTGGTGGCTGTGTCCCTGTACCCGCCTCTATGGCTTTCTGTATACCTTGGGCAAGATAACTCCCCAACCCAAACGTTATCAAATACAGACTCATCACCAATCCCTTCATTGTGTCTGGTGCCTTGCTAAAGGCAAACTCAATAGCTGAAAAATAAAGGACAATTAAGAAAATCTTCCGTTGAAGTAAATCATGTCTTACCTTACAATGCACGTCTTTTAAAGGTGCTCTGATCAAACTTGAAAATTGAAGTAAAATGCAAACATCATTATTCTTTAAAATTATCAAGTATCTCAAAGGTACTTTTTAAGAGCAAATACATTTTTTTAAGAATGATAAATTCAAACTGTTATGTGTAAGATCAAAAATATCAATGAACAAGTAACCTGTAATATTTGAGAATATTTCACTCGTGGCTAGGATTGCTATTTGTGGAATCTGCCAGTAGACACTTAAAGGAGATGCCTCAAAGTCCTTCCCGCTCAGATTCTGTATCACAGTGCCATCTTTGTCTATGTAATATTTCCTACATATCTCTACAACTCCACAAACTATACAGCTGATAGAATTCAGAATGTATCCAAACCCTTCGAAATAATTGGAAAAAACGTATATAGGTATCCGGATAAAAAAAGGAAGAAAAATCATGACACCAATACGCTTCCGACCACGTAGGACTTTTGAAAATGATGCAAAATGGTAGTGATTAGTGTAAGAATATTACCTATCCGTTGGAGTTGTGATGGTTTGAAACCTTTTCTTTCCAGAAGTGGATAAATTATTTTATCGAACAAGGGTATCAGTAGTAAAACAACAACAGTGTTAACGATGCCAAGGGCAGCAACTGGTGTCTGAAAGGATCCGACACTCACGTCCATTCTTAACCCTTGTAAAGTATTAATTGTCTGAGACTGAAAAAGTGAATAATACATATTTATTTAGTCTTTTGACTTTAGTGAGTTTCCTCATGTCTTGCTAAAAAGGGTTCCAATTGCATTTCAAAATGCAAACTGAAAGGAGTTTTCAAGTCAAAATTAAGATTCATTTTACTGTGAAATGTTATCACCTGTACATAAGATAGAGCGAAGAGTGAATGTATAAGGAAGAAAGGGAGAGTCTTGAGGACATCTTTCAATCCCTGGGTAAGTTTTTTATATTCCTCCTTCTCAACATCTCCCATGTCGTCTTTCTGCCTCATACCACACTTAGTGTCTAAACACATCTTTATCAATACTGCTAACACATTCCCTGAAAACAGATCTTTTGGATCAAACTGACGGATATAATTTCTAGAGAGAAAAAAACTTTATATACATTTACTAAATAAATGTTATTCTATTTGAGGACATCAAGTTTGCAGTGAAGCCAAATAAAATGAAGCATGTGATCTGCAACTAGTCTCCACTTCAACATCCATATAAAAAGACGCAAATATTAAATGTAAAATGAAAACATCTATCATTTAATTTCCATTGTCATTTTCAATAGACGAAGATTCTGATTGGCTGAGAAATTTTGTTGATACATCGATCAATACAATTTTTCATGGAAGTCTATTTATAGCACTATTTTTAGAACTGGGGGTTCCCTCAAACACGAATGAACTCATTGCTGAAAATACAATTTTTTTATGTTTGCTTATCATTTCAAGGGTACCATTTCTTTTCTACTTACTCAAAAATTAACAGTGCATGTAGAATTTGCTCAAAATGGTCCCTATTCCAAAGATATAGAGAGACGATCGTTCGCTGTTTGAATCATGGCAGCTGCGATAACTTGTTTTGGCAGACATATCTCTGCGAAACCCTCCGACTTACGAAAAATAGTGCTGTGATTGATTGTATTTAGATCCAAGAAAACAGTATGTTTTCCATAATTAAATGATAAGAAATGAATATTATATTTTTTTCTGTTGATGCAGAAACATCAACGCGCTACGCACATTGATGCAGTTTTCTGTCCAATTTTTCGGGTGATACCTGCATCAACAGAAAAATTATAAGATTCATTTCTTAAGGAGCACACACAAAAAATGAAGACGTTTACATAACGCCGCTCATTTTCGTCGTTACTGTGCAATGATTTTTCTTTTCATTGAAACACCACAAAAAAGGATATAACTTAATCAATATCGCCCTGTTTTTTTTTTTTTTTTTTTATTTTTGTTACCTGACAGAGGTTTATTGATACAGCGTTGTTTGATGACTAGCAGAGCCAACACAGCTAATATCATACTGAAGAAGGGGACACTGTAACCAATCAAGAAACTGATGTTCTGCTGAAGGTAAGCCACGCCCAAAAACGCCATGGTCGCTCCCACGTTTATGGCAAAGTAAAACCTGCAAAGGTTTACGGACAGAGAAGATTGAAAAAAAAAACCCTGCAGTTGCAAAACGGGTATTATTATTTCTATTTCTTTTTTTTTTTTTTTTTTTTCAATTTTTGGGGTTTTTTTTTGGGGGGGTTGGTTTTTTTTTGGGGGGGGGGGGGGTTCTGTTTTGTTTTGTTTCGTTTGTTTTTGTTTTTTCTGCTTTTGTTTTTTGTTTTTGTTTTCTTTTGTATTGTTTTGTTTTTGTAAGATGATTTTATTGAATTCCGTTTTATCATATCCGAAATTCAAAGTTATCGTTCATTCCCCAGCAGTCATTATTTCCGAACGCACAAAATATTAGTTTTCATGTGAAGTCTGTCTTTGGTGATTATTTAATTTGATCAATACTAACCAGTTAAAGAAAGACTTGACTTGATCTTCTCCGTACTTCTCTACTTGCTCGGCACCAAATGGACCAACATTAGTTTTTATGCCAGCTGTTCCTATAGCAACGAATGCCAATCCCATGAAATAGTACAGTTTTCTAATGCCCTGCAATACAAAGAGTACGAAAGCCGATTGGGCTCATTTTAAGTGGTAGTGGGGACAATATTTCTCGTAATTACGAGAAACTTTACTCGTAATTACGAGAAAAAAAAGTCGTTATTACGAGAAAAAAAAGTCGTAATAACGAGAACCTTTTTTCGGCTTTCGTAAAAGAGAATAATAAGAACATTTGTACAATGTAAATCAGACAAATGTCATTCGAATATGAAACTAAGCTACCAGTAACATTTTCGTGATACCGGTATTTATAGACCAAGTTGATCCAACACACTGTCAGCATTCCTATGGGAACGAATTAAGCAACACTGCTTAGTTTGTTTTATTTCTCTTTCCTTTTGTGGGTTTCTTATTCTTTTTATTTTCTTCTTTCTTTTCTTTTTAATATTTTTTTCATGTTATGAAATCAACTGACCTTTATAAAGTACAAGACATTTATTACATGTGTATATATATGTTGGTGTATATACAGTAACTCCTTTAGAGTTGGTGTTACTACTTCAGTTTTACGAATTTTGAAAATTTTGCTGTTGTATGATTTTTATAAATGTATGTATTTTGCAATATTTATACTTTTCAGTCGCTGCGATAGACTGTTTTCTATTATATTGAAAGTTGTACTATGTATCGTACAATTTCAATGTTAGATATTGACAATAGTTATATATACTGACCACTTTCAGGTCATAGGATTCTCCATCGTCGCTGTCAAACCATTGAGTATAATTGGCAGCGGAAACCGGTAACAGGAATAGACCTAGGTGGTTATAAGCAAATTATTCGATATGTAAAAAGAAAAATTTTAACAAAATTGAAACGTGTATATTATCTTAAATCTATTATAAATGGTGAATTTACCAAATAAATACAGAAAGCCGGCTCCTAGTATTGTGTTGTATTTTCCTGCAAATGAATCCGCGGCAACTCCTGCAAACAGTACCGGTACGATGAATATTGTCCCTATAATAAATCACAAAACATTGCATTCAATCTTTAAAACATCTATCTGACCTGAAGAAGAAGAAGAAGAAGAAGAAGAAGAAGAAGAGAGAGAGAGAGAGAGAGAGAGAGAGAGAGAGAGAGAGAGAGAGAGAGAGATGCTTTCTTAGATTGCTCATACGGAGAAATAATGCCAGTCTGACATTGCGTCATGGCTCGCAGCCAGATTTGAAACTATTGTCGTATATGGGCATCACTGTAACTAAGATTGTTAAACGCTTCCGGGCATTGGATATGATACTCCGCTGCTATTTTCTGAAGAAGTTGATGTAAAAAACTTTATTTTCCGTGATAAATTCGCGGTTCCCAAATGAGTTGAAAATTTAGTAAGATTCTGTCCATAGGCTGTACAGTAATATCATAGGAAGACAGCATCATTTGGCGAGTTTTGGCAACTTCAATGCCCGTTTTATTAGGTTTCTAGTTTAATAATTCGTGTACCGGGCATCGCGACTGGAAGTTTATAACAAATAGTTGAAGTCAGGTATCGTCGTTTTTTCGGATAACTGATTTTGGCGGTTCCCACATATTTTAAAAATTCCTTCTTTCTACGAAATTTCCTCTATTTTCTAGTATCAAATCATTATGTTTTCTTATAGAATTTAAAATAGGCCATGAATCATCGTTACATAACAAACTGAAAATAATATGAATAACAGAAATTAAATAAAACGAATATTTTACGGAGAAAAGTTACTAACTGATTTTAATGGGAGTTTCGCCGAACTTCGTCACGTGACTGAGAGAAGTGACATCATTTCTCCACATGCTGAGCAAAGCTCGAGCGGGCTTTTATTGTAGTGTGGCGTTGCCGTTGGTCTTGCATAAACTTTTCAAAATTTTCGACTTCTTCTCCGCAACCATATTACATGTACGTATTTCTACTAAACCTATCAGGAGCTAAGTCCCATAGTCCCGAAATGTTTTCATTTTTCATTTATATTTTCATTGATTCATCTATCTATTTGTCTTTAGCCTAAGATGGTCATCAATGTTTTACTTGATCATCAATTATTTTGGACTTTTCCGAAACCGCTACGCTATGGTAATTCACATTTTATTTTCGATCCATTTTGATAATAAAGATGACATCCGATGGCTCTGATTGCCATCAGCTACAGTACTGAAATCAACTACTTAAGGTCCTCTGTCAAAACCTCACAATTTGACCCGATCAGCCCATTGAACTCGAAAGGGAATATTTGGAAGTTAAGCATTACGGACGAGAATTCAATATTGTTTGAATGTTAAACGTCTTCAAATTCAACAGCATAATTTTAGAACAGATTAATTTGCAGCATGGACCAGACATGCACGTATCGGGTACTCATCAGTGATCCTCAATCTAAACTATTGCCAAAGAGATTATTATGAAAATTCTAATTATCCTGATGGTATCTCTCTGTCCTCCAGCAGAACATCAGCATCGGGTTTTCTTTTACTTTCTTCTCGACAACAATTAAACAGAGTATCATTATTTCATCAAACCGGACATAATTCGGGTTCTTTCCCTTGCTTTAAAGATTCGAACTATCAGCATTTCTCGAGGGGAAAGGGGATGAGGGCTTCTCTGCAACCAATCCATAGAATTTTACCGAACATTAAAGGAAGCAGATACTCAAGTATCTTCTCGAAACAAGCGTACGTAATATCTTACTCCCGATGTCGGATGTCAAACGTACCACTATAAATTCGTAAATTTCATTGACTCCTTGGTAAGGTAGACCGGACCAATGAGATTCAACCTAGGGGGTCGTGATTAACATACGAAGCAAAGGTTTGAAAATAATATGGTGACGCCCTTTAAAATCTGTGCTTGAGCGGATTGAATAAGAGGGACAGGCCTATAATCTTCAGAGATACGTTTCAATTGTTTGATAGATACGTTAGGTAGTTGATTTTGTACCAAAATCGAATAAAAACTTTCGAGATATGTGTGCTAATTGGTTAGAGATGACGAGCTCTCAAGGGACATAAATTTTGAATGCGCACTAGGCGGCGCTCAGACAGTCGTGGGAAATTTAAAATTTCTGATTTGAAATCCGACAATAGGGAGTGAGACATTACGTACACTTGTCTCGAGAAGATGATACTTAAGGTTCTCTATCACTTTAGGTCTACAATGGTCATGTTTTGATTGATATTTTACCTATGTAGGTGAGTCTTGCACTGGTGGCCTCATAACTTGTCATCTGTAGAGTTGTTGTTGAAAACAAGATCATATTTTCCATTACACTATAGTACGTCAGACGTTCACATAGCTCAGACAACACAATACAAAATGCTGTCATTTTGACTGATTTTGGAAGACTTGTTTTTCCATTTTTATCAAATTTTCCTTCCTCCATTGTCAAATGTGTCAGTATATTTCACAGGTTTTCTTAAATATTTACACTGAGTTAACTAAGGATACATGCCTTTGGTGTCTCGTAATATGTCAATACATACTTACATCATGTATACATTTTGACGGTACACACGACCCGGGTTATATAATTGGTCCAGAAAAAAAATTGAGTTCGTTATTTGCTGCAATCTTATGCGTGTACATTACTTTTCTCTGAAACGATGTCTAATTTGATAATGTTCCCATTTTCAACACATCTATTCACACGTTTATTTGAACAATATATATTGCTTCGATTCATTTTCTTGTAATGTGAAACATTGCTATGTTTTGTTTTTTTTTGTTTGTTTGTTTGTTTGGTTTTTTTTTTCTCGTCTGTTTTTTACATTTGTGACGTAGTTTTCATTTAATTAAAATTAATGTGAAGGAATCCTGTTTTAAAGGTCTGCTTCGGGTACAACTTCTATTGCTCCGACCAAGTTGTTATTTCCAGAAAAAAAAATGTCTGCAGTGACCACAACGGAACTTAAATGCACAAGACAAAACAAACAACATATATTTCAATTGTCAACATTGAAATATATGTCTATCGTAAAATTTCGGTGCACTATATGCGGAATTCAACAAGTTATGTCTCATCAGTGATTCGGGCCGAAAAAGAGAAAGTTCAAATAATATAAAATTTTGAAGGGCAAAAGTCTTAACCGGACCTAAAATGTATGTTAAAGAACCTGTGAAGGCCAGGGCTATGCCATCAGGGAGATGCCCTTTAGTTTTAGGCAATTTTCATTAATTTTTTGTGGCGGAGAATTACAAATATTTCAAGTGCCGAAACACTGTGAAACTAGGCGACCGATATCATCGGGGACGAAGCAATCCACCAGCAGAAATACCTACCTAGTGTTGAAATTGTCAGTATTGAAATTGAAACCACACAAAACAACATCATTTACAAACTCAGGAGATAAGTACAACACTGCAGAAATACATGAAACTACATGAAACTACAAGTACACATCTCATCGAAATTTGAGAAAAGAGGACATTTATTAGGTATTAGGGGTATAATAACAATATTGTCGAAAAGCTAGAAATTATGTACTTCAATATCTTACATATTTCTTTTTTAAATATTTGATATTTTTTAATGTTTCATTCAACTCGCCATGAAAATGTATGGTCCCGAACATTGCCGAAGTCGTGCATCTTCGGCAAACTTCGTGGTACAAATGTATCTAAATTTTCTATCAAAACAACCGGAAGTATAGTATTATACCCCTAATGCCTTCAGACATAGAGTTATGTTTCTGATAATATTAATAAAATGCATGGTTGTCTATAATAAGGCTGTAAATGAACAATATAATAAACAGGGTTCATTATTAAATATGACAAAGTATTTTGATTAAAAAATATCCAACCGTAATTTAAAGTGACAAATATTGACAAGAACCATATCCCAATATGGAGAACAAAATGGAAAATTCGAAAACCATTAACCGAAGGGCATACTAAATCATGATAAAACAGGAACCAAAGCAAACATGCAAAAAAAATTCTACCACATGAACTGAAGCGAACGAACTACCAAGAAGAGTAAGCATCCCCTGTTTGCATGCAACACCCGTCACTTCAATTCGCAGGGATGGGTTCAATTACATTGAAATGTAATTAATTAAATTACACATTACATTGTAATTTTTGGCAATGTAATTAATTAAATTACACATTACTTTGCCATTTTTTGGCAATGTAATTAATTAAATTACAATTACATTGCAAATGTAATTAATTAAATTACACATTACATTTCATTAAATGAATTTATTTTTAGTATATCATTTTTTAACAATGTTGGAATGGTAGTTTCTAGTCTCTAACAAAATGAAGAATAAGAAGGAATATATTCGCTCAACAGTCCAATGTCTTTCAAGATTCCCCGAGAAACCATCAATGTGCAATGCACACATTTCACCTTTAAATTTCACCCAGAATTCTTGGCACTTTAAAATACTAGCCATTTTGTCATTGTCTTTGATAAGTTAGTCTTCCCAACTGAATTTGTTACATTAGGATCAAATCACATTTGTACATTTTGTAAACAATGACCATTGCCAATTTTATTCATGCATTCTTTCTATTGTGGACAACCAGGTAAAAATGCATTATCTCTTAGACTTATATAATGGAGGTCCTTGCAGAAGTGACAAACAAGTTACTTAGAACAGAAACACATAACTAGACTTTGTTTTGATAACTACCGTATAAGTCACATTAGGCCTTGTGGTCATTTAGGTATAATTGTTTATTTAACCATTATCTGTGGCTAACCTCAATGATAATTGATTACACAACAAGTTAATCTTTTCACAGATCTATACATGTATGGGTATTCATTTTTTTAGTTGCAAATGTAATTGAAAAGTAATTGAAATGTAATTGGAATTACATGCAGTTTTTGCTCTGTAATTAATTAAATTACGATTACATGTAATTGAAAAAATCTCCAATTACACATTACATTCAATTACTTGAAAAAATGTAATTAATTGTAATTAATTACAATTACATTTTTAATTACCCCATCCCTGTCAATTCGGCAGACATATCGCATCCGGTTACTTCCACTAAGGAAGATACAATTATGTTCTGTGGTTGGATGGCTCCAGTGGTCGATGGCAGAACATCATTTACAATTCTGGACAATGGGACGTCATAGTGTATGACGAGTTCCCCGTATCGACCATAAAACTTCCTCAGTGACGATGTTAGTCGGTCACAAACGAATCCTTGGCTTATACATACACATAACCAAAGGTGTAGAAGAGTTCTGGCAATATCTAAAATTTATTTACGATTGTTTCGATCATTGAGAACATTTTTGCAGCTTTACTGATTTTCAGCAAAATTCTTCATTTTGAACAGAAACCTACTTCAAGCTGTTATCATAAGATAAGGTGGAGATCCACAGTAAGATAACGTTGAAATGATCAAAATGGAACATACACGCCCGAGACGAGAAAATGATAAACACATTCGAAGACAATCCAAATCATGGGCAAAAATGTATGCAAAGAAAATAAAAAAGACTAACAGACTAATTACAAAACTTTGTTTTATAACAACAATGATAACGATTTGTAGTCACATCATTTGATTTTGTGATAAAACTAAGGTTCGTGCTGAAAAGCTGGATTAGCCATCCTTAACGGTGGAGAAGTGGGGTCTATTCTGACCCCTTCTATGTCTTGTTTTAGTTGATTATCTTTCCAGACACCATAGTCTACTTCAGGTTCTTCCTCTCGGTACTTATAAAACTTAGCTATCACTATAAATATCACCAGATTGAGTGCCATCAAACCCGCAAGCAGAAAGAAAAGGTACTCCACTTTACCGTCGTTTATCTCATCTGGATACCAAGAATCTGAAAGTTTTGAAAATAAAGCCTTTTCAAGAATCATTTGCATTGAATTTGAATATTGAATATTGAATATATTAACGCTTTAATATGGATTCTATGTAAAATTCTAAAACAGCTGGCCACGACATGTCATGGATTTTGATGAAACTTTCTGTAATTATCATACTTAATGTAAAAACGATGGAAACAAACCATTTTGTTATATGTGAACCACGGTTGCCATGGTAACAGGATCAATCTATTTGACACCCCAATATATATGAGAAATAAGACATATTGTGGCATTCTGTTACCATGGAAACCATGGTCAAAATTTACTTAATGAACACAAAAACTTTTCTTTGTAAGTTCAACTCTAACAAGAATAACTTTTTCGGGGGAGGGGGTTATTAGGTAGTTGTTGATATTCAGTCAAATTATGTGAAAATTTAGGATCATTTTTGGCCTGTTTTTGATTATTTTGAAGGTTGAAAACCATTACTTGGTGCATGTTATGGGTATTTAATATCACCTTGCCAAAATAAATGTCCATAGCTGGAAAAAAATCAAGAAATAAAATTTATGGTGAAATCACCATTTTGTCATGAATGCCAATCAAAATCCGTTGCTATAGCAACTTGGAATCAATATTACCATATACCGCATGTTTAAAAACATTGTTTTTCCTCATGTTTGAGTCCTATGATTATGAAATAGCATACCTCTATACAAATAACATTTATCATTATCATTTGACCTTCAAATCATTTCAAGGTCATCTGTCCAAATCTCAAGGTCATTTCTAACTTGAGACTAAAATTTAGACAAAAATCAGGATTTCCAATTAATTTAAATTGATTTCTCTAACTTATTTCATTATATATTTTGATTTTAAATATTGACAGTTGAACAACTGATCAAAAGAAGTAGAATTCATCACAATTTTGTTAAATTGTATTTCACTTCTATGTATGACATACTTTCAAAAGAGCATAAAATTGAGATTTTCTAAAAGATTCTCGTAAAATATTGAATGTGACATATGTGACATTTACTTGGGTCTTCAATGGACTTTGATAATTTTGATATTCATCCCAACAAATAATACATTTATCATACTTTCACCAATAATTTATTGTTTTACAAAGGTTCCATACTGTTTACTGTTAATCATGTCTCTTTTTAGTGAAAAACCACAAAATTTGGCATGAAAATAGCAAATATTTTTTAATGACTTTGAAAATTGAGCAAATGACCTTGACATTTTCTAAAGGTCATGATAGCATCAAATGGTCTTTAATATATCTACATACCAAGTTTTGTAACGATAGCAGACATACATCTTTAGAAATTAGCTTTTTACTTATGACAGGTTTTACATCTTCGTAACAAATGTTGCAAGGTAACCTATTTCAAAGGCATATAAACAGAAAAATCTCACTTCTACATAACTTTCCTTCGATTCCCATGAAGTCCTAGGATAATACTCTTCAGGAAATAGTCAACTGTATTTCAAATCTTGTGCAATTTCATAATTACTCATGTCAAAAGTAAGTGAAATATAGGTAAAATAAGGCCTTAATTGGCCGATAATGGCTCATTTTGAATAAGCAATTTTTCTTGTAATTGAAGCAAATTTACATGACACACAGAAAGAGGGAGCATCGAAAAATCAAATTGTATTAACTTAAGAGGATTTAAATAATTTTTTCAGAAAATTACATATACATTCAACATTTGTTTCCATGGTAACGAGATGCATAAAAATGCCTTGTTTAAAGGTGTTTTTATACATAACCTTAGTTACCATGGCAACGGAACGTCGGAGAAAAAAATGGAAGGTCAATTCGTTCTGAGGACATCATATTAACCTTGTACACAAAAAATATCCAAAATCTGAGACATGTCGTGGCCAAACATGTCCGATGTTTTAGGTTTTTACATAGAATCCATATTAAAAGCAATATACATATGCAGAACCAATGTAAATGAGACTCTAGAATGGAATGCATTTTCGTTTGATAACATTTGTGACAGCAGGGGGCATGCGCTCTATATGGAAGACATGCCGCGAGGGATGTTCTATTGCAAAGTACTCCAGCGATGAGCTTATCATTAATACATCTTTTTATGATAAACGGATATTTCAGAAAGTAAGAATAAAACTGAAAATTTTGGTTCGTGCATATAGAATAAAGTCATAATTGGTGTTTTACCTGGTGGCTGCGTTCCAGTTGCAGCTCTGACAATTTTCAGAATTGCCTCCGATACGTAGCTGCCGAGTCCCGATGTCATGAGAAACAAACCCATAACCAAACCTTGCATAAACTCTGGAGCTTGAGAGTAAGCAAATTCAAGTCCTACAAAAATATATGACAAATATGAAATATTCAAAATTGTAATTACTGAGTATTTAAATCATGCTGTTTTGACAATGCTATTCGGGAAGGTTTTAAGGTAGAGTATCCCTCGGGTCAGAATTACTGGTAATTTTTTGCCTGGATACCCTATTTTTTCTCTTCAGAATATTGTTCAGATTATCAAACTAATCTAGTTTTGCACTAGAGTCTGGAGGTTTGATCATTAGATAGTGCTGTCCTTCGTGTTTCTATGGTGATGTGTTATTGTCTTGGTCTAAATTGATAAAGTTCTGTTTTATATATTTATATATATTTTTTTAAGTTTATTGATTTTGATTTTGGGTATAGTGTTTGACTTTAATTCACCGATTAGCTACCTGCAATACTAGCGAACACTTCTCCAGCACCCACACAAGCAAACTGTGGTATCTGAGCAAAAACAGTCAATGTGGAAGCGTTGAAGGTCTCATCTCCTAAATCTTGTGATATTCCTCCTTTTTCTGATAGTATATCCTTCCTGTATATTTCGACTACCCCGGCGACGACAACTGACAGACCAGCAAGAATAAATCCAAATCCTGAGTAGTAATCAATTTTATTGAATAAAAAATCGTTATTCTCGGAGACTAACACTTAATTCCTCTCAAAACAATGACAATGAATTAAACATAATCAATATAGAAACAAGAAAATCATGATTTTTTGCATGCATTGTCTACAAAAATTGAAATTAGAAAACATGATTAGGTACCGATTCTCTGTAACAGTGTGGGGCTCCTACCATACTTTTTTAGAACTGGATACACTACCCTGTCCATGAGGGGAATAGTCAGCATGATGATTATAGTATTAAAGACATTCAGGGCAGCTACCGGCATTTTTGTGTCACCAATGTCCACGTCCATCCTCTCTCCTTGTAGAAAAAACGTAGATTGCATCTGAAAATCAATCAGTCCAACCCTGTTAGTAAGTCACTATTTTTTCTCCCTCCCACTTTATTAGTAATGTGAAAATGGTTATATTACTGGTATATAGTAAACATAATGTTT
Source organism: Pinctada fucata (assembly GCA_028142955.1). Taxonomy (NCBI): domain Eukaryota; kingdom Metazoa; phylum Mollusca; class Bivalvia; order Pterioida; family Pteriidae; genus Pinctada; species Pinctada fucata. The sequence goes on from AP027103.1 coordinate 20,822,639, forward strand.
ACATCAAATACTTAGAAGAAATCTCAAATGAAATGTATTTGATAGGTAACTATCTGAGAAGTATGACGTTTAGGAAGTCTCAGTTTGAGAAGGTTGATACAAGCTATAATGGGTAGATGATTAGATGTTTTAACCTGTGAGTATATAGCCCAGAAGAGGATGACGAGGAGAAAGACCGGGATGACCCTGAGTACGCTGATGACACCATCCACCATCTCATCACTGTATGGACCTCCGTATGACCCCCTAACACTCCTGAAGCCCCGACAACGTGTCGCCATACATACACCGATAGTGTCCTTCAGAATGCTGCCTGAAAAAGAAATAATCTAGAATAAATGTTGTGCAAATATTTCTTTACTGCTCCTTTAAAATTGTCGCATATCTATATACACGTTGACTCGACAAATAATTTGTAGCAGCTTGCTCTTTACAAAGTGACTGCATTCTCGAATCATTCAGTACAGGCACATAACGTTGTTGTTTCATGTCGGTCACCACACTGATGAGGGTTAAAATCCGAAAATCCGAAAAATGTACATCTTGATTTATGGATTTATGGATTTGAGTATGTGTATGATTAGGTTGCTCATCCGTAGCAGCGCTGGTACATTTCCTCTTTCATTATTGTAACTTGTAAAGGAATAGCAAGCAAAGGCAAATTTCTGTTTCTTGAGTCCTAAGTCGGCACCGGTTGTCCCTGCGAGGGGTTTGACAGTAAGTGTTTTAAATGTTTTACCCTGACATGGTCACCATAGCAATTTTTATACTGACAAAACCTCAAACAGTACATGTTTTGAAGATATTGATTTCATTTTCGTGCTTGAACATCGGGACATGCAGGGGATGCCTACTCCTTCCGGGTACCTGGTCCCACCTCTAGCTTGCTAGGGGTCCGTCGATGCTCAATTTGTTGCTCTATTGTGGATGCTGTTGATATTGTCGTCAGGAGCTTCTTTTTCTCATTGCTGTGTATGTTCTTTGTGTTTTCGCTTGGGTTGTTTTAATGTTATGCTGTGGATGCTTCAACCGAGTCTTGTTGGATATCCCTTCCTTTCTTTTTAGGATAGGTTGCTCCTTGGTAATATACAGGTAGTGCGGACATTTTATTTTACCTAGGATATGATCTTAAAGTCATCAGAAGAACACTGGGCATGGTACTGGACCAATCTACAGTTTTGTACCAGTGTCTTTTCCAACGTTGCACACTGGCCTACCGTGACGACCGGACTCCATGACGGGCCTTGTTTAAATCTCATCAGAGAAGACTGGGTCCTGATTATCTGTCCTATCTGAAAGTTGGTCAGACTTCTCGGGTGATTGATCTTGAGTTCTCTTCAGCCAGCAGAGCACAGACTGTTAAACACATGCCATAGACTTTTTTAGATACATTTACATAGAATATGTGTTACTAGAGGCCACTGCGTTTAACTTTCTCGTTTGTGATGTCACCTTACAGTGAGAAGTTTAATGCTTAAACAACAATTGTGCGTCTATGGAGACCTCTGTGTATCCGGATAAGTAGGAGGGTTGTGCACACGTAATCCGGATAACTACACCATCTGCTAATAGCAGATGGCCGTCAAAAGCCGGCGCCGGGTGCACATTGGTCTCATTCCTTTTATGTGTTGTCATTGCTGTTTGATGTTTCTGTGCGTCTGTTTCGATTATTTTGTATCATGTTCTAGCGTCATTGTGCGGTTTGTAATTTTGTCTGATGTCAATTTGTGTCAGTTTCTTGTGACTTTGATTCGCTGCGTTTCTGCAGGGTTGTCATACTGGAGATCCTTCCCTTTTCTTTACCAGTCTTTTTCTTTTGAATATCTAGATATGTAAAACAATGAGTAGAATTTTCGTTTAGAACTTCAGAAAACCTCGCTTCAAGACATACTCACATTTCTTACCAATTTACACACTAACACACAAACAACAAAAAAACTCAACGCACACTCGGAGACAATTGAGTAGACAATCCAAAATCACATTGAAACAAAGAGACATGGGTTCCATGTTAGCCGATCACGATCTCCCCGGCCGTCAGGCTCCACTCCCCTCTTGAGAGATGGCATCTGTTAATACAGTATATTGTGTTGTTTCTTTATTTTATCTTCGCCCTGTTATGCAAGTCCTTCAGCTTATAACCATCGCGCTTTTTAACAAAGTATATTGACGAGGGTTAAGTACTGAAACGTGCATGTCTGGTCCAGGCTGCAAATGTAATGATGCTATGAATTTGAAGACGTGTAAAATTTGTACCACTTGTCACTGCTGGTGGACCAGTAGTTCCCGGGGACACATGTAGCCAAGTCCGATCAACTCCGTTTTCTTCAAATAAAACGGAAGTATTCCAACTCTATACCCTCTTGAAGAATATTTCAAACCAATTTTCATGCACCATATCAAACACATTCGAAAATTACTGTTACAGCTCTCACAATAGAGCATCGACGGATCCCTAGCAAGCTAGAGGTGGGACCATGTACCCGGGAGGAGTAAGCATCCCCTGTTTGGCTAGCCACACCCGCCGTCGAAGTTCACGCACGAAAATGTGAACAATATTTACAAAACATGCACTGTCTGAGGTTGTCTATACAGAAAGTGCTATGACGACCATGTAGTATCATAACCCACCCTTCTGCTACGTCTTTCGGTAATTTTGGACATAACTTTCACAATCTTTGGTCATGTTTCATTGTTTGGATTGAGTATCACTGACGAGGGGTTAGTACACGAAACGTGGATATCTGGTCCATGCTGTAAAATTTATCATTTGAAGACGTGTAACATACATCTATAAAGAATTTTGATTTTGTATTGGACTCTGTGCAGAATATTCATCGTCCTCCTTCTTGCTTGTTTTGTTTTCTATTTTTCAAGGTTGTGTAAATGTTAAACGTCTTCAAATTGAATAGCATCATTAAAGAACAGATAAATTGGTAGCATGGACCAGACATGCACGTTTCGGGTACTTAACCCTCGTCAGTGATCCTCAAATCTAAACAATGTAATATGCCAAAAAAGTATGAAAGTTACTATGTCCAAAAAGCGTACCGAAAGACGTAGCTGGATGGGTGGGATATGATGCTACAGGACCCACGTTTTAGAAATTTCAAGAAATTTTGATAACATAAATTTTAGCATTGAAGAAATGATAAACCGAAATTGATCTTTTCTAGCTAAAGAAAAGCAAAGTGTCCCACTCTGCTACCGGAGAGCAGCCTCATAGACAGACATTTCTAACTACGGTACATCAGACATACATGCTTCGGATAATAAATCCTCACCAGTGCGTATTAATGGATGTTATTATAACATTGTGGTTTAAACATTGAGATTTTAAACATTGCGATAATTTGTCGTACCTCCTGGTTCTACATGGTGATATTTTGATCTAACAGCTACGAAGACAATGAGGGATACTATCATGCTCAGAAGCGGAATCAGGAAACCCAAGGCAAAGCTGATGTTCTGTTGGATATAGGCTACACCTACGTAAGCTATGAAGGACCCAGCATTGATAAACCAGTAAAACCTAAAAAGCGAAAAATCTACATCAATTTTTTTTTTCAATTTTCGTTCTTTTTTAACAAAGATATCTTATCTTTCTAGGCCGGAAAATGATAATAAAACAAGAAGAAAAAAATATGTGTTAGAAAATTCATTCACCAATTGAAAAATGTCTGAACAGCTTCAGGACCAAGATCATCTACCTGCTGAGCTCCGAATGGTCCGACATTGGCTTTGATTCCTCCCGTTCCTATGGCAACGAACACCAAGCCAAGAAAAAAGTAGGTTTTTCTCATACTCTTTGAATGAAAAAGTTAATTAGATTTAAATGCGGTCATAAAGAATACCTACTTGTATGTCAGATAAAAAATCATTTATCAAAAATGGAAATAGAGAAATAACTTACGACAGATAAATTGTAAGGTAAGTTTTCTTCATCATCACCAAACCAATCCTCGTAGTCTACCGCTGAGGCAGGCAGGAGGAACAAACCTAAAAGGAAAAACTATATAAATATATCACAATCAAGGTCTGGATATGTCTACATGCATTAATGTGAAATTTCTAAAATTCTAAAATTTCTGTTATCAAAATTTCTTGAAATTTCTAAAACGTGGGTCCTTTAGCATCATATCCCACCCATCCTGCTACGTCTTTCTGTACGCTTTCATACTTTTTGGCATATTACATTGTTTAGATTTGAGGATCACTGACGAGAGTTATGTACTCGAAACGTGCATGTCTGGTCTATGCTGCCAATTTTTCTGTTCTTTAATGATGCTATTCAATTTGAAGACCTTTAAAATTGAAATTATGGGAATGCGCTTCTGAATGAACAAAGACAACAAATGAGGCACTTACCAAGAAGGTAGATGAGACCTGATCCCAAAATGGTATTGTACTTTCCAGCAAAGGCATCAGAAATATAACCTCCGAACACCGGTATGATATACACAGTCCCTAAAGGCGATTTCGAATTGGTTATTTTGGTGATGTTGTTACTATTTTAAAATGTAGTGCCGAATAAACAGACATGGCATTATGTTATACGATAATGTAATCTCTATTATTATGAACCTTAGATTTTTTTAAGCTCACCCACCTGAAAATACCAGACTGACCGAAGAGGCATCGCTGCTCGATAATTTCAGCTTGGACGTACAGAACAGAACTAAGTTAGCCACAACGCTGTAGTAAGTCAGTCTTTCACATAACTCACAAAGGAGAATACATGCCACCACTAGAAGTTTATCTCCTGCGAATTTTATTCCATCTTTCTTTTGTTTCGTACTGTTGCCCAACACTCTTGCATCATCATCGTCTTGGTGGTGGCTATTTCTAAGTAAACTCTCCTGTTCTTCCATTTAGGAATTATTTGTCTTTTGTTTACTACCTTAACATTGTAATTTACATCCAATCGCATAGGAAGTCCAGTACAGAATATTTCCTGAAGTAAATTTTAAAAGCTTGGCATTGAGAATATAGTTATGTTTTGATGGATCCCAACAATGAAAATGATTACAAGTACTTTTTAATGAACATATTAGATTGACACTTGTAATGCTTTGCATTTAAATCACTTTGTAGGAATAAGTGATATAGGCTAGCTGCTGAAAGTAATCAGGTGAGCTGAACGTCCTCGTGCTATATACTAGTATAGCAAAAATGCATCTTCCCTATTTCATGTCATGTGATTTGTATTTGATTGGGCAAAATATTTCTACGTGATTTTTTTCACATGGCTATATTGATCATCCTTATCCAGAATATTGATTAAGAAGGAAGTTCTTAGTCGTCTCGATCCATGTGACCAATATACATCTATAGTGTCACTATAAATATCTGTCTGTGAATTGTGAATTGTGTTTGTGTATACTTATAATTTCTGTTTAGAATTATGTTTTTAAATTATAGATCTATCCTTATTTCTTACGTAAAGATTTTTGTTTTATCGGGAATTTACAACTGCATTATATGTAGTCCAAGTTTGTTCTTCTTCATCCGTAAGGAGTACATTTGCACCTACATATGAATTATCAAAATAACTTACCTTTCACTTCTTCCTGTGAACTCTACATTTAACTTCATCCTACTTTCATTATGAGTATTTTTACGAAGAGTATGTCTGTAGTAAGATAAAAAAAGTATTGTACTTATTTCATAAAAATGTTGATAAACTTAGTTTCAATTTTGATAACAAGTTTTACGTACTGGTATCGATATTGAAACATAGATAATTGTATTCTCATGTTTACGATGTCACGAGACATCATATGCTGATTGTAGATATAAATATATACTGCTTTGCTCAATGTGACTTGTATCATCGATTCAAATCTTTCGAAAGATTACTTTCTCAGTAATGTGTTATAGATTGGTTATCTTTCCTTGTTTAAATATTTTGTCTAATTCTTCGTACCAATGATCAAGAATGTCTTTTCTCTTACTAAATAGTTTATAATTAAAAATAGGACACCACCCATCTCATAACTTCTTTGTACAAGGAGGAAGTTCATTCCACAATACATGACTGTTCAATCAAAATTTGATTGTAAGACGGTATATCACGCAAAAAATCAATTGACCTCAGAGAGAATTAAATAGTTCTATATAAATTGTTACCACTAGATAACGAGAACAATCACAAAAAAAGACTACTAAGAAAGACACCATGGAAATACGAAGGACAGCATATCAAAAGAAACATAGTGTAATCAAAGATTACAAAGCTCACCTCATGGCAGCATTCTATCATGGCAGCATACAGAAAGGAGTCAAAGATTACAGAGTTTTGAATTTGAAAACCTGTACTACTGAGAACCAACAAAAATGATACCACACAAAATAGAAAAAAGGGAAGTAGAGTATTTCATTTATTGGCCCAAATTTTGCATGAATGGGTGTACTCTATTGATACCCAAATCTCCCTAACATATGCACTCAAGCGGAAAATAACGATCATGACCTACAATTGAACGTAGATTTGTGATCTACTCATGAAGACGCATGAACTGTGCATGTTTGGCCTTCCTAGTACTTAAAATAAAGAAACAAAACATCTTAACATCGATACCCAAATCTTCCTAATATGTGCACTCAAGCGGAAAATGTATGTCATGACCTACATTTGAATGTAGATTTGTGATCTACTCTTAAAGACGCATCTTATGTGCAAGTATGGACTTCCAAGTACTTATAATAAAGAAATAAAACTTCTTAAAATTGATACCTAAATCTTCCTAACATGTGCACCCAAGGAGAAAATATAGGTCATGACCTACATTTGAACGTAGATTTGTGATCTACTCATAAAGACGCATCATCTGTGCAAGTTTGGACTTCCTAGCACTTATGTGTGCAAGTTTGGACTTCCTAGCACTTAGACTAACATCGTCACTGAGGAAGTTCTACGGTCGATATGGGGAACTCGTCATACACTATGATGTCCCACTCTCCAGAATGGTGGATGATATTCTGTCATAGACCATTTGAACCATCTAACCAAAGATTGTACTCTATGTCTTTCGAAGTGGAAGTTACCAGATGTGACAGTTCTACCGAATTGAAGCGGCGGGTGTTGCATGCAAGCAGGAGATGCTTACTCTTCCCGGGCACCTGGTCTCACTCTCATATCGGGAGTCCGCTTCTTTTCATGTGGTGGAGGTTTTTGTTTGTTTGCTTTGGTTTCTGTTTTATCCTGATTTTGTATGCCTTTGGTTTCTGATTTTCTGAATTATCGATTTTGTGCTGTATATAGGGATATGGTCATTATCCATATTTGTATTTTATAATAGAGAAATAAAACTTCTTAACATTGATACCCAAATCTTCCTAACATGTGCACTCAAGTGGAAAATATAGGTCATGACCTACATTTGAACGTAGATTTGTGATCTACCCTTAAAGACGCATCATCTGTGCAAGTTTGAACTTCCTAGCACTTTTAGAAAAAAATCTTCTTAACATACTAGTGCGGACGCCGACGCCGATGACAGGGTGATAGCATAAGCTCCCTCTCATTTCATAAGGTGAGCTAATAAACATCGAAGAAGCACCCATCAGTCTCAAAGTCGAGAAAGTAATGCAAAATCGTTAGAAATTCCATTAGAACAGTTGCGAACCCCGCTATAAACAATATTCCGAAATGAGACAAGGTGCCCGGGAGAGTCAGTGTAAGGTGACGCCACCAGCAAGACCAAAAGATGTAGCCAGTTTCCCTTTGTAACACAAACCTCTAAGCGGATACAAAAATGTAAGGGCAGTACGACATGTTTACTGGTACAAGCTCTGTCGCCTGAAAGAACCTTTATTTTGACCATTTATCAATTTGACATCATAGATTATTTCGCTATTTCGGAAACCTGTCTTTTCATCCAAAAAATATTATCAAAATAAAAGGAGGGTAACATCCTAGTAAAATTTTGGTTAAATATGTCATTGAATTACGCTACTGAATCGACCCTACATGGAATTTGGAGTCGCGCACTCTTTGCCAAATTGATTCACAAAAATCAAACTAGAGGGTGCTACTAAAATAAATTTGGCTGTGTGAGAAAACATTTTGGCATCAAGTACCTCCGATGAGGATAATATCCGAAACACGTGTCTGATGCATTAATATCAGTTTGAAATTTTCTTCAAGAAGGTGACGAGTCGGAACATCTCCATCTTATCATGCTTAGTCCCCACACAAGTTATTATTGGTATTGATTCTCTTCCAATATTCGTATTTTGAACACTTTGGCCCCGAGCAATGTCACAGAACTGTACTTACTTCAAATATATCAGATAGATTTTCTTAAACTAAAAATTGTGTGAATTATTCTTCAGCAAAATGAAAGAATTACTCTCGTGCAGAACTCTGTACTTACATGTAGATGATTCTTTAACATACGATTCCGGTCATTTTCAAGATATCCAAACATTTGTTATGTTGACTTAATATTTTCAATGGTTTCGGCCCACAGCACCACTGATGAGATATTGCAAGCCAAAATGCGGATATGGAGCGCTAATATAATTTCAATCACTATGTTGATATCTTTGCTGGTAGACTGCGAGTTCCCAAGGATATCGTTCGCCTAGTCAAATGGTGTTTTGGTACTTCATTGTAGACTCAAAATGAATTTTATAAATTTATCCTAAAGCTATGGGTTACCTCCCGGAAACCATAGCTCTGAACTTAGCTGGCTCTTTTGCCCAAGATTTGGGTCATGTTTGGAGTTTTGCTCTTCATATAATCATAATTTGGATTATCTATTTTGGTCGCAAGCATCACTGATACCGGTACATTATTTGTTGAAATGTGCATCTGGTGCAATGAATTTTTAATGCTAGAAAGAAAGTACGGGGACGTACTCCTAGTAAGGTCATATGTGCAGAATAGTGCAAAGGCTCACATAAAAGTATATCTAGGTTTATAATTATCATCATATCGTCTATAGGTGTGCCTTTGAATGGTTCTTCGGTCTTGGTCAGTGCAAGGTAGTCTTGCTGTAGATCTATACCACATTTGTCTGAAATATACCCTTTCATGGGGGCATTTTGTGTAATTTCTTAACATACTTGTTTCCTGTAAAAAGATATTCCATTTGATACACAGCAGAATTTACAGAAGCCAAATTCAATATTTTGCCATCGCTATTCAGTACATTAATATGAATCAAGGCAAAGCCTTTTTGTGTGAGCGGAGAGAAAATAGGTATGATTATATAAAATAAAAATGATTTTTCTTTTTTATTTTGACTATGACGGTTTATCTTATCTGACAAAACTTTCTGTTTGATGACTGCCAAAAAAGGTAGTATATAAGGCGAGTGGAAACACGGAAGCATTTGTAAAATTGATCTAGACCAGCAGATTAACATTTTAAGGGGGGGGCTTAAAATACGGTTTTTTAAAAATATGGTTGTTTATAATTCATTTTTATTTTGTTAGAATAATGTTTAGGCTAGATGAAAATAAATTACTTAAGAACAAAAGAAAAACCAAACATATTCCGACTTTTTGACAGTACGAAACCACCAGAGACGAGAAAAGCAATCAGAGCGCAACGTCTCGTTTAAAACCGGAAATGTCGGATTTCCCGTGGTTACGCCGCCTGGTTGATGCTTTATCGTTACCTGATTTACGAAAAATATTTTCAATAAATTTAACTTATAAACAAAAATTGAGTATAACATATACGTCTACTTGGAGTCAAAAAAAATTTAAATGGCAATATCCAGCATCTCCGCAGTAACTCTGTCTGCGAGGGGACGAAAATTTTTGAAAGCATAGTAGTACATTCTCATTCTTTGATTCAGAATATTTTCTCAATAAGATATGTGTATACGCGTTACCATAAGGGCGAGCTTCGCTCGCTATTATAAATGCTTAACAATTACTAGAAATACCGTGTCACAAAAGTTTTGCCATCTCGTGATAAAGTCACCGAATGTTTAAAATGTTGAAGCTTTTTCAAAGATTATCTTACTTTTCTTTCCTTAAGATGGTGAAGCATAGAACGAGGTGTTGCCAAAATTAGCCTGCTGCAATTTGGGCAAACCTTGTCATCAGAAATCTAACACATTGAAATATGAGCAAATGGCACATCATTCGTGTTGAAATTCAATCAAAGTGTTCATTAGCAAGTAGAGGGTGTTTTTGTGGTATGTCATGTTGATTTTGTTGTTGTTTTTCTTCTTCTTCCTTCTTCTTCTTCTTCTTCTTCTTCTTCTTCTTCTTTTTCTTCTTCTTCTTCTTCTTCTAAACATCACTTGTATTAGATCTTTTAATCAGATTTTTATTTCTTCCTTCTTTCTTTTGTAAATTTGTAATATTTTAAAAATTATCATATTAGTTCATCACTCCTCAAGTCGTTCATGATGATTATTATATAAATATAGATTTCTCTTATATCAACAATATGTAACATATAAACTATTCAATTGGTTAACAATTGCGTAGAAAAATATCCAAATAATTATGTTTGTATCACAGTTATTTATCAATCGTTAGGCGATGCACACCGATCAATTTCTACCGCTTCCGAAATTCGGAGAATATTCGAACATTTATCAGATTTTGATGCGTAAACGTAAAGGCAGAATTACACTTTTGATGTCTCCCGATGGCCAGATGAAGGACTAACTACGTCAGCAGAACGTGTTGATGACGTCATCTTATCCTTTTCTTCAAAACTGAGTTTTTCACGCGTGTCCTCATGATCATCATATGTAACCTCTACTTGAATTTCTCGGTATTTATAACACTTTGCTATGAAGATGAAAATGAATACATTGACCACCATTAGACCAGCTAGAAGGAAAAACAAGTTTTCCGCTTTTCCATCGTTGAGTTCATCTGGGTACCACGATTCTGAAATGGATAGATTCACAATTACTTCAATGAAGTAAGCACTTAATTTTCAATTCAAAGTCTTCAAATGATTCCTCAACGTCAGTTGAAGAACGAGTCGATGATATCAAATTTATAACTATTACAAACCTGGGGGTACGGTTCCCGTAACTGCTCTTACGATATTCAGAATTGCCTCTGACATGTAAAATCCTATACCATTAGTCATTAGAAACATTCCCATAACAACTCCCTGCATGAACTCTGGTGCTTGTGAATAGGCAAATTCATAACCTTAAAAATACATACAATAAGACAAGTATAACAATAAATAATACAATAAGCCTATTATTGATTTCCTACATGATTTTACAAATCATCTAACAATGTTTAGTTGAGAGCAAGAAAGATAACAAGTGTAATATTCTCATAACAACCTGAGATGCTGGAGAAAACTTCCCCTGCCCCAACCAGGGCAAATTGAGGGACTTGTAGGAAAACTGAAAGGGTTGAAGCGTTGAAGGTCTCTCCTGCCAGCACCTGGCTCATACCGCCCGACTCCGACAGTTCTTCTTTCCTATATATCTCTACAACTCCAGCAACTACCACGGACAATCCAGCAAGTATGAAGCCAAAGCCTGTCAAATATAAACGTAAAACAAAGAAAATAACAAATATTCACTCGGTACTCAAGAAACCACACGTATTCAAAAGAATGATCATCAGTTATATCCAGTAAAATGTACAGTAAACACAATCCTCTTTTTGGATCTACAAAAAGACAGAAGGATAAGAAACTCGCAGAGCGTAAGCGAGCAGAACATGGACTGCTGTTCATCTGTCCACAATGCTTTTTTATATCCAGTTACTGAGTTTTTGTATAACTGAGTGTCCTTCGGCTTCGACTTGCTTTGTTGTAATGTCACCTTGCTGTGAATAGGGTTTTTTTACACAACAACTGTGCGTTTTTATCTGGATCAGTGGAAGGGTTTTGCAAAGCGGAAATATTGTTAATATAGATCCCTTATATCCAAAGATTTGTTGTGATGGTTGTTTTGTATGGTGTTCGTTGATTGTTTCTGTCTTGTACATGTTTGTTTCGCCGTGGTCGATGTAGTGAGGTAATGTAGGAGGTGTTTTTTTCTCGCTCTGTTTCTAATTCGTACAGTATGAGAACCACTCGTCACCATTTGCGCCAGTGAGTGAAAGTCTATCATTTGACTAAAAATCCGAATCAACTTATCATAGTTATTGGTCATACAAAAACTTAAAGAGTACAGAACTAAACTAAACAACTAAACCATTCCGCAAAGAAGCAAAGAGCAAAGTTAACGTGTTGTTTGTCACACAAAGCTGTTATATTAAACACTCAGACATCGTGCAGACACAGCATTTTAAAGTATTCATAATATGATATGAAACGATTGAATGGTTGTCTACATCACCAAACAAGACATCTTTACCTGAAATGTGCATCGTGACTATCACCGAATTTGAAAAGTTATCATGGAACTGTTGTGCAAACAGGAGATGCTGACTCTCCCCGTACACCTGGTCTCACTTCGGAATCTTGTTTATTCCGGGATTCGCAGCTGTTCCACTGGAAATTCCAATGATTTTGTTTTACTTTCTCGAATTTGAGACTGAATAACTGATGAGTACTTTTTTATGTTTAAAATAGCTCATGCAAACATCCCTGTTAGAGTACTTGCCTATCCTTTGTAGTTGCGTTGGATTTCTGCCGTACTTTGATAGCAGTGGATAAACCAGCCTGTCCATGATTGGTATAGTTAACATGATGATAAAGTTATTGAAGACATTGAGTGCCGCCACAGGCATTAGAACGCTACCTATATGGACGTCCATACGCTCTCCTTGTAGAAAGAACGTGGACTGCATCTAATATATAAAGGCAAATCTATATTAATTATGGCAGAACATGGAATGGTTTAAAAGTAAGTTAATGAAAAGCATCAAATACCATTTGCAAATTAGTGACAAATGGATCATTCAAAATCTGTGAAGACAAGGGCTTACAAACTCAGAATAAACGAAAACTATGAGAATCGCAAACTTCATATACAATTCATCTTTATCCATCTTCGTTTCAGAGGTATCAGCAAAATTGCAGCAGATTGAAGTATTTCTTCCAGAAGGAAGGGATGATCAAATAAACTTCTATCATCCCTTCCCTTTAATAGAAATATTAAAATAAATACTGAAATCAAAGAAATTATAGAGAGCAACGTCATCCATGTATCTGGCTAAAGAGAACCTACAAGGGTCTTTAATGATTTTTAAACGTTTGTAGAAAAAATATGCTTTCAGTCTTTCTTAATCTCTTTGGAAGAACAAAGCTTTTCACAGGGGAATGCATCATTGCATTCATGTACTTGTCACGCTAATTTTTGAAAATAGAAGTTATACGAGGGCTGATTGATATGTTGTGAGCTCCGTATTTTATCAGACATTTTGCATCATTTTCTACATAATCCCCTTCAGTGCCTATACACTTTTGCCAAAGGTGTTTAAGGGCCCCAGTACCACTTTTAAAGAACTCCTTATCTTGACAGGTCAGAAAGCCATCCACGGCAAGGATGACGTCATCATCGGACTGAAAGTGGGTTCCATAAATAGCTGCTTTCAGTTTTGGGAATAGATGAAAGTCTGATGGAGCAAGATCAGGTGAATAAGATGCTTAATCAAATTAAAGCCACAATCATGAATGACAGCCATGGCAGTGACAGACTTGTGAACAGGAGCATTGTCCTGACGCAACAACACACCTTTAAATAGTGAACTTTCCGCGGCGCTTTAGTTTAATATTTTCCCGTAACTGTATCGGAAGTGAAGCAGAGTTTGCGTCATTGATTGTTTGTCATTTTTTGGAGATAATCTTTCAGCAGAATACCTCCTGCATCCCAGAAAAGCGAGGCTTACAATATATCAATCACCCCTCGAACTTTGAATAACTAATGAAATTGTCAGTTGAAATGTATGTTAGGGATACGAACTTGTGCATAGATTGCCCAGAAAAGTATGATGAACACAAAGATAGGAAGCATTTTAAGAACACTGTTCACGCCGTCCACCATCTCCTCGCTGTAGCCTTTCTCTCGTGCACGGTCAAAACTTTGACATTTGGTGGCACAACAAACACCAATAGAATTCTGCAAAATGCTTCCTAAATATAAGAAACATGTGTCACAAACATTGTAAAAATCAAAATGGATAATCTCATCTCCCATCTCCTTTAGACTATCTTCACAGAATATTCAGCTAGTGGTCTTGAATATCAAATATGTGTGTCTCGAATAGTAAAAAACATTACAAACATAATAGATATGTGTGTCTCGAATAGTAAATATGTGTGTCTTGAACTGTCTTCATCAAATTTGTGCATAGCAGTTGATGGGATTAACTACTTGGCCGAAATATTCCATTCATAAATACAGTGCTATTCTAGATTGTACAATTTCTAATTCGAGAAATACGTAACAAACATCAAGATGCGATAATCTTTGTGCCAAAAGTAATTACATTTTACCTGAGGGCGGGATGTGTATATATCTAGATCTGACTGCAGCAAAAATGATGAGCGCCAATATCATGCTAATGAGTGGTACAAGGAAACCCAGAGCGAAACTGATGTTCTGTTGTACATACGCTACACCCAGGTATGCTATAGACGCACCGGCATTGATAAACCAGTAAAACCTGCAATGTTGATTTAAAATAAGGCCTTTTCAGTGGCGGATCCAGAGTGGCAAGCGGGGGGGTGTTTTGTATCGACCCAAAGGGTCGATTCGAGGCACGAAGTGCCGAGCGGGGGAGGGTACGGGAGGGGGTTGCCCCCTCCTGTAGGTGGGGTTCCGGGGGGCCTCCCCCGGAAAATTTTTGAAAAAATGGAATAAAATGGTGCATTCTGGAGCACATTTTCTCCTTACCCTCTCGAATATTTAGACCATTTTTTTTTCACTCAATTTATGTGGTTAATAAAGATTTCTAAATAAAATAATTTCTCCTTTACTGCTGGCAGAGGCGTAGCCAGGGTGTTTTCGATGTGGACGTCTATAAAGAAGGGTTGGACCAAGAACTTCAGCTGTCCGGGTGCACAGACACTTTTTGGGGGATGACTTGCGAGGCCCGAAGATTCAAGTGGGGACAGTATGGAAATATGTTACCCATCCCCTTTAAGGGGGTCCCCCGTGAAGATTTTGAAAAAAAAAATGAAGCAAATTGCTGACCTCTGGAGCGTATTTGAGCTGAATTTAGATGGGATAATGCATATGATTCGATGTCAGCAGACGATGAACCGTATCTAAGATGAAGAAAACTTGAGATGTGAACATGACATTCCCTAAATACTTATATATGTACGTCCACATAAAGACTTTCCAATCGACCGCTCGTTGTATCATGCGCGGATACAGCATTTTTGGTCAGAGGGGGTCCAAAATTTAAGGAAGTCTTCCTGTCATGTAGGTACATATATATCGGCGCACATGATGGGGAGGGGGCAATTTTGTTAGCTTTCCTTTCACGTTTATTTTCATGAAGAATTGGCGTGCGTAGCGAGCCAGAAATATTTTTAGATATAAAATATTAATTTGTCTTGATTCGATCGAGATGATTATTTATAACATTGAATATTTGACTCCTTATATCGGCGAGCGGAGCGAATTTCATGAGAATAAATAGATAAGAGATGTGTCATTTTCCAAATAATCAGACATCTTAAAATGACAAAGCCTTGAAAAAGATGAAGGAGGTTACATCCTATGAAGTAAGGGACTGTTCAAAATATGAGTTCCTGAGACCCAAGACAATTATATAAAATTACTTAGTATGAACAATTGAGTGATAATAATTAAGGAATTTTGCAGAAAAATAGTTTTGTATTTGTAAATAGCGAACGAAGCGAGCCGAAATTTTAGGTTTAAGGAATTTTGCAGAAAAAATTGTTCTGTATTTGTAAATGGCGAGCGTAACGAGCTGAAATTTTAGGTTTCAAAGCCCTTTCATGCATTTTAGACCAATTTCAATTAGAAATGGGTCAAAGCTGGACTCCACCTCCGAAACTCTCAAAGGGGGGGGGGGTCCAGACCCCCGGTCCCCCCTCTGAATCCGCGCATGGTTTTATTGAGTTCTAATGAAACACGAGAAAATTACGAATAATGCATTCAAATCGGTGGTTTCTGGAGTGTCTTTGATCTATTTCTGAACAGTAGTTTGCTTTTAATACTTTTTCAAAAGACCCTCCCCCTGCTTTTTGGCAACTGGGGGAGGCGCTTTCCTTTTTTTTCGCGAGACATGTGGACGTTTTTTTGCGTACAGATGTACGCCTGGCTTGTTGATTTGTCCTTGCTGTAACATGTACTTAGAATATTGGTACGATATCGAGTAAAAAATGTTGAGTATCATTGGGTTTTGGCTTTGAAAAATTGAATACTTAATTATAGGCCCCCGGAGCATATTCGAGCTATATACAATGTTAAATATTTGCCCATTTTTCCGGTTATTTCAAAGTATGTTTTTAACAAAATTTGTAGATGACAAAAATACTCAAACCGGGTATTTGCATGAGGACAGAAACGTGTAGGTTTCGATCCCCGTACCATTTACATTGATTGTTTGACACACGTACATGTTTTGCAAATTATTTAAACATGTTCAAATTAAAGTATTTGTTAATGTTAATTTTCGGGAATGAATTAAACAGAAAACCCCCTCTGCGACGTACATTACAAAAACTTCGCGATTGTCTGTACGAATCCACAAATTCGCCAAATGATACGGTATCGAATCGATATGCGATAGAATGTATCAGAAAATTTTGTAAATTTTGTTTCAAAATAGTGAATTCTGGTGGACATTAAGCAATTTTTTATTACTCAGTTTGCAGGGTTTTTTCCGAGTGCTAATGTTACCAAAAAAAAAAAAAAAAAATTTGGGAAACCGGGGGGGTTTTCCCGAACCCCCCCAACCCCCCCCCCCCCTAAATCCGCCCTTGCTTTTTCGTGAATCCATACTGATCCCAAAAGTAACAATTAAAGTTGTAGAATGCAACTGATGGCAATTCCATTTGTTACCATGGCATACATATTGTCACATACTTGATGACATTGGTTTTTTTATGATAAAAAGGAAAATATACCAATTAAAGAAGGACTGAACTGCCTTTGGACCAAGATCATTAACTTGTTGAGCACCAAACGGTCCTACGTTGGCCTTTATTCCTCCTGTACCCAAGGCAATGAACGCTAGACCACAAAAGAAGAACACTCTTCTCATCTCCTATAAAAAATATGATTTCATAACAATTTATCGAAAATTACTTATTTCATGTAGTTTGTAATTTACTATTATTTTGATTATAGGCTCCTGAGTATGATTTTATTTTACGCACCACGGAAAGACTGTAGGACAGTCCGTTGTCGTCGTCACCAAATAATTCCTCATAGTCAATGGCCGACACTGGTAGTAAAACCATACCTGTAAACGTTATTACTTTTATGAGGATTCCACATTGACGCTGTGTTTTAATAAAAGAACAAACAAAAAAAAGATCATTAGCAAATAGGACTCTCAAAACTTAGATAATTAACAGGAAATGTTACCTATGACATATAAGAGGCCAGAGCCTAGGATGGTGTTGAATTTACCAGCTACAGTATCGGATACATAACCACCAATCAGAGGAATGAGGTATACTGTTCCTGGTGGAAAGCAACAGAAAGAAACATCAGTTCAATTGTATTTCGTTTTAATATGTTTGATGCAAAGTTCCTTTAGTATTTTATAGGATTCTTTATGAAGTTACGTGGTCTATTGAATCTTAAATTTTTTCTGTTTATCAATTTATCTATTCATTTTTGTTTTCCATTTATTCAGATATTTATTTATTTATTTACTAATTTTTTAACGTTAATACCTGAGAAAACCAGACTGACGGTTGATGCATCAGTGCTGGGAAGTTTCAGCGTTGATGTACAGTACAGAACAATATTTGCAACTACGCTGTAATACGTTAGCCTCTCACAGAATTCACACAGGAGTATACAGACTACGACCAAAAGTTTATCACCAGAAAGTCTGACGTCGTCATCTTGCGTTACGTCGGTTGGGGATTTTGTTTCTCTAATCTGCATATAATTCTGCTGATCATCGCCCTCCCTCCCCAGTAAACTTGTCTTCTCGTCGACATCATTATTATACATCATGGTGACACATTCAGCTAAAATGAAACAAAATGCTCAACCTGTCAACCTTTTAGACTTGGCTATTTAAAGAAAAATACCGAATTCTGCACCTACGGGGAATAACTCTAATTGTTTATAATTCCTCTGCCATTGCAGCATGCAGTGCAGCAGAAATCCGCCTCATAGCACATATTGTTTCTTCTTGTTGGTTCTTTACTGGATATGATTTACTTTTATACAAATGGAAGCTGAAATGCTCTTCGTGTCTTACCACTACCGCGTTGTCCCCTTTGGAATGTGCTATGTCCCATTAAAAGTCCTATGTTTATATACACATATACCTTTCATGCAAATACATGTACATTTACAAGTATTTCAAGATTGTCATTTGAAAATAATACATATTGTCTTATCATATTCACATTTCGGTCTCGTCTCTCAATTAAAGAAATTGTGCTGCCGAATTTTATGAAAATTCCTAATCTTTATTACACAAGTTTTGTGTTACGATCTCTTGATGGTAAAATCAAGAGAGAATCGGATATAAGAAATGTATTCTCTTGATTTTTCCAGTTAAAGGAGTTATCATAAAACTTTTTTAAACCACAGGGATTTAAACGACAAAAAGGAAATAACATACCTTTGTCGCGTCCCAGAATAAAACTATGTTTACACAGACCCTCCCGAACTGATCATATATACTCATAGTTAATTCATGACGTTGCATTTTGTTAGTTTTATGACGAAAAGTTTGCAATTTTCACATTCTTACAACATAAAAATAATGTATTACCAATTAATAAATGCGGGGTCAGTTTTAATTGATTTTTTCCCATTCAGTTTGAATAATTTTTAAAGACTTGTGTTTTTTTCAATGATATGATCTAATACCTTTCATTTTATGCATTACACAGATTTAGTTAAATCAATTTTTCATTTAATCGATCAGAAAATATGATCTACAATAATCAATCATCTTCTTCCCAAGTTTTGAATGAATCCAACGACGATAATCAACAAATAAAACAAATCTCCTTATTTTTAATGCTGTAAAATCGACTTTTGTAATAACAGATGTGCACATATTGACCACTTGGTTGTAATGTCTATAATCATTAGGAACATACGGATAATATACCCGATAGATCTGTAGATTGTTTTATCTTTTATGCTTTCCCTTCAGCTATTGAGGTCAACAAAACCAAGGTGGGACTTGAATGTTTGTAAGTGAGGTGCTCTATGTTGTAAGATTTATCGGAAAAATATTTTATCAAATGCTCAGGTAGAACTGGGCACTTTTATCTGACTATTGACATGTAGTAGTTGAATATTCATAGCTTAGGCACGTCGGCGGGAGGGTCCCTGCTTTCAAAGTCCGAACACAACATCTTCCTGCTTTGGACAGAGAGCTACACATGTAATATATGACAGAGAAGTTTGCTTAATGGACTAACGTGATTATTACCTGGAATATTAACACTGACCACGTATTATGTGAGAGCAGGGGAGGTAATACTAACATATACTGATGGGAGACGATAAATATCACAGAGCGGCCCGGGACGGGTACGTGGACCTGCTGAAGGAAGCCACCAAACGAGATCTTAACCTGACAGATGAGGATGGAATGGTGCCCGCCCACTGGGCTGCTTACCATGGCAATGTCGATGCCCTCCGGACCATCGTCGGGCGTGGGTACGTAAGACATTTTACAAAAATTACAAATAACTGCATCTTAATCGGCAAAATTTCCAGAAAATGATATTTTATTTTAATAAATGTATCGTTCTTCTAGATAAAACAATTTTCAGTTCAAAACCACAGTACAAAATATGGTGACACAAATGCCAGTTTGTATTCATTATGACATTTCTGTTGATAAAATAAAAGATTTAAAACAAAATTAAATGAAAAACAAACACTCCATCTTTGGAAAATGCATTTATCTAATTATTGAAAAATTCATAAAAGTGAGAATAAGGATAAAACAACCATTGGTCATCATCATCTGGGTTTCATGGGAATATTTTTATTTTGCTTTTTGCTTTGTTTATTTGTTTATTTTATCTCTTTTTTTTTCTCTGGCATAAAAATTTGTCCTAATTCCTTATTCAAATCACAAGTCGCCATATCGGACAAGTTTTTAAAACAAGTGCATGAGGAATATGTAAACTGTAAAATACATTCCCCTGTAGCCCTTTCCGGTATTTTAAAACTAATATTTTTGTTATACTAATATTTTTGTTATAATGTTGTTTTCGGAAAATTTTGGGTTTTTTTTTAAAGATTGTTGGCAATAATTTGCATACATGTAGATGTATTTGCCTGTCATGTCTGAATCAGTGACCGGCTATGACAATATCGAATTAATTACCTTACTTTACCAAAAATGGTGTCTGGATTTTATGACGTGATTGTAAAACAAAAGCCAATTGGTAGTTTGGTTCGTGTGGCAGGTGTGGTTGGTCCAATGTTGTTTGCACAAGATAAGATTAATGGTCTCTACAGGAAAACGAGCAAAAAAATCGATATTGTTAGAATGTTTCCTTGTCCCATGTCCAAATTATAGTCATCCTTCATAAATATACGGAAACTTTTAGATAATGGACAGGCAACGATTAATGGCATTTCTTGGAACGTTCTGGATTGGAACCATGCTATCTGTATTGTTCCTTTTGCAAACGTTGCAAAGATAAGGTCTGACAATTATAAATGAACTCCAGATAAAGGCGCAGCATGTTGTATCAGGGCTCTCAAACCAATATTTTTGGACTGGGGCCCGGGGCCTTTGAAATTTGGAAAAACAGCGGCATTTTCTCAAAAATTGGGGAAAATTTAACATAAGTTTGGATGCCTTTTGACTAGAAAATGAGAATTTTTAAATCATTTTGTTGAATTTTCCATGAGGTGTCAAAATGGGGAAAATGGTCAATTAATTGGGAAAAAAAGATACTATTTTGCATTGGGACTGGGGCCTAATATGGATCCCAAATTAGGCTGATCGAGAGCCCTGTGTATGGTCATTATGTTCGCCATAAGTTATTTTCGGTTTGAGACTTGTTACCGTGATATTTTTTTTTAAATCCATAGTCTTTGCTGGACTATTTCAAAACGAAATCAAAAAAAAAAAACAAAAAACGAAAAGAGAAATTAAGACATGACACACATTGTGTATTGCAAAATGTAAATATAGAAATAAACATTGGCGTATTCGTTAGGACTTATATAGGAGAACTATAAGTACTCCACTTTCATTTCTAAATTATCATCGAAATTAAGGTACATGTATTAGATGTATAAATTAATGAACTAAATCATGCCCAAAATATTGAAAGCATAAGTATAATAAATAATTAATTGCAAACAATCTAAACGGTGAACTTTAATTTTTTTCAGTGAAATTTGATAAATATGAATTTTTAGAAATTTTTCATCCATCCATATTAGAACCATCATCATTTTCTTGAAAAATATGGCTGAAATATTAGTTTTTCCATAAACTTCAATGTAAACTCTGAGGGCCGATCACTCGTATGGGAACTTACTTACGTACAATAAATAAGCATTCACAAAAATGAAAGCTTCTAACAGTAATAAAAACGAAAAACACAATTTTAGCACTTGGATATCAAAAAGTAATTCTAAAAGGACAAGGAAATCATCTCCAACAACTTTAATATGAAAAAGCAAAAGACAGGGGCTCGATATTGCCACAAATAACGGACATTACACTATTGTAAACATCAAAAGGCAGCAAGACAAAAAATTCACAGCAAGAGGACCAAAAATAATTAAGACAAAGACAACATGAAACCCATTGACAACAAGTAAACGGAAGGGGACCAATGCGCATCCTTACTCCACTTTGGACGGCAATCTGATCTAAAAAAAATTGCAAATGGTGTGGTTATCTTTATTATGTGCGCACAATCCTCCCATTTATCCGGATACATAGTGGTCTCCCTACACATAACTGTCGTTTAATACCCCAATGTTTATTTCTATATTTACATTTTGTTCGAAAAATAAAGATAAGAGGTAACACCTGAAGCATTGTCCTCAATACTTTGAGAGTGGTAGATTATTTTTCTCTACCTACAAAGCTTCCTTTTTGAAAATGATTACATATTTCGGTCTCCATACCCGAACAAATGTTATCTTTCCATATTCGAAACATTATCAGAGTGGCTCATTTTGAATATTTAATCCCTCTTCTTAAAAACCTGGCAACTGTGGTCTCACAACCTGACCGAAATTCTGCATGTTACGTCAAAATTCCATTTAAAATTCATATATCAAACTACATGTCAATTCGAGGAGTATTACACAATCTTTTATGTGAATTCTACTTCAAAATTTTTGTAACATATGAAAATCCAATCACACACCGACGTTGTATGACTACCCTGCCAACACAACCGGTACAGGCAAACCATTTATAACGGCTCACTTATCTCTCTCAATTTCCCTAACCATCCGATAAGCTACCTAGCAAAAAGGATGGAATTTAAAGTGCTGATTGATGTAATTTCTGCATTTACTGCAAAGTTTATCAAATTTTCATTAATACCTTTTCGTAATTTCTTTCCGTTCAATTGATAATCTGATTATAAAAACTAATTTTGTAGTGCGAATGATTTTTTATTGAATAATTGTTCTTTTCAATTACATCTCAACAGAAATTATGTCACTTTACTATGTAAAGATTTTTTTCAATCTGAACCAAAAATGCTATGTTTCTCCATATCACCCAATAGGACATTATAATTAAATCTCGACCTTGTGATGTATTTATTTTTTGTGGGAAAAATGACAATTTATAGTCATTATAAAGGCTTTCAAATTATGAGTTTCACTTCTATCCTTTAGAAAGTAACGGATAAAGAGTTACCCAGCAAAATACTTTTGCTTTTTCTGGGAATTAGACCAAGTTTAAGGTAGATTTTTCTTAATCGAAACTGTAAAGAAATATACATCGCCTTCTTCGGATACATAATTTCGCAGTTAACAAAAGAAAATGTATCATTCATAGCCTTGTCAATCATCTACATAAGCATTACACTCAGACTATGATGACAGAACTCCATGATGAAACCTATCCTAACATCATCTACTCTTGTCACTGTCTGTTATCTTTCAAGGACGCTGTTTCGGTTGTAGGGCACAAGGGTTTTATTTCTTGAAACACCGTAGGTTTATTTTCAGAAATACCCTATCAATTTTATCAGGATAGCATATATCATTTGTTGATTTTATACATACCTACGATGTCTCGCTATTTACGTAGCGATTACCTGGAGATTAAATAAAGATGTAGATGTACCCTTAGTTAAACCTGAGTTTCCTCTTACCTTTACATACTATTTGGTAAAAATTATATGTTTTAAATGTCAAATATTACGTGTGCATGGCAGATATTTTCATGGGATATTTTATTGGCTTGGTCTAATGCAGATTTTTTTAACCTAACACTAAATAATTTGTTTACCTTGATTTATCAATTTTATTCAACTATTCGTTTATGTAGAGTACAAAATTTGTAAATCAAATATTTTTTCAAGGACTATTTCTTATTCCACCAGGTACATTCCCCTGTGTTTTTCGTACTACGAATGGCAACATTATATAATTGAAAACAATAGACTCCTTACAGATACTGTAATTATTTTTAAAAGGAACATGAACATGTGTTGACATATTCAAAGCATCAAGTTAGGTTTGGTAAAATCTGTAAATGCACGCCGTACAGCGTTTGCAATCCCATGAGTACAAATTATGCGCCTTTCGTTGGTTGCAAATTTTACATGTATTCAATGGAAAGCAGATGATCTGAAACATTTTATTTTTCTTTAACGGAAATGTAAAGGTTCCCGACTATTGACGACTTCCTTTTTAATAATCATGAAAAATATTCCAAAGGATTCAGTTTAAACAATGCTGAAATTCAGACATACCTTTAGTTTACCCTGATATCAGACTTGAATTAATGGTAATTGAAAATAATGTATGTTTACAACTTCTTTTTCAGGGGCGACCCAGACAAGCCAGATTTACTTGGTTTCACCTCTCTACATCATGCATGTCGGAATGGTCACATGAACGCCGTGTCCTTTCTCGTGAACTATGGATGCAATATTTGGTCGTTGGACAATGAGTATCACACGGCTATGGACATCGCCGCTTTGGGAGGGAAGGAAAACATCGTAAGCGCCTTGGACGGGGAACATGCCCGACAGAAACGATTAAATCCGAAATCAGCTGAGCAACAGAGTCAAAGGGCGGTGAAATTGGCTGATCAGAATATCAAAAGATACGAGCAACGCCAAAGGGAGGCCGCGAGGTATGCAGAGAGGGAACAACGACGAATCCAAGCAGAAACCGATCCTGACTTTAAACCTCCCTCTGGTAAAAATTTCTTCAAAACGTTGACGATGAGGTTCAAAAATAATAAAGGGACAAGGAGATATTCAAGTAATCAAAATGGTGTTACAAGCTTCTCCGAAATGACGCAACAATCTACAAAGAGAGGTATAGGAAGAAAGATTCTACAAAAGAAAGCGAGTCAGGACACCGCTTCTATTAATGATTTTCGAATCAGTGAAAGAGACTCTAGTGGAAATAGAACATTAAGGTCTGTTGGTGGAGGATTCAGAAAAAATTCTGATGTTCTGTATCTTACTAACAGGGAAAACGATGCGCAAAGTGGTGCGCGCAAGCCTTTACAGGGATTGTTTCCTGGTGGCATGCAAAGAAATAAATCAAAAAGTGAAAATGATTTGTTAGATTCCGGATTTGAAGATAATAGTAATTCGTCCAACAATAATGAAGAAGATGACGAGGAAAATAAGCCAGGTCTACTTTTTCGGCCTGGTATGGGTCAAATATCCTTTCTTAAAAGTCATGGCATGGCCGGGACATTGAGCTCCATGACACGTTCGGCATCATACGACCCACTTTCAGCACCAGATAGCGCAGTGAATCACGGTCACACTGACAGTGTTGACGGTGGGGATCCAGCTAACAAGCGAAAAAGTGGTAGCTCTGATAGTATAGGGACCACCACAAGTCTTGAGGAACGCATGAAGGAGACACTACCATGGAACCCGGATGAAGTATGCTCTGATGACGAAGAGGAAGACACAGAGACGTCTGCTTTAATTCGGTTCCTGGAGGCATGTGACCTCAACCACTACACAAGACTGTTTAATGAGCAGGAGATTGACCTCCAAGCACTTATGCTTCTCTCCGATGATGACATGGAGAAATTAGGACTGAAGATAGGTCCGAGGAAAAAACTACAAATTGCCATAAAGAAAAGACAAGAGGTGTTGGACAATCCACTTCCGCTGCGTGATTCTCATCTATAGATGTCAAATATATCTATATTAATCATGTTGTATATGATTTGATGACCATTCGATGTTTAAGTGCCAATCATGACATTAAAGCAGTCCATTGCCATGTCTATATTAGAATCAATCGGCGAATTAGAGAAATGTATGTAGGAATATTGAATCTTTAGGGTTTACTTAATTTTTTTATCAAGAAGCTGGGCTGCATCTATGGCAGCAAAGTTGTAACATGCTTTTGTCAGCAATTTGAAATGCATTTATTCTAATGTGAAATTATATTCTGAATTTGTAGGGGAAATGCTTTGAGAGGAAAATATCACAAAATTGGTCCTCATAGATAGGTAATGAGTTTGTCTAATTAACTTCTCCATAAACAGTGGAAATTTTACAATATATACGTGTAATAATTAGGCCTGTGAAGCATCAGTGCATTGAGAGACAATTGCTTCATACATGGGGGGGGGGGGGGGGCATTTTAGCTCTGTCGCCGTTACTGTATTATTTCCATTGTAAATTCATCATAGTATTTTACACAGAGCGGTGATGGATAAACTGGGTTTCAGCATTTGTATTATAATGAGAGTGTTCGTTCAATTCGTATTTTGTATTTGAACTAAAATCCTGTTTTTATTTGTTTGAAAGAAATATCTGTATAAGCAGACATCTAAATAATGTTTGTTGTACTCTTGTTTGATTTTAAGGGTTTTTCTTTCATTATTTTATTTTCTGTGCCGACGTTCCTGAGTTGTGTTTATATTTCTTAAATCGCTACATTTGTCATAAGCAGGTTGTACCTTCATTACTCGGAAAAGTTCATTAATTTATGAAGAATTTACATCTATGGTATCGATTGTTCCTTTAGGCTATATCAGATGACCAAGTTGTACGTACATTACCTTAATCAGTCTAAGTTTTACTATTCATCCTGACTTCATCGACCATTGGTAACCTGATATCCAGACAAATAAAGTGAACAGAACATGATTACGTTGTGTTTCATTTACTTTCAACTTGTTCTGTGGATTTTTAAATAGGATGGAAATGTATAAAATATATCCACCATGAAATAGTCACAGATACCCGATGGGAAGAACAATAAATATGCAATATGAAAAGACTTAAAGATGTTTATGTAAACTTATGTAAGGCATAAAAAGAGTTCATTGAGCGTTGACTTGGCTGTTTGACACTTTCAGTATTTGACCATTGATTCTCTTTCGCCATAACCAACATTTTATGAGGTTTGCAAATTCTCTGCTCCCCGTTACCTGAATGATACAGATTCGTTCTTATTCTATGCTTCCATCAATACCAAAATTAGATTTGTCAATTCTATCTTTCGATGATTACCAAAAAAATTAATTTGCCAATTCTATGCTACCCCTACCACTAACATTTCTCTGTCATTGTTGATCAATTATTCTAAACTTTGAAAAGGACAATCTGCTGGCAAACCTTACATACATTTACGGTCATCTTAAGAATTTCGTTCTTCATATGCTCACTACATGGATTTCCTCTATCTCGACCTCGAGCATCACTGATGATACATTATATGCCGAAATGTGTATACTGTGCACTGAAATGATTACCATAGAATATATATTCAAATATTGAAAATTTTATTAGGTATGTCAAGGAGCTGATAAAATAAGGGCTGTATTTAGCCCTGAATCTCATCAAGTATTTCTTCTACACAATGATCTGTACGCAAGAAAAACTTGATAATTACTAAAATGCAATGTATTTGGAGATTCCTCATACAACTTTTATTTTGTAAGCTTATTTCTGGATACTTGAATTACAGTCTAAAGAGTAGAGGTAGCCATGTTGAAAAGAAGCTAATATCGGTTAAAAAAAAACGTTGAAAATTAAGAACAATCTGGCTAATATGGATATCTATAAACTTTAAAAGATAGTCATAGTCTAAACAAGATATTAGAAATTAAATTCAAAAGACTGGTCTCAATTTTTTTTCATAAATTTTAAAATCTTGAATCTGAAATATGGTTGTATTTTGTATTCATTGACTACAAAGTAGGCATTTTACCGCGAAATACACATTGTGTAGAAATAAACTGCTAACTCCTGTTTATTTCATTCCAAAATCTTGTACATTTTCATGTGAACATGTTTAGAATAAATAAATGAATGACTTTAAAAGGGAAAAAAATTAAATTAAGCTTATATTATGGCCTAAACACAGATTTGTAAAAAGCTCCCCATCCTCCCTTTTTCAGTTTTTTTTTTTTGTCCCTGGGGCATCGTTCATCAGAACCCTACTTTGTCAAAAGATGTGTATTAGTGACATACACCTTCTGTAAAAGTGGCGTTCTTCCCTGACATTGTCACCATAGCACTTTCTATATAGATATAACGTCAGACAGTGCATGAATTTTATATATTTTCATTTCCATGCTTCATAAACATCGACGGCGGGTGCGGCTAGCCAACAGGGGATGCTTACTCCTCCCGGGCACCTGGTCCCACCTCTAGCTTCCTAGGGGTCTGTCGATGTTTAATTTTGTGCTCTAATGTGAGTGCTGTTGAGATTATCGTCAGGATCTTCATTTCTGTAGCTGAGGGGGGAACAATGTTTTAAAAAACTTTTCCATTTTCCATTGGTTCTATAGAAAAAAGACATATTTGCCCAAAATTTGGGATAAACTATTTATGATAAATCTTATGCAACTGCTGATTATGATGAAACAAGAACTGGCATCAATTTTGTGAAAGAACTTTTTTGAAGTTCCCATTTTGAAAATTCCACTTTTTCAGGGCAGATTTTACGCCTTATCTTATCAGCTCCTTTCATGTTTTCAAAATGTCCAATGTTTTATGAAATTTGCAACTGACAACTTTTACACTTTTTGGCTTATTACATTGTTTAGATTTGAGGATCACTGACGAGGGTTAAGTACCCGAAACGTGCATGTCTGGTCCATGTTGCCAATTTACCTGTTCTTAAATGATGCTATTCAATATGAAGACGTTTACATTTATACCACTTGGTGAGTGTCACTGCTGGTGGACCAGGAGTCCCCGAGGGCACATGTAGCCAAGTTCGATCAATTTCGGTTGATCGTTTCTTCAACGCATTCTAAAATATCTGTTATCAAAATTTCTTGAAATTTCTAAAACGTGGGTCCTGTAGCATCATATCCCACCCATTCTGCTACGTCTTTCGGTACGCTTTTTCGACATAGTAACTTTTACACTTTTTGGCTTATTACATTGTTTAGATTTGAGGATCACTGACGAGGGTTAAGTACCCGAAACGTGCATGTCTGGTCCATGTTGCCAATTTACCTGTTCTTAAATGATGCTATTCAATATGAAGACGTTTACATTTATACCACTTGGTGAGTGTCACTGCTGGTGGACCAGGAGTCCCCGAGGGCACATGTAGCCAAGTTCGATCAATTTCGGTTGATCGTTTCTTCAACGCATTCTAAAATATCTGTTATCAAAATTTCTTGAAATTTCTAAAACGTGGGTCCTGTAGCATCATATCCCACCCATTCTGCTACGTCTTTCGGTACGCTTTTTCGACATAGTAACTTTTACACTTTTTGGCTTATTACATTGTTTAGATTTGAGGATCACTGACGAGGGTTAAGTACCCGAAACGTGCATGTCTGGTCCATGTTGCCAATTTACCTGTTCTTAAATGATGCTATTCAATATGAAGACGTTTACATTTATACCACTTGGTGAGTGTCACTGCTGGTGGACCAGGAGTCCCCGAGGGCACATGTAGCCAAGTTCGATCAATTTCGGTTGATCGTTTCTTCAACGCATTCTAAAATATCTGTTATCAAAATTTCTTGAAATTTCTAAAACGTGGGTCCTGTAGCATCATATCCCACCCATTCTGCTACGTCTTTCGGTACGCTTTTTCGACATAGTAACTTTTACACTTTTTGGCTTATTACATTGTTTAGATTTGAGGATCACTGACGAGGGTTAAGTACCCGAAACGTGCATGTCTGGTCCATGTTGCCAATTTACCTGTTCTTAAATGATGCTATTCAATATGAAGACGTTTACATGCTTCCCCATGACCACCAAAAGATACTAATTATCCCCCAGTGATCTAAACTGCATTGGTGTCGGTATTGTGCATCGAGCTGCAACGATTCAGATGGCCATTTCTATGTTCATACAATGACCAACATTAACTTTGCATCTCACAATACAAAATTAAGTTTGCAAAATCCCAACATCACGTCTACCATTCTAATGCCTTTTAAATGAATAATATTTTAAGGATATGCTTATTCTATGCAATTAATCTCTCACGATCAAAAACAAAATGGCCAATTCCGTCCCTAACCTAACCAACTTTAGGTTTGCCATTCTGTGCTTCCCCATCATGACTAACATAGGGTTTGACAATTCTAACCAAAATACCGATTTAATGTTCTTTGGATACGGTGTGCCATTTCTATGCTATACCAATGACCTATACAGGGATTGCAAATCATATATGCTTCATCAAGACAGACATTTTATACAGATTGTCAATCCTTTGTCTCCAGCATGACAATCACAAGTTTACCAATTTATTCTTCCCAACACAAAGCCAAATCAGAACTCAGAATTACAATAAATTGGCATATACATTCTATAAAAATTTTAATTTTCTCATTTTAAAAGAAAAATCGGAGAGAAGAAGGAGACAATAGCATTGCATAATAGAATAGATATAAGTATATATATACAATTCAAGTAAAAGGATAAAACAATAGGGGTCGTACTCTGGTCGTTGAATTTAGAATGTTAAAATTACCAAAACTCATTGTAGGAGTAGGAGGCGCTACATTGAATAAATGAAAATACTTCCACAAGAAGGAATAAAATTAACTTAAACGTTCTGCAAAGAGGCAACAGTGAATCCCTAGTGGATTTCCCATTCCCAATAAAAACCCTTAATCAGTACAGAATCTTAATAAAGGGCTTACAAATCCTTGAAAAGGAGCTGATAAGATAAGGCGTAAAGTCTGCCCTGAAAAAGTGGAATTTTCAAAATGGGAAATTCAAGAAAATTCTTTCACAAAATTGATGCTACTTATTGGTTTCATCGTGCATCGTTTTCCTTAATTTTGGGGCAAAATATGTCTTTTTTCCATAGAAATCAATGGAAAAGGTTTTTTTAAACATTATTCCCCCCTCAGCTACAGAATGCCACTTTTATAGAAGGTGTATATCACTAATAGACATCTTTTGACAAAGTGGGGTTCTGTAGCTAAGGGGGGAACGATGCTCAATAGACGAAAAAGTGAAAAAGGGAGGGTGGGGGGCTTTTTACGAATATGTGTTTTAGGCTATAATATAAGCAAAGTTTCATTTTTTCCCTTTTAAAATCATCTATTTATTTATTCTAAACATGTTCAAATCAAATGCACAAGATTTTGGAATGAAATAAACAAGAGCCTGCTGTTTATTTCTAAACAGTGTTTATTTCACGGTAAAATGCCTACTTTTTAATTAATACAAAATACAACCATATTTAAGATTCAAGATTCTAAAATTTATGAATAAAGTTGAGACCAGTCTTTTAAATTTGTTTTCTAGTATCTTGTTTAGACTATAACTATGTTTTAAAGTTTATAGATATCCATACTTGCCAGATAATTCTTAATTTTCAACCTTTTTTGCTCAATATAAGCTTCTTTTCAACATGGCTACCCCCTACTCTTTGGACTGTAACTTAAGTATCTATAAATAAGCTTAACAAAATAAAAGTTGTATAAGGAATCTCCAAATACATTACATTTCAGTAATGATCAAGTTTTTCTTGTGTATAGATCATTGTGTAGAAGAAATACTTGATGAGATTCAGGGCTAAATACAGCCCTTATCTTATCAGCTCCTTAGAAAAACTTAACTAATCAGTGAATGAAGTCGGACACGAAATTCAGAATTCAAAAATCAGTAAAACCTTGGGAAATACAAAACAAAGATAAGTAGGCCCTCGGAAAAACCAGATACTAGCAGTGAAGACAGCGAAACATACGCTCACGCGACGATTAATGTAGACAAACAGACGGAGACGACAACATCACATTATAAAAACACGAAGGACATAATTGCCAGAGAACAATGTTAAACCGACATTAATGTGGGTGGCGCCCTAAAAAATGCGTCGACGTACAAACATCCATGTGTCCAAAATAAATTCAAATAAAGATGTGGTAGTATTGTCAGGGAATCGAAAATATGACAACAAAATTTTCAAAATAAATTCTGACTGCATCGAATTAATCTGGAGGAATTACTCCGTTAGAAATAATCGTGTTTGATAAAATAAATTTCGCTCCGTCCGAGGCTTTGAAAATATAAATAAAGAAAACTTAGACCTACTGTTAGTAGGATTTGACACTTAATTTTTTTTTATTGTTAAGTTCTGCATAATAAATTATATTCATGACCAACATTATGTCTACCGCGCTGATGCATCCCTAATAACTAAAATTTCAAGGATATATATATGCTTACCCCGTGGTCAACATCAGGTTTGCCCATTCTATGTTATCCCAATCTCTCGTGATCAATAACAGATTAGTCAACTCTGTCCCTTCCATGATTGAAATTATGTTCACCGCTTAGAACTGACGTAGTTCCTCATAACTAAAATCAGGTTTGAAAATTCTGAACGATTCCCCGTATTACCAACATATAGTTTGTCACTTCTATGTTTACCCCGTGACCAGTATAGGGATTATTAATTATATGCTTCCTCAAGACAAAAATTCTATAAAGATTGTCGATCCCTTGCCTCCTGCATGACAATCTATATGTTTGCCACTTCCTTGCTTCCCCAGACAAATCCAAAATCATGAAAAAATCACAATCAATACGCATACAAATTCTTGAAAAATATAAAACAGGCCTCACTTGATTCAAACTTCTCAAATTGAGGTTTCCTCAAATTTGGGTATTTCCTCAAATATTTGAGATTTTCCTCAATTTGTCTTGTATTAAACTACCTAAACTTGAGATTTTTCCTCAAATTAGATATCATTCCTCAACGATTCCTAAAATATTTGAGGGGACTCCATACCTACACCGAATACTTAAGGAGCTGTAGAATTTCCTTTGCCATAATTTATTTTTTGACCTTGTGACCTTTCCCTCGGAGTATTAAACACTTTTTTCATTACAGCTGTTTGGCACATGTAGCAATGTTCGATCAACTTCGGTTGATCGTCTCTTCAACGCATTCGAAATTTTCTGTTATCAAATTACTTGAAATTTCTTAAACGTGGGTCCTGTTGCATCATATTCCACCCATCCTGCTACGTCTTTCGGTACATTATTGGACATAATGATTTCACACTTTTTGGCTGTATTACATTGTTTAGATTGAGGATTACTGACGAGGGTAAAGTAGCCGAAACGTGCATGTCTGTTGCATGTAGCAAATTTATCTGTTCTTAATATATTAAACGTCTTCAAATTCAATGGCATCATTTTAGAACAGACAGATTTACAGCGTGGACCAGACATGCACGTCTCGGGTAAATAACCCTCGTCAGAGATCCTTAAAAAATTTTGAATGCGTTGAAGAGACAGACGATCAACCGACGGGGACTCCTGTTACACCAGCAGTGACACTCACCAAGTAGTTCAAATGTAAAACGTCTTCAAATACAATAACATCATATATAAACGGATAAATTTGAAGCATGGACCAGATATGCACGTTTCCGGGTACTCAACCCTTGTCAGTGATCCTCAGTCTAAACTAAATTAAGAGGGTGAAAATTATTATGTTAAAAAATGTACCGAACGATGTAGCAGGATGGGTGGGATATGATGCTACATGACCCATGTTTTAGAAATTTCAAGAATCTTAGTGCAAAAAAAATTTGAATGCGTTGAAGAGACAGACGATCAACCGAAGTTGATCGAACTTGGCTACATGTGCCCTCGGGGACTCCTGTTACACCAGCAGTGACATTTACCAAGTAGTTCAAATGTTAAACGTCTTCAAGTTCAATAGCATCATTTATTAACGGATAAATTTGCAGCATGTACCAGACATACACGTTTTGGGTACTCAACCCTCGTCAGTGATCCTCAATCTAAACAATGTAATATGGCCAAAGAGGGTGAAATTATTATGTCAAAAAATGTACCGAAAGATGTAACAGGATGGGTAGATTATGATGCTACAGGACCCACGTTTTAGAAATTTCAAGAATTTTAGTACCAGAAAATTTTGAATACGTTGAAGAGACAAACGATCAACCGAAGTTGATCGAACTTGGCTACATGTGCCCTCGGGGACTCCTGGTCCACCAGCAGTGACACTCACCAAGTAGTTCAAATGTTAAACGTCTTCAAGTTCAATAGCATCATATATAAACGGATAAATTTGCAGCATGGACTAGACATGCACGTTTCGGGTACTCAACCCTCGTCAATGATCCTCAATCTATACAATGTAATATGGCAAAAGAGGGTGAAAATTATTATGTCAAAAAATGTACCGAAAGATGTAGCAGGACGGGTTGGATATGATGCTACAGGACCCACGTTTTAGAAATTTCAAGAATTTTTAGTAGATGTACCAGAAGATTTTGAATGCGTTGAAGAGACAGACGATCAACCGAAGTTGATCGAAATTGGCTACATGTGCCCTCGGGGACTCCTGGTCCACCAGCAGTGACACTCACCAAGTACGTGTAGTTCAAATGTTGAACGTCTTCAAATTCAATAGTATCATTTATAAGCGGATAAATTTGCAGCATGGACCAGACATGCACGTTTTGGGTACTCAACCCTCGTCAGTGATCCTCAATCTAAACAATGTAATGTGGCCAAAGAGGGTGAAAATTATTATGTCAAAAAAAATGAAAATGTACCGAAAGATGTAGCAGGATGGGTGGGATATGATGCAGCAGGACCCACTTTTTAGAAATTTCAAGAATTTTAGCACCAGAAAATTTTGAATACGTTGACATACGATCAACCGAAGTTGATCGAACTTGGTTATATGTGCCCTCGGGGACTCCTGGTCCACCAGCAGTGACACTCACCAAGTAGTTCAAATGTAAGGTATTTGTATCTCCCCTCGAAAACAATTCGGTCTCGGTCCATTTCATTTACCTCGGTGAAAGTAAATTATTGTGTTGCATCACAGATGTTGAAAGAAATAACATACCTTTTAGAGTACACACAACGTACATTGATATTTGTCGTGAAACTTGGTGAAGTTTGCCACCTTATAGTTCTGATCAAGTAGATCATCGGAAATAAACGTTCTAAAAGTACCATCAAAGGTGACCAGTATCTAAACAAAGCATCGCACCAAGTATCTGAAGATTCATCACACACACAAGTTTGGTTAAAGAAGGATTTAAAATGCTTAAATTGAAATAGGGTTGCCAGTATTCTGCGAATATAAAATTCCATGGCTTTTCCCCAATTCCTGTTTTTTTTTTTCAGGAGTTCGCTTCTTTTCATATGGTGGAGGTTTTTGTTTGTTTGCTTTGGTTCCTGTTTTATCCTGGTTTTGTATGCCTTCGGTTTCTGAATTATCGATTTTGTGCTGTATACAGGGATATGGTCATTATCCATATTTGTCAATTTGACTGACCTAATATCTAAACGGCTTCCACTTTCCACTTAGCCGTCCTATCCTCCCATCCCTTTTGCCTGCTGGTTTGTGTTTATTTTTATTAAACATCAAATACAGTGCACAACAATAATAAACATTGTTTTCTTACAGTCTAGTGGTCAAAATCAATAAAAAAAATAACGATGCATTTATTAGTCTTTTAGAACTGAAATAACTTTCCCAAACTTTTCTGGATTTGTTTTTTTTTTCACTGACCCAATTCAAATCCCTGACCTTGAAAAAGAAGCCAATTTCCCTGACTATTCAAGTCTGTTAGCAACCCTGGGAAAAGACCTGATCGGTCAATCATGAAATATTAATCAGATGGAACATCTGTACCATGCACTGCAGTAAGCATCATCATATGCATCAACCTAGACTTACCCAAGTCCTTATATCAAATATAGTTATATGAAGAGAATTACAATTATTAATTAAATTTTTCAACAAGAAAAGAAATGCCCCTTTTAAAACTATAAGCAGTGAGCAATTGGTTGCAGAGATATCACAATACAGAGAAGATTTTGCTTGCCAGTAAAGAAGCAAGTATTTAATTTTAAAATTATTTGATATAAGGACTTGAGCAAGTCTAGCATCAACCACACGTTTGGTTGATCTACGACTTGTAGAAAGCTGGAAATGGAGGTGTCCAATTTTACCTAACCTGGTCGTTCAAGCGTGAAATATGCAGCATCTGTACCAAGCATTGCAGACAGCATCCTTAGATGCATTACTAACACAAGTTTGGTTGATCAATCAGTAACATTAAGCTGAGAAATGAGGTGTCCCATGTATCGAACCCGGTTGCTCAGTCATGAAATATGGAGAAGATGCAGCATTTGTACCATGCATGGTAGAGATCGTGCAATTTCAAAGTAATCACATCCACGCAAGTTTGCTTGATCTTTAACTTTGAGAAAGCTTGGAAACGAGCTGTCCCATTTAATCTTACCTGGTCACCAAGGTGTGGATCATATCAAGCTTCCGTTTCATGCACTGCAGGAAGTATCTTCAGATGCATTGCCCACACGTTTGGTGTATCTAGAATTTTAAGCAAGAGGGAAATGAGGCGTCCCTGCTTTTGTCGGTCAATTGTCAGATCTGTACCAAGAAGAAAGTACCATGCATTGCAGTAAGCATCCTAAGATGCATCGACCACGTTTTGTTGATGTAAGAATTGTAGTAAGATGGAAATAGAGATGTCCAATTTCACTTAACCTGGTCGGTCATGCATGGGTTAGATGCAGCATCTATGCCATAGATTGTTGTAAGCATCCTCAGATGCATCACGCAGAGAGGTTTGGTTGAAATAGGACTATAGGAAGCTTGGAATGGAGGTGTCTGGTCTAATTAACCTGAGTGTGTTTGACGACGCCAACACTCGAGGCAATAGCATAAGCCCCCTCTATTTCATTGAGGTGAGCTAAATTCTATTTCAAAGAACTCTTTGCAAATGCGCAGACTAATGGATGGACAGGCAGATCTTCAGACTTCCTACAAGGGAACTTAGAAAATTGTCATCCCTGGATTTCTGAAAGAAATGAAATTTATTGTTGATCTAAGGATTAATGATACCCCCACCTGGCATATTTTACCTATAAGCAATGTATAAAAATATTGAAGGGGCAAATTCAACACAAAATTGAGGAACATGACCCTTTATTTGAAGTAAACCTGTATTTCTCAATGTAAAGCTATCTGTAAGAAATATATTCCCTGTGAGTTTTCATTTAAATGTCAAGCAAGCACAAAATATTGATGCTTTTGCCAAGTTTGAAGGGGCACAATTCTGCACAAAATTGAGCATCATGACCCATATTCAAACCTAACCTGTAATTTTTGGTATTATAGCTACATTCAAGAAATGAATTGGTTATCTGTAACGGTTTTCCTTCCAATGTCCAGAAACCACGAAATTTTTTATTTTTCTAAGTTTCAAGGGGCATAACTCTGCACAAAATTGAGGGACATGACCCATATTCAAACTTGACCTGTATTTCTTGGTGTAAAAGCTATATGCAAGAAATGAATTGATTATCTGTAATAGTTTTCCTTTAAATGTCCGGAAACCACAGGTGGATCGGACGGACAAGTGCATCACTATATTCTCCCACCATTATATGGCGGGGGTATAAATATCAAGCTCAAAAGCAATTATCAGGTTTTTATATTTATTTTATCATGACTCTGGTAACACATACACGTTGTACTTTTTTTTCCTACATAACTGTAGTATCAATTCATCAATGAATTGCTCAGAATAACAAATTGCATACTTCTCTTTCATTATAAACAAGGTATGCACCTAAGTCCTCACAGTGGGACAAAGTCATCAAATTATAATAGGACACATTCTACAAGAAAAGTCTTACAATACTGATAGCTCAGCATTCATTCACGCACACACGCATATAAAATAATATCACACTGTGACAGTAATATTTCAAAAAGCTAAAATATGAACTGAAGGTTCTTTTATTGTATCATCTTGTATGATACACTATTCTAAGATTCTTGTCTTTTCAGAAAACAGCTAGAGCTTCACATAGATGTCTCTATTCTGTTCATTTAAAATTCTACTGCAAATTTGATTCAAAATTGATCATACTTCTGCTTTACTCTCTCTCTCTGACTTCTTGGAGAAGAAAGGAGTTTTGTATTCTCACATTCACACATATAAATCTATGAAAATTCAGAAGGAAATAACATGTCACATTACAAAATATAATTAAGCTTATAAAGCCCGAATCATAGTCATATAAATGTACAAGGACTGAATATGATATTGTCTCTGATTCACTCTACTTTCTTTTTCTCACGCTACTTTCTCACTCTACTTTCTTTACATGACAGATTTAATAAAGTCTACTTGTTTTCATGTAAATAAATACAATGTTTTTACATAATATTTTGGAATACATGTAAGCTTCTTTTTCTAGCTAAACAACCTTTACTTATTTGAAAGGCCCTCACACTTATTTTGATTAACATTTCTTATAAGGTGATAATTTTCATATTAACAAAATTCTTAATTCTCTCAAACTGAAACAAACCAAATACTATAAATTGACGGCAAAGAAACATATGAGCTAATGCTTTTACAGTTATGTGAATAAAAAATATACCTTTTTATTATTTTATGACATAATAGATTTGTGAATTCCATGCGCATGGAAGCCCTTCATTTTAATTAAATGCTACACATCATGGCTACTGAAACAGACAAGCTTGAAGACAGGTGTTGTGATTCTGTTATTCGTCTTCTATAAAATGTTCGGATATGTGATATATAAATATGTCACTCAAGGAGAAAATAATGGTTCCAAAGGGATATTTTACATGTACATTGATTGACCTGCAAATTATGAATGTAAAAGAGAAAGATCAGGACTAAAAACACTGGACTTTTTTTTCCAAATTACCCCCCCCCCCTCTTTTGAACAAAAATATAGCAACTTTCATAACATACATCTACTGTATTCAGCATGTTGTAACACAAATGACACAAAATAACAAAGAAATGATCTATCTACTTGAATTTTGAATGCAAATAAAAGAGAAATTCTAAAACTTTTACAACAAAGTATAAGATATGAATTGATAGAATGCATAGATTACTGACATTAATTTTTTTTATCTAAATGTTCCAACATCTAGTATATAATGCCCACTTTGAACTGTATACGCTGAACTCCCTACATGACGATAACAGAGTATTATCATGATAACAAGCTTATTGAATGAACACATTATAAACATAGTTACATACAAACTTACGTCTTTCCTTTCGATATACAACATTTTAGCACAGTAACTTTACTGTATACGTATTTATTTTAGAAGGATTCATATTTTTGCCGAGTTAAGGCTGTTATGACTGCACTAATTTAAGCCTACACCAAATAATTTACCTCTTATAGCGAATAATGGAAAAAAAACTAATAGTCCCCTTCGGTGTTGCCGGTAGGGGACTAATAAGTCAAGTATGCTAGCAAATTCATGATTATGCTAGCATCATGATTGATGTTCATAAACATACAAAATTAATAAAAGTTATAGTAATCAAGTGTTTGATTATGTATGTATTGTAAATGTTTATTACAAGCTTTCAATGATAAATCATGACTATCAAAAACTTGTACAAAACCAGATGATTTAGCATTGTTTTCAGTGATTCGTAAGTAGTATGCAAGACAGATTTTCCAAAGATGTCACTGTGCAGTGAAATAGACAGCTATCAAATTAATAATTTTACAATAATTGTGGCATTAGCATTTCACAGAGATATGTGTAATGTGTAATATGTAGAAATTATGTAATAAAACAATGAAAGTTGTCTTCAAGGTCATTCTGAAGGTCATTTTAACTTGCCAACAATAAAATTACTATCATATGATACACATCATGATTACACTTAATCATGAATGAAGGTTGATATATATAAATGACTGAATTATAGCGACTGTAATGCTTTTGTCTAAGCTGTTTACTGCATAATATCTCTACTACTAGCATAAGAGACAGCAAGTTCAGGGGACAATCTAAGGCATTTTGGCAGCCAAGCAGAAGTAAAGATGGTTGTACACCAATTTACAGCAAGATACCATATCAACACTACACAGCTTATCGGTTTGTCAAAGTAGAATAAAAGGAATAATATGCAACACCTGTAATTCTATTTTTGAAAATCTGTTAGCTATGTGCTGTTTGTTTTTCAAAACTTTTAGTTTTCCAGTCAACTTTCTGTTTTGTGAACAGACAGACGGCAATACTGAATTTTCTGTCAGATTTGACACACCTACATCAAGTATTAGCAGTGTATTGTGTGTTTGATAAAAAAAGTTAATGATATAATCATTAGTACGAATGTACAACTTGGTGGTGGAAAAACTGTCTTTGATCAGAAATTCAAAAGGCAGTTGTTAATCAACATTCATTCAGCTCTGAAGTTTATAGAACATGAATGAAATGTTATCTGAAAGACCAGTTATGCCTATCTAAAATGTACCTAATTATGAACACATGATGACGTTTTATGTGGAATTCACTATGTCAGTATCACAAGAAGGTTTTGTATCGGCTCTCTTAATATGAATGTACACCTACAAAACACTCCCAAATACAGCTATTCCTTTAGTCTAAAAGAAACGTCCACGTTTACGAGATGGTGAGTCAATAAGCATGTGATCGGGGGATGACGTACGCTTTCTGGAGGCATCATAATTGCGTGAGAATTCCTCTAGTATAAAATGATTCAACTCCTCCATGTTGTTTGTTCCAGTTCTTTGGAGGGATGGCAGTGAGGGTGAAGCCGACGCCCCGTGGGAGCGGGGGAAACCTACACTCACGTTAGACATTGCACCATTCAATCCTGAAACACATTTCACGTCAATATTTATATCAAAGTTTATGTTTGATTCTAATATGACTTGATTCTTTTTCCCTATTAAGACAACAGACGCGAGCCGGGCTCTATTCTCCAATATAGGCCCTATAGCGATAAGCCACGCCTACCCATTTTCTGAAAGCAGATAAACCGGCAGGAACTGGTTTTTACCAAGAATCGATTTTGTCGTCTGTGTTTCATTGATCTAAGTTTAGTCATCATTAGAATAGAAATAAAAAAATGACAAGCCGGGCTATATTGTCTCATAATGCCCTCGCGTCCTCAGCCAATCACATTTATCACCTCGCCGCTGACGTGGCTCGGTAATAAATGTGATCGGCTGAGGACGCTCGGGCATTATGAGACAATATAGCCCGGCTTGTCATTTTTTATTTCTTAAATCACATCACAATTTATATCAAATAAATAGCTGACAAAGAAATTATCTTGTTTATCAAAGTTTATGTTTGAACCACATAACAATTTATATATAGCACTCAAAGACATTATGTTGTTCAACAAAATTCATGTCTGAATCACAAATATAATTTTAAGATCCTTTTTCAATGTATTCTTACGTAATATTTTGAAAAACCTAATATTCGTAGTTTATTCTTATAGAATAAACAATTTTCGGGGGCACTGAATTCGAATATCACAAATTTTTACGATTAGATCAACTTGACATTTTTTCAAATTTCTTCCCTTTTCTTTCAGTATCGACTTTGGCCCATAGATGAGAGAAAAATTCTCTTTCATGTTCTTCTATGAAAGGTACATCATTTCCCCCCTTGGGGTCTCAAAATTTTGCAAAACCCTCAGCAAGCCTCGAGTTTACATGATTTTGAGACCCCTTGGGTGGAACCGATGTATCTTTCATAGAAGACTATGAAAGAGTACAGTAATATATTATCACATGATTCTCTTCCAGTAGCAAAAGGAGCAATTCACTTGATTCTTTATATAATAAGCCATTGAAATAACTTCAATTCATGAAAACTATAACTTGAACTGCTCAAGAAACAGGCATGTTTGACCCTAAACATGAGACTTTGACCTCGCAGGTGACCTTGACCCCTATTGGATGCTGGGTCTCCTCATGCTTGACAAAAAAAAAGTCCTGCAAGTTTGCGATAAGTACAATGCACATCAATCAGGTTATATCCATTTATCTACAAGACAGACAGGTGGAACTGGCAGATGTGAGCTGGACAATGTTCCTAATCCTATATCTTGATCAAAACTCTAGCTCTTTAAATCCTAAAAACTGCGTAGAGATCTAACAAGTATCAATAGCCTGCTTGAAGTTGTGTCAGATGTAAATCTTTGAATGTTCAAATATTTTTTGAATGTTTATTTAATTTCACTTCAACATCTCCATCCACCACTAGTCATAAAGAGCCATACTCTGCAAAAACAGGTCAGTCACAGCCAAACTCAAATTTGCTCTGTAACTATCCAAGCCAGTGTGTGAAATTGACTTTTAAAGTCTTATAGACATTCGGTCTACAGTAATTTCAGTTCCTATAGACTGCAGAAATTTCCTGTAGACCAAAATAAAAAGACCCCTAAAATCTAATCTTTTATGCATTTTGTAAACCTAAAACAGCATTCCACAAAATTGTATTTATTTTAGTACAAATGGAGGAAAATAATGAAATGATCAGAAAAATTATTTGAGATTGAAAATGTGTCAAAGCAACGCTAATATTTCTAAAAATGCTCGAATTTCCTATAGACAAGTTGGTCTATAGCATTTTTGATCGCTATAGACCGATCCAATTTACTGTAGACATTGGCCATCGGGCCACCGTTAATTTCGCACACTGCAAGCCCAAGCTATGTACTACTATTCATCTCAATATCTCTATCCATTGCTGAGAAGAGTCAGGAAAATTAAGCTTTGCTCAATTTCAACAGCAAGGGGTGTAAATCCCAAAAAAAAGATTAACCATGCCCAAACTTCATTTTTGTTCTGTAACTATCGCAGATAAAGCAAAGTACCAAATTTTATCTCAATATAGCTATCTACTATAGCTTCAGTACAGAAAACTGAATTTTAGTGTTGGGTATCGGATGGAAAAATCAAGAACGACTACTAAGATAAGCCTGTCGATTGACTATCGATTAAAATCAGACTCTTGTATTATACTGCAAAACTGTAAAATAATGCAAGGTTTGTCCACAAGTTACGTAACACTGACCACAAATTTTATTGAAACTGAGTAAAATGTTTCATTCCAGTATGCATACTGATCCGAATCAATGCGGAAACCAGCCAACTGAAACGACTTATGGACTGTCTCTCTGTGAAATGACTGTTTCTCTGTCAAAACTATGGTTTTTCCAATGTAAATATATCATTATCAAAAAGTTTTAAATTTCAAAATTATAATGGATTTTTACTATCTTAATCAATTTTCATAGTTGGAAGGGTCTGGCAACAATGTCAGCAATAATTGCCACAACACTAC
Organism: Pinctada fucata; assembly: GCA_028142955.1. Lineage (NCBI taxonomy): Eukaryota > Metazoa > Mollusca > Bivalvia > Pterioida > Pteriidae > Pinctada > Pinctada fucata. Next base: position 20,865,526 of record AP027103.1, read on the forward strand.
TGAATTTTGTATGTCATTAGGGGGCAAAATTACACAATCAAAATGGTCAACCCTGAACCATTACAAAATTCAACTTGCTCTGAAAGTATCCAAACCAATGGTATTATGGCAAAATTCATCATTATATACAGTTTTCTAAATAAGACTATGCCATAAAAGATAATGAAAGCAAAATATCTAAGTCCTACCTCAAATGATAATCACATTAAAACAAAGTCTTGATTTTTAGCTCGCCGGGACGAATGTCCGGAGAGCTATTGTCATACCCCCGGTGTCGGCGTTGGCGTCTGAGTGCGCGTGCACAAAAACTTTAACCTTGCTTATAACTTTTAAACCAATACAGATTGGGCTTTCATATTTCACATGTGCATTCCTTGTGACAAGACCTTTCCATGGATACCAAAATTTTTGACCTTGTGACCTTGACCTTGGAGATTGACCTACTTTTGAAAAACTTTAACCTTGGCCATATTTTTTGAATGGTAAGTGATAGGGCTTTGATATTTCACATGTGTATTCCTTGTGACAAGACCTTTCCATGGATACCAAAATTTTTGACCTTGTGACCTTGACCTTGGAGATTGACCTACTTTTGAAAAGCTTTAACCTTGGCCATATTTTTTGAATGGTAAGTGATAGGGCTTTGATATTCCACATGTGTATTCCTTGTGACAAGACCTTTCCATGGATACCAAAATTTTTGACCTTGTGACCTTGACCTTGGAGATTGACCTACTTTTGAAAAACTTTAACCTTGGCCATATTTTTTGAATGGTAAGTGATAGGGCTTTGATATTCCACATGTGTATTCCTTGTGACAAGACCTTTCCATGGATACCAAAATTTTTGACCTTGTGACCTTGACCTTGGAGATTGACCTACTTTTGAAAAACTTTAACCTTGGCCATATTTTTTGAATGGTAAGTGATAGGGCTTTGATATTTCACATGTGTATTCCTTGTGACAAGACATTTCCATGGATACCAAAATTTTTGACCTTGTGACCTTGACCTTGGAGATTGACCTACTTTTGAAAAACTTTAACCTTGGCCATATTTTTTGAATGGTAAGTGATAGGGCTTTGATATTTCACATGTGTATTCCTTGTGACAAGACATTTCCATGGATACCAAAATTTTTGACCTTGTGACCTTGACCTTGGAGATTGACCTACTTTTGAAAAACTTTAACCTTGGCCATATTTTTTGATTGGTAAGTGATAGGGCTTTGATATTTCACATGTGCATTCCTTGTGATAAGACCTTTCATGCCGTACCATAAATTTTGACCTAGTGACCTTGAAATTTTACCTACTTTTCAAAAACTTTAACTTGGGCCATATTTTTTGAATGGTAAGTGATAGGGCTTTGATATTTCACATGTGCATTCCTTGTGATAAGACCTTTCATGCCGTACCATAAATTTTGACCTAGTGACCTTGACCTTGAAATTTTACCTACTTTTTGTTGTTGTTGCAATTTACATATGGTTGCCACCGGCGAGCTATGTTGTCATTCTGACAAGTCTGGTTAACTTTTGGAACCAATAGAACGGGCATACATGTACCAGTAAGGTTACATGTAGGTGGTATACACAAGCAAAATACCTGTATGAAGTCCCCATCGTCCATGAGTCAAAGGAAAGAGTTAAAGTGTTTGGCCACAGACAAACAGAAGTAAAATTATATGTTATATATAATTGTAAGCTGCTAGAACCCTTTTGTGGGTAGAATAATTTACAGGTATGGATCCAACAAACAATTATAATTTATTAGTGATTATTACCTTGTAATGCAATAGCTTCTCTGAAAGCTTGCAGATCTGGTTCACTACTAGGCTGTATAGATTCTGCTGAAGCTAACCTTGGTGAATGGTTACGTTCCATAGAAAGACGAGCATTCTGAGAATGTCTTAGTGGAGCTGAAAGACGATTACGTGTCGGAGCACTTTTACCACAAAGGAAGGCCAATAAATCTTCACGTCTGATATGTCTCCTCTTCTTTTTTACCCATGCTATAATGTCTTTATTTCTATGTTGGCGACCTTTCTGCACCCCAAGATCCACACAAGAATTTAATGAATCTACACTATCTGAAAATTTGAAAATTCATATTTTAACACATAGCAGCATATAGAAAATTCTGTATCTTTCCTGCTCAATTTCAAAATAAATCTTTTTTGTTATTCAAAATTGGGACAATAAAGAGTATATATCATAATTTACAACATGTACAAAGTTAATTTGAACTTGTTCTTTTCTTTCAAATTTTTACTGCAAGAAAATTAATAACTTCTAGATAATAGCGAGCGAAGCTCGCCCTTATGGTAACGCGTATACACATGTCTTATTGAGAAAATATGCTGAATCAAAGAATGAGAATGTACTACTATGCTTTCAAAAATGTTCCTCCCCTCGCAGACAGAGTTGCTGCGGAGATGCTGGATATTGCCATTTAAATTTTTTTTTCGACTCCAAGTAGACGTATATGTTATACTCAATTTTTGTTTATAAGTTAAATTTATTGAAAATATTTTTCGTAAATCAGGTAACGATAAAGCATCAACAAGGCGGCGTAACCACGGGAAATCCGACATTTCCGGTTTTAAACGAGACGTTTCGCTCTGATTGCTTTTCTCGTCTCGGGTGGTTTCATACTGTCAGAAGTCGGAATATGTTTGTTTTTTTCTTTTGTTCTTAAGTAATTTATTTTCATCTAGCCTAAACATTATTCTTACAAAATAAAAATGAATTATAAAGAACCGTATTTTAAGCCCCCCCCCCCCCCCCCCCCCCCCCTTAAAATGTTCATCTGCTGATCTAGATCAATTTTACAAATGCTTCCGTGTTTCCACTCGCCTTATACTACCTTTATTGGCAATCATCAAACAGAAAGTTTTGTCAGATAAGATAAACCATCATAGTCAAAATAAAAAAGAAAGATCTTTTTTTATTTTATATAATCATATCTATTTTCTCTCCGCTCGCACAAAAAGGCTTTGCCTTGATTCATATTATAAGAATGCTGTGAGTTATAAATTAATTTAATGTACATAGGGATTTTTCATCATATTGGGAAATAACACAAAATACTACATATCATATTTATAAATTACTTTGTTATATTTTATACATTGTATCTGTAGATTTTTTTTTATCTAAGGAGGGTTTGAACATCAAGATGGCAGCTTGTTTTCTCACTCCCTAGGAAAAGTAAACTCTCAACTCCCAAAAAACATTTGATACACTGATTGATATACACCTTTGAGTATTCTGACGAAGTTGAATAATTTCCAGTGTCATTTTAAGAAATGATAGCGATTTTCGATTTTGTTGACTTTGGGAGTTTTATCCATGAGCATACCATGATGTCATTTTGACGTTATTGGGGATAAATACAAGAGCCCCAGGGGGCACAACGCTCACCTGATACCCATGCACGCTCTAATTGACATACTGCTATATGAATACTGATAGTGCCAGTACCGGGATTTTAGCCCACAACCTTTCTAAAAACATTTTTGCCGGATGCAGAGAAGTTTTTTTTTCAGACAACCTTTAAAAGTACAAACAAGAAAAAATAGTCACATTTCAAAACAATAACTTTTTTTAAGTCATATGCCCAACTAGTATAGTTCAAATATGCAACATCAAAAATAAAATCATATTGTAAAATCCCACTTTAATGCGAAGCAGAAAAAGAATAAAACAATGAAATGATTTCATAAATTAAGTTTATTTAAAACTGAACGACCATACCTTTCATTATTGATAGCTAGCATGCCAGAAATTATAAAGCCTGACAGGCTGTGTTTGTGAAACGAGAATGCCCCCGGCGGCATCTTTGTTAGTATAAACGCCATTTTCTGTTAAGTATGTGAGAGGTCAGGGTCAGCGTAATATTGGTATCTATGGAAATATCTTGTCACAAGGAATACACATGTAAAATATGAAAGCCCTATCACTAACCAATCAAAAGTTATGCGCAATGTTTAAGTTTTTGAGAAGTACGTCAAAGGTCAAGGTTATGGTCACGAGGTCAAAATTTTGGTATCAATGGAAAGGTATTGTCACAAGGAATACACAAAACCAAGTAAGTATAAAATAATAAGTGACATTAGAAATGTAAATTTTAGTTCAGATCTCTCTGTTCTTATAGAGACAATAAATCTATATTCAATAATAAAATTTGAACTATTTCACCAAATAACTTTGATTTATATCCAAGGATAGCCCATTTAAGCTTTTACAAAGCTTATTTCCAAAGACACTCACTAGGACTTTTACAATATTTTTTTTTTTGAAGATGAATTAAAATGGAATATTTTCATACACTTGAATCTTTAAGACTTGACTTACCACTGCAATAACTTTTTCCCTTGCAACCCCCTCCAAATCAAATTTTTCTGACTATTAATGCAAACAACTCATACCCCCCCCCCCCCCACCCGCATTTGCAGATATATCTTTGTATGCAATAGTCGCTCAGAGCGAAATATTACTTATAGTCCTAATATTGAATTTCTATGGGATATTTAACCAAATCAGCATGCAGCAAGTAACATGTCACACTACGTATATGAATACATAGCCGTAGGCCTAGATCCAACTCGAAAACATGTTTATACATCAAAATAATTTAAACCTAGGAATTGATTACTTCAAGAACTATACCATCATGTATTTGTTTTAACATAACAGTGTTACTAATCTAATTTATGTGAAAAATCGCTGACTTACCTTCACAGCGCTTCGTTGTTTCGGTACGTATATTGAAAGTGAAAGTACTTTCTATGCCTCCCGGTGGGGGCGCTGCGGACACGTGAACATATTGTGCTATTTTTAGAGTCGGCGATCCCTCTTGATATACGTCGAAGGTGTAACTACAGTTAATCATTTTAGCAGGGAATCCCTTCCCTTTTGACTGGTGAACCGGGCTGAATAAAAGGTGTCACCTCATTGGACATAACTATTGAAAATTTAAAAATAGCACATAAAATCAATGTATGATTCCCTGCTGTCTGTAGAAATTGAGTTTTGAACATGATTTTGCCTTATATGTAATCAATAGATCGATTTGAAAATATATAAAAATTAGCAAATTTTCAATTCGGAAGGAGGGGTCATTAAACAAGTGAATTTTGCAGAAAAGGTATGCATGACCCCCTTTTTTCTTTCGTTTTTATACGTGCCAAAGATGACCTAGGCCAAAAATATTCCTTAAAAATCTAAAAGTGGATATCTTGACAAAATTCTTTCACTTGTAGGGTACCATGCATGAGTACCTCATATCTACAAAATGTCATGACAATCTGAAGAGTGGTTATAGAAAAGAAGCAGAAAATGTATGAAAATCACCCCCCCCCCTTCCTTTTTACATAAGAAAAAAATTCATAAAAAATCAAAAAAATAAATTTTAAGCATAAAATGCATATCAAAGCATTAAGTAAGTTAAATATGATAAATATGTAGTAAATGAGTGTGTAAAATCATACACTTATTGAGTTATTTAAAGAAATAGTGCAAAAATGTGCATTTCTGACTAAGTCCGAAAAGACGTCAAAAACGCGTCAAAAATTTGACTTCGAAGTGGAACCAAAAATAACAACACTTCTTAAGACATCTCTCTAGATCATCCTGATGCTTTCGGTTTGTCGATACATGCTTCGGTTCTGAAGAAGAAGTTTGTCAAAGGAGGGTACCCCCCGTGACCTACTTTTTGCTGTGGTGGCGCCACCTGTTGACAGATCCGGACGAAAAACAACAACACTTGTAGGGGACCATGAGTACTTCATACCTACCAAGTTTCATCAAAATCCCTTCAGCCGTTCTGGAGAAGAAGTTTAAAATGTGAAAAGTTTACGACGACGACGGACGACGACGACGACGACGCCGACGACGACGCCGGACGACGGACGACGGACGCAACACTATGACAATAGCTCACTTGAGCCTATGGCTCAGGTGAGCTAAAAAGGGAAAAAAATTTTTGTCGGGATCCCGTCGGGGTTTGAAGCCGATCCCCATGGGTCCATTGGGCATGGAAAACATACATTATACCTATGTACAATCTTAAAAAATATTCCTTAAAAATCTAAAAGTGGATATCTTGACAAAATTCTTTCACTTGTAGGGTACCATGCATGAGTACCTCATATCTACAAAATGTCATGACAATCTGAAGAGTGGTTATAGAAAAGAAGCAGAAAATGTATGAAAATCACCCCCCCCCCCCTTCCTTTTTACATAAGAAAAAAATTCATAAAAAATCAAAAAAATAAATTTTAAGCATAAAATGCATATCAAAGCATTAAGTAAGTTAAATATGATAAATATGTAGTAAATGAGTGTGTAAAATCATACACTTATTGAGTTATTTAAAGAAATAGTGCAAAAATGTGCATTTCTGACTAAGTCCGAAAAGACGTCAAAAACGCGTCAAAAATTTGACTTCGAAGTGGAACCAAAAATAACAACACTTCTTAAGACATCTCTCTAGATCATCCTGATGCTTTCGGTTTGTCGATACATGCTTCGGTTCTGAAGAAGAAGTTTGTCAAAGGAGGGTACCCCCCGTGACCTACTTTTTGCTGTGGTGGCGCCACCTGTTGACAGATCCGGACGAAAAACAACAACACTTGTAGGGGACCATGAGTACTTCATACCTACCAAGTTTCATCAAAATCCCTTCAGCCGTTCTGGAGAAGAAGTTTAAAATGTGAAAAGTTTACGACGACGACGGACGACGACGACGACGACGCCGACGACGACGCCGGACGACGGACGACGGACGCAACACTATGACAATAGCTCACTTGAGCCTATGGCTCAGGTGAGCTAAAAAGGGAAAAAAATTTTTGTCGGGATCCCGTCGGGGTTTGAAGCCGATCCCCATGGGTCCATTGGGCATGGAAAACATACATTATACCTATGTACAATCTTAAAAAATATTCCTTAAAAATCTAAAAGTGGATATCTTGACAAAATTCTTTCACTTGTAGGGTACCATGCATGAGTACCTCATATCTACAAAATGTCATGACAATCTGAAGAGTGGTTATAGAAAAGAAGCAGAAAATGTATGAAAATCACCCCCCCCCCCTTCCTTTTTACATAAGAAAAAAATTCATAAAAAATCAAAAAAATAAATTTTAAGCATAAAATGCATATCAAAGCATTAAGTAAGTTAAATATGATAAATATGTAGTAAATGAGTGTGTAAAATCATACACTTATTGAGTTATTTAAAGAAATAGTGCAAAAATGTGCATTTCTGACTAAGTCCGAAAAGACGTCAAAAACGCGTCAAAAATTTGACTTCGAAGTGGAACCAAAAATAACAACACTTCTTAAGACATCTCTCTAGATCATCCTGATGCTTTCGGTTTGTCGATACATGCTTCGGTTCTGAAGAAGAAGTTTGTCAAAGGAGGGTACCCCCCGTGACCTACTTTTTGCTGTGGTGGCGCCACCTGTTGACAGATCCGGACGAAAAACAACAACACTTGTAGGGGACCATGAGTACTTCATACCTACCAAGTTTCATCAAAATCCCTTCAGCCGTTCTGGAGAAGAAGTTTAAAATGTGAAAAGTTTACGACGACGACGGACGACGACGACGACGACGCCGACGACGACGCCGGACGACGGACGACGGACGCAACACTATGACAATAGCTCACTTGAGCCTATGGCTCAGGTGAGCTAAAAAGGGAAAAAAATTTTTGTCGGGATCCCGTCGGGGTTTGAAGCCGATCCCCATGGGTCCATTGGGCATGGAAAACATACATTATACCTATGTACAATCTTAAAAAATATTCCTTAAAAATCTAAAAGTGGATATCTTGACAAAATTCTTTCACTTGTAGGGTACCATGCATGAGTACCTCATATCTACAAAATGTCATGACAATCTGAAGAGTGGTTATAGAAAAGAAGCAGAAAATGTATGAAAATCACCCCCCCCCCTTCCTTTTTACATAAGAAAAAAATTCATAAAAAATCAAAAAAATAAATTTTAAGCATAAAATGCATATCAAAGCATTAAGTAAGTTAAATATGATAAATATGTAGTAAATGAGTGTGTAAAATCATACACTTATTGAGTTATTTAAAGAAATAGTGCAAAAATGTGCATTTCTGACTAAGTCCGAAAAGACGTCAAAAACGCGTCAAAAATTTGACTTCGAAGTGGAACCAAAAATAACAACACTTCTTAAGACATCTCTCTAGATCATCCTGATGCTTTCGGTTTGTCGATACATGCTTCGGTTCTGAAGAAGAAGTTTGTCAAAGGAGGGTACCCCCCGTGACCTACTTTTTGCTGTGGTGGCGCCACCTGTTGACAGATCCGGACGAAAAACAACAACACTTGTAGGGGACCATGAGTACTTCATACCTACCAAGTTTCATCAAAATCCCTTCAGCCGTTCTGGAGAAGAAGTTTAAAATGTGAAAAGTTTACGACGACGACGGACGACGACGACGACGCCGACGACGGACGACGGACGACGGACGCAACACTATGACAATAGCTCACTTGAGCCTATGGCTCAGGTGAGCTAAAAAGGGAAAAAAATTTTTGTCGGGATCCCGTCGGGGTTTGAAGCCGATCCCCATGGGTCCATTGGGCATGGAAAACATACATTATACCTATGTACAATCTTAAAAAATATTCCTTAAAAATCTAAAAGTGGATATCTTGACAAAATTCTTTCACTTGTAGGGTACCATGCATGAGTACCTCATATCTACAAAATGTCATGACAATCTGAAGAGTGGTTATAGAAAAGAAGCAGAAAATGTATGAAAATCACCCCCCCCCCCCCTTCCTTTTTACATAAGAAAAAAATTCATAAAAAATCAAAAAAATAAATTTTAAGCATAAAATGCATATCAAAGCATTAAGTAAGTTAAATATGATAAATATGTAGTAAATGAGTGTGTAAAATCATACACTTATTGAGTTATTTAAAGAAATAGTGCAAAAATGTGCATTTCTGACTAAGTCCGAAAAGACGTCAAAAACGCGTCAAAAATTTGACTTCGAAGTGGAACCAAAAATAACAACACTTCTTAAGACATCTCTCTAGATCATCCTGATGCTTTCGGTTTGTCGATACATGCTTCGGTTCTGAAGAAGAAGTTTGTCAAAGGAGGGTACCCCCCGTGACCTACTTTTTGCTGTGGTGGCGCCACCTGTTGACAGATCCGGACGAAAAACAACAACACTTGTAGGGGACCATGAGTACTTCATACCTACCAAGTTTCATCAAAATCCCTTCAGCCGTTCTGGAGAAGAAGTTTAAAATGTGAAAAGTTTACGACGACGACGGACGACGACGACGCCGACGACGACGCCGGACGACGGACGACGGACGCAACACTATGACAATAGCTCACTTGAGCCTATGGCTCAGGTGAGCTAAAAAGGGAAAAAAATTTTTGTCGGGATCCCGTCGGGGTTTGAAGCCGATCCCCATGGGTCCATTGGGCATGGAAAACATACATTATACCTATGTACAATCTTAAAAAATATTCCTTAAAAATCTAAAAGTGGATATCTTGACAAAATTCTTTCACTTGTAGGGTACCATGCATGAGTACCTCATATCTACAAAATGTCATGACAATCTGAAGAGTGGTTATAGAAAAGAAGCAGAAAATGTATGAAAATCACCCCCCCCCCTTCCTTTTTACATAAGAAAAAAATTCATAAAAAATCAAAAAAATAAATTTTAAGCATAAAATGCATATCAAAGCATTAAGTAAGTTAAATATGATAAATATGTAGTAAATGAGTGTGTAAAATCATACACTTATTGAGTTATTTAAAGAAATAGTGCAAAAATGTGCATTTCTGACTAAGTCCGAAAAGACGTCAAAAACGCGTCAAAAATTTGACTTCGAAGTGGAACCAAAAATAACAACACTTCTTAAGACATCTCTCTAGATCATCCTGATGCTTTCGGTTTGTCGATACATGCTTCGGTTCTGAAGAAGAAGTTTGTCAAAGGAGGGTACCCCCCGTGACCTACTTTTTGCTGTGGTGGCGCCACCTGTTGACAGATCCGGACGAAAAACAACAACACTTGTAGGGGACCATGAGTACTTCATACCTACCAAGTTTCATCAAAATCCCTTCAGCCGTTCTGGAGAAGAAGTTTAAAATGTGAAAAGTTTACGACGACGACGGACGACGACGACGACGCCGACGACGACGCCGGACGACGGACGACGGACGCAACACTATGACAATAGCTCACTTGAGCCTATGGCTCAGGTGAGCTAAAAAGGGAAAAAAATTTTTGTCGGGATCCCGTCGGGGTTTGAAGCCGATCCCCATGGGTCCATTGGGCATGGAAAACATACATTATACCTATGTACAATCTTAAAAAATATTCCTTAAAAATCTAAAAGTGGATATCTTGACAAAATTCTTTCACTTGTAGGGTACCATGCATGAGTACCTCATATCTACAAAATGTCATGACAATCTGAAGAGTGGTTATAGAAAAGAAGCAGAAAATGTATGAAAATCACCCCCCCCCCCCCCTTCCTTTTTACATAAGAAAAAAATTCATAAAAAATCAAAAAAATAAATTTTAAGCATAAAATGCATATCAAAGCATTAAGTAAGTTAAATATGATAAATATGTAGTAAATGAGTGTGTAAAATCATACACTTATTGAGTTATTTAAAGAAATAGTGCAAAAATGTGCATTTCTGACTAAGTCCGAAAAGACGTCAAAAACGCGTCAAAAATTTGACTTCGAAGTGGAACCAAAAATAACAACACTTCTTAAGACATCTCTCTAGATCATCCTGATGCTTTCGGTTTGTCGATACATGCTTCGGTTCTGAAGAAGAAGTTTGTCAAAGGAGGGTACCCCCCGTGACCTACTTTTTGCTGTGGTGGCGCCACCTGTTGACAGATCCGGACGAAAAACAACAACACTTGTAGGGGACCATGAGTACTTCATACCTACCAAGTTTCATCAAAATCCCTTCAGCCGTTCTGGAGAAGAAGTTTAAAATGTGAAAAGTTTACGACGACGACGGACGACGACGACGACGACGCCGACGACGACGCCGGACGACGGACGCAACACTATGACAATAGCTCACTTGAGCCTATGGCTCAGGTGAGCTAAAAAGGGAAAAAAATTTTTGTCGGGATCCCGTCGGGGTTTGAAGCCGATCCCCATGGGTCCATTGGGCATGGAAAACATACATTATACCTATGTACAATCTTAAAAAATATTCCTTAAAAATCTAAAAGTGGATATCTTGACAAAATTCTTTCACTTGTAGGGTACCATGCATGAGTACCTCATATCTACAAAATGTCATGACAATCTGAAGAGTGGTTATAGAAAAGAAGCAGAAAATGTATGAAAATCACCCCCCCCCCCTTCCTTTTTACATAAGAAAAAAATTCATAAAAAATCAAAAAAATAAATTTTAAGCATAAAATGCATATCAAAGCATTAAGTAAGTTAAATATGATAAATATGTAGTAAATGAGTGTGTAAAATCATACACTTATTGAGTTATTTAAAGAAATAGTGCAAAAATGTGCATTTCTGACTAAGTCCGAAAAGACGTCAAAAACGCGTCAAAAATTTGACTTCGAAGTGGAACCAAAAATAACAACACTTCTTAAGACATCTCTCTAGATCATCCTGATGCTTTCGGTTTGTCGATACATGCTTCGGTTCTGAAGAAGAAGTTTGTCAAAGGAGGGTACCCCCCGTGACCTACTTTTTGCTGTGGTGGCGCCACCTGTTGACAGATCCGGACGAAAAACAACAACACTTGTAGGGGACCATGAGTACTTCATACCTACCAAGTTTCATCAAAATCCCTTCAGCCGTTCTGGAGAAGAAGTTTAAAATGTGAAAAGTTTACGACGACGACGGACGACGACGACGACGACGCCGACGACGACGCCGGACGACGGACGACGGACGCAACACTATGACAATAGCTCACTTGAGCCTATGGCTCAGGTGAGCTAAAAAGGGAAAAAAATTTTTGTCGGGATCCCGTCGGGGTTTGAAGCCGATCCCCATGGGTCCATTGGGCATGGAAAACATACATTATACCTATGTACAATCTTAAAAAATATTCCTTAAAAATCTAAAAGTGGATATCTTGACAAAATTCTTTCACTTGTAGGGTACCATGCATGAGTACCTCATATCTACAAAATGTCATGACAATCTGAAGAGTGGTTATAGAAAAGAAGCAGAAAATGTATGAAAATCACCCCCCCCCCCCTTCCTTTTTACATAAGAAAAAAATTCATAAAAAATCAAAAAAATAAATTTTAAGCATAAAATGCATATCAAAGCATTAAGTAAGTTAAATATGATAAATATGTAGTAAATGAGTGTGTAAAATCATACACTTATTGAGTTATTTAAAGAAATAGTGCAAAAATGTGCATTTCTGACTAAGTCCGAAAAGACGTCAAAAACGCGTCAAAAATTTGACTTCGAAGTGGAACCAAAAATAACAACACTTCTTAAGACATCTCTCTAGATCATCCTGATGCTTTCGGTTTGTCGATACATGCTTCGGTTCTGAAGAAGAAGTTTGTCAAAGGAGGGTACCCCCCGTGACCTACTTTTTGCTGTGGTGGCGCCACCTGTTGACAGATCCGGACGAAAAACAACAACACTTGTAGGGGACCATGAGTACTTCATACCTACCAAGTTTCATCAAAATCCCTTCAGCCGTTCTGGAGAAGAAGTTTAAAATGTGAAAAGTTTACGACGACGACGGACGACGACGACGACGACGCCGACGACGACGCCGGACGACGGACGACGGACGCAACACTATGACAATAGCTCACTTGAGCCTATGGCTCAGGTGAGCTAAAAAGGGAAAAAAATTTTTGTCGGGATCCCGTCGGGGTTTGAAGCCGATCCCCATGGGTCCATTGGGCATGGAAAACATACATTATACCTATGTACAATCTTAAAAAATATTCCTTAAAAATCTAAAAGTGGATATCTTGACAAAATTCTTTCACTTGTAGGGTACCATGCATGAGTACCTCATATCTACAAAATGTCATGACAATCTGAAGAGTGGTTATAGAAAAGAAGCAGAAAATGTATGAAAATCACCCCCCCCCCCTTCCTTTTTACATAAGAAAAAAATTCATAAAAAATCAAAAAAATAAATTTTAAGCATAAAATGCATATCAAAGCATTAAGTAAGTTAAATATGATAAATATGTAGTAAATGAGTGTGTAAAATCATACACTTATTGAGTTATTTAAAGAAATAGTGCAAAAATGTGCATTTCTGACTAAGTCCGAAAAGACGTCAAAAACGCGTCAAAAATTTGACTTCGAAGTGGAACCAAAAATAACAACACTTCTTAAGACATCTCTCTAGATCATCCTGATGCTTTCGGTTTGTCGATACATGCTTCGGTTCTGAAGAAGAAGTTTGTCAAAGGAGGGTACCCCCCGTGACCTACTTTTTGCTGTGGTGGCGCCACCTGTTGACAGATCCGGACGAAAAACAACAACACTTGTAGGGGACCATGAGTACTTCATACCTACCAAGTTTCATCAAAATCCCTTCAGCCGTTCTGGAGAAGAAGTTTAAAATGTGAAAAGTTTACGACGACGACGGACGACGACGACGACGACGCCGACGACGACGCCGGACGACGGACGACGGACGCAACACTATGACAATAGCTCACTTGAGCCTATGGCTCAGGTGAGCTAAAAAGGGAAAAAAATTTTTGTCGGGATCCCGTCGGGGTTTGAAGCCGATCCCCATGGGTCCATTGGGCATGGAAAACATACATTATACCTATGTACAATCTTAAAAAATATTCCTTAAAAATCTAAAAGTGGATATCTTGACAAAATTCTTTCACTTGTAGGGTACCATGCATGAGTACCTCATATCTACAAAATGTCATGACAATCTGAAGAGTGGTTATAGAAAAGAAGCAGAAAATGTATGAAAATCACCCCCCCCCCTTCCTTTTTACATAAGAAAAAAATTCATAAAAAATCAAAAAAATAAATTTTAAGCATAAAATGCATATCAAAGCATTAAGTAAGTTAAATATGATAAATATGTAGTAAATGAGTGTGTAAAATCATACACTTATTGAGTTATTTAAAGAAATAGTGCAAAAATGTGCATTTCTGACTAAGTCCGAAAAGACGTCAAAAACGCGTCAAAAATTTGACTTCGAAGTGGAACCAAAAATAACAACACTTCTTAAGACATCTCTCTAGATCATCCTGATGCTTTCGGTTTGTCGATACATGCTTCGGTTCTGAAGAAGAAGTTTGTCAAAGGAGGGTACCCCCCGTGACCTACTTTTTGCTGTGGTGGCGCCACCTGTTGACAGATCCGGACGAAAAACAACAACACTTGTAGGGGACCATGAGTACTTCATACCTACCAAGTTTCATCAAAATCCCTTCAGCCGTTCTGGAGAAGAAGTTTAAAATGTGAAAAGTTTACGACGACGACGGACGACGACGACGACGCCGACGACGGACGACGGACGACGGACGCAACACTATGACAATAGCTCACTTGAGCCTATGGCTCAGGTGAGCTAAAAAGGGAAAAAAATTTTTGTCGGGATCCCGTCGGGGTTTGAAGCCGATCCCCATGGGTCCATTGGGCATGGAAAACATACATTATACCTATGTACAATCTTAAAAAATATTCCTTAAAAATCTAAAAGTGGATATCTTGACAAAATTCTTTCACTTGTAGGGTACCATGCATGAGTACCTCATATCTACAAAATGTCATGACAATCTGAAGAGTGGTTATAGAAAAGAAGCAGAAAATGTATGAAAATCACCCCCCCCCCCCCCTTCCTTTTTACATAAGAAAAAAATTCATAAAAAATCAAAAAAATAAATTTTAAGCATAAAATGCATATCAAAGCATTAAGTAAGTTAAATATGATAAATATGTAGTAAATGAGTGTGTAAAATCATACACTTATTGAGTTATTTAAAGAAATAGTGCAAAAATGTGCATTTCTGACTAAGTCCGAAAAGACGTCAAAAACGCGTCAAAAATTTGACTTCGAAGTGGAACCAAAAATAACAACACTTCTTAAGACATCTCTCTAGATCATCCTGATGCTTTCGGTTTGTCGATACATGCTTCGGTTCTGAAGAAGAAGTTTGTCAAAGGAGGGTACCCCCCGTGACCTACTTTTTGCTGTGGTGGCGCCACCTGTTGACAGATCCGGACGAAAAACAACAACACTTGTAGGGGACCATGAGTACTTCATACCTACCAAGTTTCATCAAAATCCCTTCAGCCGTTCTGGAGAAGAAGTTTAAAATGTGAAAAGTTTACGACGACGACGGACGACGACGACGCCGACGACGACGCCGGACGACGGACGACGGACGCAACACTATGACAATAGCTCACTTGAGCCTATGGCTCAGGTGAGCTAAAAAGGGAAAAAAATTTTTGTCGGGATCCCGTCGGGGTTTGAAGCCGATCCCCATGGGTCCATTGGGCATGGAAAACATACATTATACCTATGTACAATCTTAAAAAATATTCCTTAAAAATCTAAAAGTGGATATCTTGACAAAATTCTTTCACTTGTAGGGTACCATGCATGAGTACCTCATATCTACAAAATGTCATGACAATCTGAAGAGTGGTTATAGAAAAGAAGCAGAAAATGTATGAAAATCACCCCCCCCCCTTCCTTTTTACATAAGAAAAAAATTCATAAAAAATCAAAAAAATAAATTTTAAGCATAAAATGCATATCAAAGCATTAAGTAAGTTAAATATGATAAATATGTAGTAAATGAGTGTGTAAAATCATACACTTATTGAGTTATTTAAAGAAATAGTGCAAAAATGTGCATTTCTGACTAAGTCCGAAAAGACGTCAAAAACGCGTCAAAAATTTGACTTCGAAGTGGAACCAAAAATAACAACACTTCTTAAGACATCTCTCTAGATCATCCTGATGCTTTCGGTTTGTCGATACATGCTTCGGTTCTGAAGAAGAAGTTTGTCAAAGGAGGGTACCCCCCGTGACCTACTTTTTGCTGTGGTGGCGCCACCTGTTGACAGATCCGGACGAAAAACAACAACACTTGTAGGGGACCATGAGTACTTCATACCTACCAAGTTTCATCAAAATCCCTTCAGCCGTTCTGGAGAAGAAGTTTAAAATGTGAAAAGTTTACGACGACGACGGACGACGACGACGACGCCGACGACGACGCCGGACGACGGACGACGGACGCAACACTATGACAATAGCTCACTTGAGCCTATGGCTCAGGTGAGCTAAAAAGGGAAAAAAATTTTTGTCGGGATCCCGTCGGGGTTTGAAGCCGATCCCCATGGGTCCATTGGGCATGGAAAACATACATTATACCTATGTACAATCTTAAAAAATATTCCTTAAAAATCTAAAAGTGGATATCTTGACAAAATTCTTTCACTTGTAGGGTACCATGCATGAGTACCTCATATCTACAAAATGTCATGACAATCTGAAGAGTGGTTATAGAAAAGAAGCAGAAAATGTATGAAAATCACCCCCCCCCCCCCCCCTTCCTTTTTACATAAGAAAAAAATTCATAAAAAATCAAAAAAATAAATTTTAAGCATAAAATGCATATCAAAGCATTAAGTAAGTTAAATATGATAAATATGTAGTAAATGAGTGTGTAAAATCATACACTTATTGAGTTATTTAAAGAAATAGTGCAAAAATGTGCATTTCTGACTAAGTCCGAAAAGACGTCAAAAACGCGTCAAAAATTTGACTTCGAAGTGGAACCAAAAATAACAACACTTCTTAAGACATCTCTCTAGATCATCCTGATGCTTTCGGTTTGTCGATACATGCTTCGGTTCTGAAGAAGAAGTTTGTCAAAGGAGGGTACCCCCCGTGACCTACTTTTTGCTGTGGTGGCGCCACCTGTTGACAGATCCGGACGAAAAACAACAACACTTGTAGGGGACCATGAGTACTTCATACCTACCAAGTTTCATCAAAATCCCTTCAGCCGTTCTGGAGAAGAAGTTTAAAATGTGAAAAGTTTACGACGACGACGGACGACGACGACGACGACGCCGACGACGACGCCGGACGACGGACGCAACACTATGACAATAGCTCACTTGAGCCTATGGCTCAGGTGAGCTAAAAAGGGAAAAAAATTTTTGTCGGGATCCCGTCGGGGTTTGAAGCCGATCCCCATGGGTCCATTGGGCATGGAAAACATACATTATACCTATGTACAATCTTAAAAAATATTCCTTAAAAATCTAAAAGTGGATATCTTGACAAAATTCTTTCACTTGTAGGGTACCATGCATGAGTACCTCATATCTACAAAATGTCATGACAATCTGAAGAGTGGTTATAGAAAAGAAGCAGAAAATGTATGAAAATCACCCCCCCCCTTCCTTTTTACATAAGAAAAAAATTCATAAAAAATCAAAAAAATAAATTTTAAGCATAAAATGCATATCAAAGCATTAAGTAAGTTAAATATGATAAATATGTAGTAAATGAGTGTGTAAAATCATACACTTATTGAGTTATTTAAAGAAATAGTGCAAAAATGTGCATTTCTGACTAAGTCCGAAAAGACGTCAAAAACGCGTCAAAAATTTGACTTCGAAGTGGAACCAAAAATAACAACACTTCTTAAGACATCTCTCTAGATCATCCTGATGCTTTCGGTTTGTCGATACATGCTTCGGTTCTGAAGAAGAAGTTTGTCAAAGGAGGGTACCCCCCGTGACCTACTTTTTGCTGTGGTGGCGCCACCTGTTGACAGATCCGGACGAAAAACAACAACACTTGTAGGGGACCATGAGTACTTCATACCTACCAAGTTTCATCAAAATCCCTTCAGCCGTTCTGGAGAAGAAGTTTAAAATGTGAAAAGTTTACGACGACGACGGACGACGACGACGACGCCGACGACGACGCCGGACGACGGACGACGGACGCAACACTATGACAATAGCTCACTTGAGCCTATGGCTCAGGTGAGCTAAAAAGGGAAAAAAATTTTTGTCGGGATCCCGTCGGGGTTTGAAGCCGATCCCCATGGGTCCATTGGGCATGGAAAACATACATTATACCTATGTACAATCTTAAAAAATATTCCTTAAAAATCTAAAAGTGGATATCTTGACAAAATTCTTTCACTTGTAGGGTACCATGCATGAGTACCTCATATCTACAAAATGTCATGACAATCTGAAGAGTGGTTATAGAAAAGAAGCAGAAAATGTATGAAAATCACCCCCCCCCCCCCCCCTTCCTTTTTACATAAGAAAAAAATTCATAAAAAATCAAAAAAATAAATTTTAAGCATAAAATGCATATCAAAGCATTAAGTAAGTTAAATATGATAAATATGTAGTAAATGAGTGTGTAAAATCATACACTTATTGAGTTATTTAAAGAAATAGTGCAAAAATGTGCATTTCTGACTAAGTCCGAAAAGACGTCAAAAACGCGTCAAAAATTTGACTTCGAAGTGGAACCAAAAATAACAACACTTCTTAAGACATCTCTCTAGATCATCCTGATGCTTTCGGTTTGTCGATACATGCTTCGGTTCTGAAGAAGAAGTTTGTCAAAGGAGGGTACCCCCCGTGACCTACTTTTTGCTGTGGTGGCGCCACCTGTTGACAGATCCGGACGAAAAACAACAACACTTGTAGGGGACCATGAGTACTTCATACCTACCAAGTTTCATCAAAATCCCTTCAGCCGTTCTGGAGAAGAAGTTTAAAATGTGAAAAGTTTACGACGACGACGGACGACGACGACGCCGACGACGACGCCGACGACGACGCCGGACGACGGACGACGGACGCAACACTATGACAATAGCTCACTTGAGCCTATGGCTCAGGTGAGCTAAAAAGGGAAAAAAATTTTTGTCGGGATCCCGTCGGGGTTTGAAGCCGATCCCCATGGGTCCATTGGGCATGGAAAACATACATTATACCTATGTACAATCTTAAAAAATATTCCTTAAAAATCTAAAAGTGGATATCTTGACAAAATTCTTTCACTTGTAGGGTACCATGCATGAGTACCTCATATCTACAAAATGTCATGACAATCTGAAGAGTGGTTATAGAAAAGAAGCAGAAAATGTATGAAAATCACCCCCCCCCCCCTTCCTTTTTACATAAGAAAAAAATTCATAAAAAATCAAAAAAATAAATTTTAAGCATAAAATGCATATCAAAGCATTAAGTAAGTTAAATATGATAAATATGTAGTAAATGAGTGTGTAAAATCATACACTTATTGAGTTATTTAAAGAAATAGTGCAAAAATGTGCATTTCTGACTAAGTCCGAAAAGACGTCAAAAACGCGTCAAAAATTTGACTTCGAAGTGGAACCAAAAATAACAACACTTCTTAAGACATCTCTCTAGATCATCCTGATGCTTTCGGTTTGTCGATACATGCTTCGGTTCTGAAGAAGAAGTTTGTCAAAGGAGGGTACCCCCCGTGACCTACTTTTTGCTGTGGTGGCGCCACCTGTTGACAGATCCGGACGAAAAACAACAACACTTGTAGGGGACCATGAGTACTTCATACCTACCAAGTTTCATCAAAATCCCTTCAGCCGTTCTGGAGAAGAAGTTTAAAATGTGAAAAGTTTACGACGACGACGGACGACGACGACGCCGACGACGACGCCGACGACGACGCCGACGACGACGCCGGACGACGGACGACGGACGCAACACTATGACAATAGCTCACTTGAGCCTATGGCTCAGGTGAGCTAAAAACACCGCTAAAGACGGTATGGCCAGATTGCAAAGTTTTTGTCACTAACTGGGTCAAGGTCAATAGGTCAAATAATACATCATAAATTGAAAGGTTTTGTCAGAGGCAACCTACATGTGTAAAATAAAGTTTCTACTGCATACAGTTCCATAGATTTTGCTTAAACCAGGAACTTTAACCAAAATCCTTAACTAGGTCAAAGTCCAAGGTCAAGGTCACTAGGTCAAATGTTACGGCATAAATTGAAAGGTCTTGTCATGGGCAAGCTTCATGTATAATATAAAGTTTCTACTGCATATAGTTACTTAGATTTTGCCTCAACCAGAAACTTTAACCAAAATCTTTAACTAGGTCAAAGTCCAAGGTCAAGGTCACTAGGTCAAATGTTATGGCATAAATTGAAAGGTCTTGTCATGGGCAAGCTTCATGTATAATATAAAGTTTCTACTGCATATAGTTCCTTAGATTTTGCCTCAACCAGAAACTTTAACCAAAATGTTGACGGCAGACGGACGGACAATCAGACGGACGGACATCGTCAATCTATAGGCCGGAATTGCTTTGCAAACCCGCCAAAAATGGTGTCACAAGCCTGTGCATTTAAAATGCAATAAAACCATTAATACTTTACTTAACATATCGCATTGAAACTTTGCATTAATGAAATAGAAAATCCATTCTTCATCACAGTGAATTTGTTGACAAATTTACTTTACAGGAAAGCAGATGTCACTTCATTGAAAATGGAAGATTTTTGAAAGAAAAATTGGAAAATATAATGCTTTATAAAATTTTAATCCCAAATTCAATTTTTCTCATTTGATCATGAAATCATCTCTGGACATTGTTGATAATTTTGTTAGTTTTTGGCCAAGATTCATCCAAAGGATTCCTAATAATTAATTATCAACTACAGTCATTTGGTTCGAAATTGCAATTTTCTTAGCAACAGTGTCATCTTTTATTCCAGTATCCTGCCTTTGTTTAAAACACCATTCTTACTGGTATAATCTTTTCCATATGTAAGTGCAATATATTTATGAAGATTTTGGAAGTTAAGTCAAAATTTATTTTCAATAGCTTTACGAGAACTGGACTAACACTTTCAATATTATGACGTCATCAAGAAATTCACGAAAACGTAGAAAATTTTCCTGTGGATAGAATCAAATGGAAGTTAGTATGATCAAGGACAGACAAGAAATATTTAATTTCAGAAATTTTGAGAAAAATTGAATTTGGCGTCCAAGTTTTCAATACCTCCTTAATAAACATGTAATATTCTTCTATAAAATCCTCTCTAAATTTCTTTTTACATTTTAAAAGTCTGTGACAATCATCTACATTTCATTATTTCACAATGTATGAAGAACAGGCTAAGTCACAACGCTGACAGTACATGTCCATACCAAGCATGGATCTAGAGGGAGTTAGTGGGTTTAAGGGAGTCAGGAACCCCCCCCCCCCCCCTCTTGGAATTTGCAGAAATTGATGATTTTTCCTTTTTCAACATGTAATTTTCTTCAAAACCATAGGCTATATATACCGCTCCCCTCTGAAGGTTTGAATCCCTCCTGCGAAAATTTTCTAGATCCAACAATATGACCAGTGCATACACTTCAATTACATAATAATTCAGTGGGTTTTTTTTTACCCAATTTGCCACCGAATTCAGGTGGTTTCCCCTTTCAAAATTTGGCTTTATTTTCCCAAAATACTAGGTACAAATTCCCAATCTGAAAGTCCTAAAACTTTCATTATGAAGTAGAAATTATTTGCAATACCAATCTTCTTCAGAAAATGAGTGCTTTACATTATCCAAATCTTTTATTGAATGATTTTCAAGTTTTCGAGTGTTAAACATGTTAAGTATACATGTAGGAAGAAGCTTTGGTCTGAGATTTCCAAATTTATCCCTAGATGACACATATTTTCCCAATCAAAAGGGTAGGGGTGGCTTTTAAAAATGGCCAAAAAATATCATTATAATTGTGCTGAAATAAAAGTTTCTCTTCTTACCTTTATAAAGACTAGTAACACAGGAAGCAGCATTTTGAAAAGGTACCCACAAAGAAAGGCCTTGGTGTCGATCTGTAAAATAAAGTACCATATCATTTAAGGAATCTTCATGTTAAACATGTTAAATGTTAGAGCCATACCACTTACCCTTTTTAAAAGACTTGCCAGGGCTAACCAGGCGAGAGCCAGGGCTAACCAGGCGAGAAAGAATGTAATACCATTTACAGTTCAAGACTTAAAACAGTAAAGAAATTTATATTTAATAATTTGGACTTTTTTTTAAGTACCGGTAAGCCCAATTTCAAGGTCAATGCCACTAGATTAAAAGTCAAAGTGCCAAATGGTCTGGTCATAAGGAATATACAACTTAGTACAAGTGTATTATGAAAGCTTTACCCATTACGGTTTAAGAGATACATGTATAGGCAAAGTTAATGTTTTGAAAAGTAGGTTTAACTAATTCAACTTAAGGTCAAGGTCACAAGGTCAAAATGATCTCAAATGAAAGTCTTTTCATTTGGAATTCACATGTGAAATATAAAAGCCATACTGCTTAGGTTTCAGGAAATTCAATAGTTTAGGTAAAATAAAGCCTGTGTTTGTGAAACACGAATGCCCCCAGTGGCATCTTTGTTAGTATAAACACTATTTTCTGTTAAGTACATGTATGTGAAAGGTCAAGGTCAGGATCACAGGGTTAAAAGGTCAAAGGTCAAGGTAACAAGGTCAAAACTTTTGGTATCAAAGGAAAGGTCTTGTCACAAGGAATACACATGTGAAATATGAAAGCCCTATCACTTCCCATTCAAAAGTTATGCCAAATGTTAAAGTTTTTTAAAAGTAGGTCAAAGGTCAAGGTCAAGGTCACAAAGTCAAAACTTTTGGTATCAATGAAAAGGTCTTGTCACAAGGAATACACATGTGAAATATGAAAGCCCTATCACTTCCCATTCAAAAGTTATGTCCAATGTTAAAGTTTTTCGGACAAACAGACAGACAGACGGACAGGCCAAAAACTATATGCTCCCGAATCTTTGATTCCGGGGGCATAAAAAAAAAACAAAAACAATCTGAAAGTTCTTGAAAATCAGAGTCAAGGTCACTAGGTCCATCTGATACGATCCATTGTAATGTTGAAGTTACTTTTCAATACTTCATGTATATCAATACTTCTTATACATGCAGTTGTCTCCTTATTGGCTCTAACACAAGTTACATATTTCATATCTTGAAGTCAAGGTCAATTTTTTTTGTTGTTGCATTGATTAGATTCATCTTATCATTATCTATCATCATGTTCATGTTAAGTTACAAGTTCCTACTTGAATAAATTGTGCCTATACGGTGCAAACAAGGCTGAAATATCGCAAGCGCTAGTAGTAGTACTACATGTAGATCGAAGTAGAATTATTAAGCGAGGGTGAAATAATCCTTTAACAAAAACTAGAAGTCTCTGACGAGACTGAAGCTCTCCTGGTTGTTTAGTAAATTAAAATACATAACTAAATGACACAACTATTTTCTAAGACCCACGGGTAAGGGGCTAAAAAAGTAAATTAGATACGCAAGCGTAACATTAAGCGTAAGTGATCTGAACATAATACAAAAATCTTTTTATCAGTCATACGGTGTTCTGAAGATTACATAGAGTTGTATATTAGAAAATGACCACATCCATTTTCCAAGAACCTGGAGATCAGGGGCTAAAACTAATTATCAAGTGGATAATCAAACCACATACCCTTTACATATGTATTATCCAAAAAGAATTTATACTCTATCAATTATGCAAAAAGAATTTATACTCTATCAATTATGAACTCTGAGAATTGGTTTTCAAAAGAATGCATAATATATACCGGTATAATATATATAGAAGAAAATGACCACACCCATTTTCCACGACCCTTGGAGTCTGAATCTCACACAAAACATCAGGTACATGCACACAACTAGACCATAGACCCATCATGTTGCAAAAAGAATTGACTTTGTATCCTTTATACTTTCTGAGAAAAGATGATCACAAAATTACAGTAAGTTATATACATGTATATAGGAGAAAATGACCACATCCATTTCCTAAGACCCTGGGGATTGGGGACTCAGATGAAATATCAGGTGCACAACTAGCTGATAGACCTTGAACATTGCAAAAAGAATTAACTTTATCATTTACACTTTCTGAGAAATGGTGACCACAAGATTGCATAGGGTTATATAAGAGGAAATGACCACACCCATTTTCTAAGACCCTGGGGTCAGGGGCTCTAACAAAATATCTTGTGCTCAACTCAATCATAAACATATAATATAGCAAAAATAATTAACTTTCTATTATTTATACTTTCTGAGAAATAATGACCACAAGATTACATAGTTATATAAGACAATCTGATTAAAACCAGATCTCAACATGCTCCCGATTGTGTTATGTCGCGCGACATAATAAAATCGGGAGCATGTAGATATCTGGTTTTAATCAGATTGTTATATAGGAGAAAATGACCACACACATTTCCTAAGACCCCAGGGGTCAGGGGCTCAGATGAAATATCAGGTGCACAACTAGATCATCAACCTTTAATATTGCAAAAAGAATTAACTTCCTATCATTTATACTTTCTGAGAAATGGTGACCACAAGATAACAGAGTTATATAGGAGAAAATGACCACACCCATTTTCTAAGACCCCAGGGGTCAGGGGCTCAGATGAAATATCAGGTGCATACCTCAATCATAGACCTTTAATATTGCAAAAAGAATTAACTTCCTATCATTTATACTTTCTGAGAAATGGTGATCACAAGATTACATAGAGTTATATAGAAGAAAATTTAATACCACACCCATTTTCCAAGACTCTGGGGGTCAGGGGCTCAAACAAAATATCAGGTGTACAACTAGACCATATATAGACAAATCATGATGCAAAAAGAGTTAACTTTCCATCACAGTTTCAGATGACTGGAAATCACAAGAAATGTTTAACGGACAGACGGACGGACGGACGGACAGACACAGGGCGATCGCATAAGCTTGACTGGTCATAGACCAGTAGAGCTAATGACTGAAATGAAACAAGCTCTACAAAGTACAGGTAAGATGTGTTAAATCCTCCATAGGGTTATTGATAAATTCAGTACTACATCGGACACCCAGAGCGGGTTCATTCTTATACTGAACAGTCCTGACGGAAGTGAACTGAGTCAATTTCATCTGTGAAATATGACAGTCAGATTAAAGATGGGTGGGTTTAGGATTTCCTTGGTTCGGTTCGGTTTCAATTCATAAACCACTTTTTCTGAAACAAGAAGATATACATGTACCCTCGATTTGATTATTTTTTAATATTGAAAATAGATGAGAGTTAAAATGTATTACAGTGACCACCACTTCCAGCACAAAGGAAAGAGAAATATTGTGCCTCCCCTTTTAATGTGAGTGTTGGTCTTGATTAATTTACAAAAGAAGATCACCAGATGCAAATAGATTGCCAATGGTGGAATATTGTTTTGCCTTCGAATAATCCCATATCGGAGATATATTCCCAGCAGCACAGGCAAGATTGTTTTGAATGCTCTACGAAAAAGTACCTGTATGATTTCAATCGAAATTCTGAGTTCTGGAACCCAACCAAGCGTTTCGCTCCGAAAGACTTTTCCCCCAAAGACCTTTCGCTCCAATTTCTTTATACAGAATGTTACTGTCTGCACAGCTCATGACCATACCTCATGACCACACCCATTTTCCAAGTTCCTGGGAGTCAGGGGCTTAAACAAAATATCAGCTGCAAATGTAGACCACAGACTGAGAATAATGCTAAAAGAATTATCTTTCTATCAATTATGCTTTCTGAGAATTGGTGCTCGCAAAATTACGTAGTTATATAGGAGAAAATGACCACACCCATTTCCCAAGACCCTCGGGGTCAGGGGCTCAAACAAAATACCGGTATCAGGTGCACAACTACTCTACAGACTGAGAATAATGCTAAAAAAATTATTGTTCTATAAATTTTACTTTCTGAGAATTGGTGCTCACAAGATTACATAGGGTTATATAGAAGAAAATTTAATACCACACCCATTTTCCAAGACTCTGGGGGTCAGGGGCTGAAACAAAATATCAGTTGCACAACTACGGTAGACCATAGGCTCATTATAATGCAAAAAGAGTTGAAGTTTAACGGACGGACGGACAGACAGACGCCAGACACAGGGCGATCGCATAAGCTTGACTGGTCTTTGAACAGTAAAGCTAAAAACTAAATAAAAAAGATACAAGAGTTCTACCAAAAATCCATTCATTTTTTTAAAAATAGCAATCCAAGGAATGCTTGTGTCACCTTGGAAGCGGCTTATTCGAGGAGAAGGATCACATGGTTCAAAATTACTGGTATCACTAGGAAAGTCTTGTCTGGTGAAATTCATATGTGAAATATCAGACCTCTTACTTACAAATCGAAAGATATGGTCAATCTCAAAATTTCAGAAAAGAGTGTAAATCATCTAGGTAAATATTTTGGTAATAAAACAAAGGTCACATAATAAGAAATAACATATGTGTGAAATATTAAAGCCCTATCACTTACCAATCAAAAGATATACGCAATTCTTAGAAAAAAGGTCAAATATTTAGGTCAAGGTCACTAGGTTAAAAAATTATGGTATGTTTCGTCTTGTTACAAAGAATACACATGTGAAATATCAAAGCCCTATCACTAACCTATCAAAAGATAAAGGGAATCTCATCTTTTTTGAAAAGTAGGTCAAATATCTATGTCAAGGTCACACGGTCTAAAATTATGGTATGCGCAGAAAGCTCTTCTTACAAGGAATACACAACTGAAATTTCAAAGCCCTATCCCTTACCAATCAAAAGATATATACAATCTTACTTATTCTTAAAAGTAGGTCAAATATGTAGGTCAAGGTCACTAGGTCAAAAATTATGGTATGTGTAGAAAGGACTTGTTACAAGCAATACACATGTGAAATATCAAAGCCCTATCACTAACCATTCAAAAGATATAGCAAATCTTAACTTTTTTGAAAAGTAGGTCAAATATCTAGGTCAAGGTCACAAGGTTAAAAATTATGGTATGTGTACAAAGGTCTAATTACAAGGAATACATGTGTGAAATATCAAAGCGCTATCAATTACCAATCAAAAAATATAAGCAATCTTAATTTTTTTGAAAAGTAGGTCAAATAAGTAGGTCAAGGTCACTAGGTAGAAAGGTCTTGTCAGAAGGAATTCACTTGTGAAATATCAAAGCCCTATCACTTACCATTCAAAAGTTATGGGCTGTGACACCCAAAGTGTGACAGACAGACAGACGGACTGACAGACGGACAAAGTGATCCCTAAGTGTCGCTGTGCTTCGCAGGCGACACAAAAAGCATTGCGATAATAAAGGTACTGGTAACACTCCCGTAATATCCGATGAAAATGAAGTCACCGACAGTGTCAATTCTTGACCTGAACAGGCATCTGTTTCCGATAAAGAACTCAATTACATCTCGAATAAGGACAACAGTTACACGTCCAATTCCGATTCTGATGGGAGTCTTAATTTGACTTAAATTTTTTTGCAAGTTTGGCGTTATAACGGGGGTGATACAATATATCAAACAAAGACCATACATACATTTGTAATTGGGAATTTTTAGAACCTACA
Source organism: Pinctada fucata (assembly GCA_028142955.1). Classification (NCBI taxonomy): domain Eukaryota; kingdom Metazoa; phylum Mollusca; class Bivalvia; order Pterioida; family Pteriidae; genus Pinctada; species Pinctada fucata. The sequence continues at coordinate 20,893,058 of AP027103.1, forward strand.
TTGGGGAAAAAAGATACTATTTTTGAATTGGGAATGGGGCCGAATATCGGCCCCAAATTAGCCCTAGCGTCAGCCCTGCTATGGAAGATAAATTGGAACGAAATGTCTCAGGGCAAGTGCTCATTAGGAGTGAAATGTCACGAAACACGCAATCGGAACGAAACATCCCGTTCCCCACTGCAGTCTCAAATCCAATGTAATTCACATTCATGTATCTACTACATGTAACGGTGGGTGAAATTTTTCAGGTCTTGGTGTGTTGAAATTCTGGAATTTTCGAAGTATTAATGAATGCAGGTTTGAATCAATTATTTTTATAAAAATGACCAGGATACACTCCAAAATGACGTGGATAACCTTTTTGATTGGAGCACTACATGGCTGCTAAAATTTCACCCAGACAAATGCAAAGTTTTGAAAGTAGCAAATAAGAGATCAAGACCATCATCAACATCTTACCAAATGAATACGTACGATGGGGGGAGGATTACACTTGAATCAGTGGATTGTGAAAAAGATGTAGGAGTTAGTATAGATTCAAATTTATCCTTTATGAAACATATCTCTACACAAGTGAATAAAGCAAATCAAATGGTAGGAATCATCAGGAGATCTTTTACTCATCTAGACTATCGCACGTTTTGCATCTTATTCAAATCATTAGTCCGCCCTCATCTAGAATATGCTAACTGTACATGGTCACCGTACAAGAAAAAGGATATTGACACCATAGAAAATGTACAGCGTCGTGCCACTAAAATGCTTCCAAACATGCAAGACTTATCATATCCCGAGCGATTGAAAAAGCTGAAGATGCCTACACTAAGATACCGCAGAATGAGGGGGGATATGATAGAAACCTTCAAAATCTTAGCTGGAATTTATGACAGTAGAGTCACAAGTGGATTATTTGAACGTGTCACATCATCTTATACAAGAGGACACAATCTGAAAATTGCAAAGAAAAGGTCAAATCTGGATGTGCGGAAGAATTTCTTTACTAATCGAGTGGTGGATTTGTGGAATAGCTTGCCGAACTACATCATAAGTGCTAAAAATGTCAAAACATTTGAAAATCGTTTAGATAGATATTGGGAACAACATCCAAGGTATTTTGATCATGAAGCTGACTACTGTGCCATCAACATCAAAGCCCATCAACCGGGACAGAAGTCAACAGCAGAAGTAGAGCCGAATACAGAGGAGCCAGCTATGCTCCTGCTTTCGGAACAGACATAGGTAGACATAGGTAGGTAGGTAGGAAAAGTCTAGCAGCAGCTGCCCCCTAGGACACCAAAATTGGCTATTGTTATCATTCGTACACCTAAAATGCATTCTCTAAAACATGCTTTTACCTTTGTATAACTGAGCAATAGCAGTTGCAGAATTTTGAAATTGCAACCAGAGTTTTTGTTCCGCTAATTCTCTTTCAGCCTCGAGGTTTTCCTCCATATTGGGTTCCGTTTCCAACTCCTCTAAACATTGTTCTTCGAAGGAATTTAACCAGTTTTCTGGAGTTTGGTCACTACAGTCATTATCTTGATTGTCCATCTTGGTTACAAACTATTGTTTGATCTAAGAGAGGTGTCTGAAATTGCTTACATTGACAAAATATCAACCTTTTACGAACGTTTCGCAAAAAAAGTTTATTCTTCTCCTACACCGGAAATTATTTGTGCGCATGAGCGGTAATTGTGACGAAATTACCCGAAGTTTTACGGAAAGAAAATGTTTAATGTGTGAGAAAACTGCACGCCTTCGAGTCATGTGTCCTAGCTCTAAGTAACCTTAATTATCCAATAATGACAGCAAAAGTAACTAGAGTGGATGGTAAGAATCAATCACCCATGCTCATTTCATTTTATTGATGGTTTCCCATACTGCCCCAACGTGCATCCGCCATTTTGTTTATTTTCATTCGAGATCAGCACTTCTACCGCATCGGGAAGGACATGACAATGAATTCCATGATGTGAGGTACCCCTTTTATGGGGTTCAAACTGCAGACATTGGTCGCATCGTGAGCAAACAGGCGAAAGTGACCGTCCCGCCAAAAAGTCCTCAAACTCCCGGGCGAGATCGCCAGAAAACGGTCACTCAAAATAATCTCAACAACACCATGAATCATGTAAATGACCGTGGTGGAAATGAGCACAATCAGAAAGATGTCGATATGGAAAACGAGGAAAAAGATGGTGTGCATTTTTTTGTGAAAAGATCTATGTTAAACTTATTTCAGAGTTCTTAGAACTTGAACATGTTGTACAATTTGTTGTGCAACTGTTCTTTTTCTAGGAAAAAAAGTAACAGGATCTGATCAAGGATATGGACCATTACCAACAAATTCAGCTCAAAATAAGACTGTATTCTGATAGATATGGTTAAGATATAAAGGCATTTTGATAACAGTTGCTATACCTTTCAGGGCCAACGCGAGGGCTAATTTGGCGCCGATATTCGGCATTATTCCCAATGCAAAACAGTATCTTTTTTTCCCTATTTTGATTTTAGGTCCCCAAGATTCCCATTTTTTAGTGGTCTTTGTTTGATATATATTCAACCATTTATAAAAAAGAGTCTTGCCTTAATAAACCAAAGATTAAAATTAATATTCTTGATAATTGTTGATAATTTATTTTGAGTTGTATTCCCAATTTTGCTCAAAATGTCGCTGTTTTTCCCAATTTGAAAGGCCCCCACCCAATTTCCAAAATACCCTGCGACAGCCCTGCCTTTGATGTGCCGTCAGATGTTGTTGAATAATTTGAGTTCTTTTATTGTCTAAATTGGCTAGTACATCAAATAACCTGTAGAAACCTTTTTCATCAATGAAATAATAAAAATAGCTTACAGGTAGCATTGGATGTACATGTATACTCGTACAAGTACATGTATATAATAATACAAGTAACTACAATGTACATGTAAGCGTCTGTTAATACTAGTAACAAAAAAGTGAAAAATACATGTAAAATTATTTAAGTATTGTCCCTGTTACTGTTCTTCTTTAGCTTTTAAGCACGCAGTCAATGTTGAGATGACGTTGTTGAAGTGTTGGACAGTTGACCCTTCTGAATGCGGGAAAAATTTTAGAAATTCCATGACGTCACAATGCAATTTCGATGTATAACCGAGGTTCAAAGCGTGTTTGTCCGAGGTAAAAGCATTGTGACGTCGCAAAGTTTTGTATTTTTTCACGCAATCGGAAGGGTCAATTTAGGTCTGTGAGCTGTCATGTACTGCACTTGTATAGTGGAATCTATTTGTGGTTTAACTAGCTGCCCTATGCTGAATCATATCGATTTGGTGTACATGTATCCATGGTTTAATGTGAGGATCCAATGTGCAACAGTTATATTCTAATTTTGGCCTCACAAGTTGAAGTGTTACATGTACATTAATGTCAAATGTATGATGCACAGAAATCTATTCTGCAAGAGTGTTAGATGTACACATACAGTACATTTGTAGGTTAAAATTCACTATTTCTTAAACTCTAATCTGGATACAGCAAAGTGTCTGAAGTTCTAAAATCATATATTTTTACATATATACAAATGTATAAGTGATTTCATACATACATGTACATTCACCATAACTGGTGCTACATTTTGATACCAAGACATTTGACCTATTGTCCTTGACTTTGAACTTTGACCTTATTGTAATATTTTGGTTAAGAAGATGAACTTAAAGTGAATATCTCTTCAAGTATAAGTGATAAGGCTTTAATATTTCATACACACGTTCATCATAACAAGTATTACTCCAAGACATTTGACCTTGTGACCTTGACCTTTGACCTACTTTTAAACTATAAAGGGTAGGGCTTTGATATTTCATATATATATTCTTCATGAAGAAAGCTTTCATTTGATACCATGACTTTTGACCTCTTGACCTTGACATTTGATACAATGACTTGTGACCTAGTGACCTTGAACTTTGACCTACTTTTAACTTAAGGGTAGGGCTTTTATATTTCACATATAGATTCCTTATGACCAGACCTTTCTGTGTTATGTCATAAATGAATCTGTTTAGAGAAAATGTCCTGTGGGAGATACATGTATAATTCGTCACTTTAAGGGCATTTCTAGCTTTGACAATTGTGATACTAATAGTTATTATTGATTTTTCAGAGGAGGGTCAGGAGGGAGGAGTTGATGCCAACATGACACCCCTAAATGGAGACATCCAAGATGGGGGAGCTTCAAACCAAGAGGAGCAAGACATGGAGGAGGGTAAATAATAGATTCCGAAAATTTATTTGTTATTGAATAATTTTATTAAATCTGTCAAAGTTACATCACAGCCTGAAATATGTGCATTTCTTTCATTAGGATTCAGGACAGCACGTATGTACATGTACTCACTATGTAAATGTAGCAAGGATTTGAACACTCTTTTAATAATTTCAGATGAGAGTCGTGCGGAGACAACTTTCCGGCACACATTTGAGAATATCAGTAAACTGAAGGATACAGCACTCAGTCCTCCATGTATGGTCAGAAACTTACCATGGTAAGAACATTAAATAATTGGCAAGTAACATTGCACAATGCTATATATGAAAATAAATTTATGTCATGTTAAATTGTAATATATTACTTCAGTGATAGATTATACCAGGTATCTAGGATGTGAACTGTTTGACCATTTTAAGTTGTTTCAGAAAGTTTATGTTTGGGTCAAATATGGTGGAGAGTTGTAGTCATACCCTTGCATGAGTGAACCTTTGTGGTAATTTTTGAACCACTGTAGAAATGGCTTCAAAATTTCACTTGTAGATTGATCAAACTTACGTTTGTCACCATGACTGAACTAAGTGACCTGGAACTCTATGTAAACATAAAGAAGAACTCTGAAAACTTGATTTTCTTTAGAACCATAAGAGATGAGATTTGACATTTCACATGTACCATTGATCATACCTGGTACATGATTGTACCTTTCATTTGGTACTATTGCTGTTGACCCATTTACATGTGCCTTTGACTTTTAGAGAACATGAGGAAAGTAAAGTAGAGAGTAAATTTGTCATTCATAAATTTCTCATGATGATCTTTCATTTTGTACTTATATCATGTATATCACAACTTTTGACCTACAGTGACATTGAACTCAACCAAATTTTAAAAAACTTTGACCTTGGAATTACATGTACCTTTTAAACTACAATGTACATGTATAAGGGATAGAGCTTTGATTTTCCACAATTCTCATGATCAGAGCTTTCATTTGTAATGGGTGGAGTTGAATTGTTCTTTCTTATTTTACCAAACCTTGTAAGTAATTTTGATTCACTATAATGAAATTATAACTATCAGAAATTAAAACAATCAGAAGAATTCAAATTGAATGACATACCTTAGCTTGATGAGTTCATCTTTTAAAATAAGAACTGAATTTTACAGGAAAATCATGGCCATGCCAAGGGTAAGCCAAAATCCAGAAAGACACAACCAGAAGACCTTAGGATTTTTTCTTCAGTGCAATGGGGAGTCGGACTCATCGTAAGTCTTGTATAGTATATAATTGGACAATGTGTATTATAAATACATGTACGTACATTTAGTAATATTGGATGATCTATTGAATATTACATTTACTGGTACAAATCTATTTAAATTTATTGGTCTTGATTATACTTATTGTTATCTGTTGACTATGCATGTATTTTGAAGGTCTTGGTCATGTAATGCATCGGCTCAATTGAAAATACTCAATCACAATCCTGATGGAGAGCCATTCGTAAGAAGTAAGTTTTTATCATATTTTTATGTCAAATATAATGTTGGTTTCACTGTTTAAAGTCCAAAGCTTAAGAAGTAATAGTGTAAATTATTACATTTTCTGTCTGTCCATCTATATATAAAAAGAACTATAGTCCTTGCACAGGAGCTTCTGTTTGAAGTTTAGTTCATTTTCTATGTGGAGTCATTGTTTTCTTCAAATTGTATTCTCTTGTTTTACATGTAATTAGTTTCTGTGGAGTTCTAGTATTGATGATACTGTCAGACCTAAGAGGATCTTACTGATCTCATTCTATTTTCTGTTTTACAGAGATACAACATCTTTTCTACAGTAAGGAAAATGATTGGGGATACAGCCATTTCATGGCGTGGAATGTAAGTTTACAATATATTTAAATTTATTTACTTTACTTTGTCACTGTAAATGGACTAACATCTTACAGCTAATGTACCAAGGTCTTCTCAAAGTCCAACCGTTATGAAAAAGTAAGACTCAAAAAATGACTGTCTGCAGCCTGGGTTATAAGGTATAACTATTGTTAATGTAGCAGCAAATGGTTAATGCAATAAAGATTTCTTCATAAGAATTATTTTGATAATCTGCAATAATTCTTTTTGTGAAGGATATGATGGATCCAAGCAAAGGCTTTGTAAAAGATGACAAGATCACGTTAGAGGTATATGTCAAGGCTGACGCCCCACATGGAGTAAGGTAAGTCATTTATTACAGAGTACAGATACTTGAATGTAAATTGAATTTGATTCACTGTAAAGTAGCATATGAATAAAACATTTTGTCAATTTCTGTAGTACATGTAAATGACATCTTATTCTCTATACATACATGTATTCCAGTCTTCATGAAAACTCACTATCCCGATGTCCGGGTTGCTAGAAATTCTGCCATGGAAATAGAAATCGTTTAACAAACTATACAGTTTGCCAGTAGAAGTTGTCTTCGGGCTGTTACTTCAAAAAAAGTTTTTGTGAAGACTGGTATACTGATGCATACATAAATGTTTACCTTGAGACAGAATGTTAATATTATTACAGTTGGGATTCTAAAAAGCATACAGGATTTGTTGGACTAAAGAATCAAGGTGCCACATGCTACATGAACTCTCTACTACAAACTCTATTCTTCACTAACCAGCTAAGGAAGGTATGTCATGTGATAAAAGTATTTACTTCAGTGTAAAATTAAGTTTGTAGAGAAATAAATACATGTTGGTTTACTTTTGATATAGACATTTACATCACACAGACATGTACATGTACATCAAGGTACAGGCATATCATTTTACAGGTGATAAATTTGATTGTAATCTGTATCTTCTGTCTTAAGACTATATACTTGATGCCTAAAGATGTGTAATGTGTTTTATCATTTGTATTTTTTGCCTTTAGGCTGTGTATTTGATGCCAACAGAGAGTGATGATGCCACAAAGAGTGTCCCTCTAGCTCTACAGAGAGTATTTTATGAACTTCAATTCAGTGACAAACCTGTTGGCACAAAGAAACTTACAAAGTCATTTGGGTAAAGATTTAAATTCTATTTGTTCATGTAGAACACATCCTTGTGTACAGTATAATTAAAGAGTTACATGTATTAATTTATTTCTGAAACAGATGAGAAATACTCTTTATACCCTAGATTACTTTTTTCAACATTTAAAAGTTGAGAATGATATTTTGTTTTAATTAAATATTGGATGAATTTCAATGAGAAGTAAGAAAAGAGAAGTCACGGTGACTTACAACTTTAGCCTTACTTTAAAATCACCATTTAGAAAATCTTTCACAATTTTCTTCTACATGTATTAGTTACTTGTGTACCTTTGTTTCCAGATGGGAGACTTTAGACACATTCATGCAACATGACGTACAGGAACTTTGTCGAGTGGTAAGTAGCAATGCTTTGTCATTACGAAAAAATAATTGTTTGAAACCTTTCATAAATAATATTGTAGGTTATTACAGTACAAATAATTACACCTGCGACAAAATTTTATATGGAATAACCTTTCCATGTAGTTCTCATGTAAAAATGTCATACTGATGTGATGGATACCGGTTCATTGTTTTGACAGTAAACACAACCGCAAGAGCTTGCTGCAGAGTGTTATGATAACAATTAACTCTGTCAACGCCTCAAAATAGCAGCAGGGCTATCAGGAAAGAGCAGCAAACAATTGAAATATACATGTATTCAGTTAAAATAATCATTTGTAATGAAAATTTAAATATTTGGTTATCAGAGGTAGCTGTCAACAACTCAAAATAGAACATGTATCAGTAGAGAGCAGACAACAGTGAAACATATTTAATGAATGGAATTTACATTATTTTTCATAATTTGGTTATCAAAGAGAGCTGTCAACCAAGGTATCAGAAGAGAGCAGCAGCTAGTTAATATTTGATATTATATTGTGATTCAATTATGAAAATTTAAATATTTGGTTATCAGAGGGAGCTGTCAACAACTCAAAATAGAACATGTATTACTAGAGAGCAGCATAGAGGGAAATTTTATGAGTTGAAATTGTCTCAAAGGGTCAACTGCCAACAACTCAAAATAGGTTCAAAAGAGGGCATCAAACAAGGGATACTTATACATAGCACTGAAATATGAAATAAATGAGTATCAACAGGAACTATAAACAATTCAAAATAACAGTGGTATCAGTAGAGAGCAGCACATATGAAATGGTAAAGAAATTGTGCATTGTGCTATCATGTAAAAATTCTACTAACATAATATTCTTTAAACATTTGAAAGGAGATTATATCAAACAAGGCACCATTTTAACATTAATTTACAGCAACACATGCAAACACCCGAATATGAAGAGACCGAGGGGACAAATACAACCAGACTTGTAAAGTGATAGGGGAAACCACATATTCACTACCTAAAACATCCAAAACTGCAAATAAATCAACTTGACCACTGGGAAACTGTTGTAGACTTAGCAGGGTCATTTGTTATGTTCATCCGGATTACACGAGCACATCTCTCCAATTTTTGGGGGGCCATGCAGAGGCCTAATAAATGCATGGGTCCAAGTTAATAATGGAAAAAATCTGGCTTTCTAAGTTTGATTGTTAAAATTTTAAGGAGTGAAACATTATTCCTTTTTGATGGATTGAATTTATACATAAGAAAAGAAACAGTAATCACTTTCTTATGAACTAAATCCATTGAAGAAAAAAAACCTGACTCACTGCTGAAATATAATACATGTAAATTAACGTGAATGAAATGACTCTGCTGGTTACATGTAAGTGAGACAAAACGATTTTCCAATGCCTAAAAAAGAAAATTATTAAGCTGATATATGACATCAAGGTATCCCAAGTGCTGTAACAGCTTCCACCACCCCTACCTTTAAGACTGGGTATCATTCTCCCCAAATTCATAACAGAAGGTGTTAGATGAGACCAAACAGAATTTTCTGTCAATAAGAAACCATAAGGGAAGAAGGAAGAATAGAGATCAAAGATGTACATTTATAGGAAAACCTCATTTTAACAAAGGCTTGATTCCTGAGAGAGGAGTATATGTATATGTACAGTGGACATGATTTCCTACAATAATTGGTCAATTCTCTTGATGAGATAAACATCTAAGTTATATGAACTTATATCAGAAAAAAAGTATTACCGTAGTGAATTAAAGGTTGGACTGTTGCTTACATCAATAACAAAGGCATTACTACATTATGTGTAAGAAAGCTTGCTATATTTTGAAAACCAAGTTGGATGATGGTTCAAAATCTAGGCAGCATAAAGGCCAACTTGAAAAACAAAGATCACCACCTACAGTGTGTCATGCCCAGGGGCATGTAGTTTTTGGGCTGTCCGTCTGTCAGTGGCAAAAACTTTAACACTGCATGGGCATAACTTTTGAATGGTAAATGATAGGGCCTTCATATTTCACATGTGTATTCCTTGTGACAAGACCTTTCCATTCATACCAAAATTTTTGACATTATGATCTTCAACTTGACCTTTGACCTACTTTTCAAAAACTTTTACATTGGGTACAACATTTTAATGGTGAGTGATAAGGCTTTCATATTTCACATGTGTATTGTGCATGACAATTCCTTTCCATTGATACCATATTTTGTCACCTTGTGACTTTGACCTTTGACCTACCTTTCAAAATCTTTGACATTGGGCAATATTTTTCCAATGATACCAACAATTGTTAACCTTGTAACACTGAACTTTGACCTTTCACCTCATTAATGGAAAACGGTGTTTAAACTAAGAAAGATGCCACCGGGGAACTTGTGTTTTACAAACACAAAGTTTTATTCAAATTGTTTTTGAAGTTCTATCGTTCATATTTGAATAAAACCTTCTATTTCGATGGGTTGAGTTTATACATTAGAAAGAAACAGGAAGTATTTTTATGAGCTTTAGTAAAAATACGAATCCCTGACCTTTCTGATGTATAAGCTTGATCCATCGAAAAAAAATTTGATTCATCATTGAAATATTTACATGTAAGTTAAGTAGATCAGCTGGTTACATGTAAATGAGACAAAACGTAGATGTGTAGATGAGATGCACATTTATAGGAAAAATTCTTTATAACAATGGCTTGAATCGTGAGGGAGGATCCACACCATTTATGTGATATTCACATGTAAAGTGGACATTATTCCTACCTCAACTTTGTTGAAAAAATCAATTACAAATAAGTTATATCAGAAAGAGGTAATAGTGAATTACAGGCGGATGAATTGGTAACATCAATGACAGAGGCATAACCACAATGTGTGTAAGAAAGCTTTCTATTTTTCGAAAAAGAAAGGGCGGGCGTTTGAGAACAAGAATTTTGTTAATAATAATTTGAATAACCAAGTTGGATGATTCGCGGATGCTTCTTTTTCATGGCAACTTAATCCTGACTTGAAAAACAAAGAGCACCACCTGCAGTGTGTCATGGGTTTTTTCAAAGTGTTTTTGAAGTTCTATTGTTCATATTTGAAGAATGAAACCTTCAATTTTAATGGGTTGAGTTTATACATAGGAAAAACAGGAAGTTAGTAAAAATACAAATTCCTGACCTTTCTGATGTATAAGCTTGATCCATCGAAAAAAAAAAAATTGAATCATCACTGAAATATTTACATGTAAATCAAGTAGATCAATTGAATCTGCTGGTTACATGTAAATGAGACAAAACGGTAACCATTCATGTTCAAGTTCTATTGTTCATATTTGAAGAATGAAACCTTTTATTTCGATGGGTTGAGTTTATTCATTGGAAAGAAACAGGAAGTTAGTAAAAATACAAATTCCTGACCTTTCTGATGTATAAGCTTGATCCATCAAAAAAAAATTTGATTCATCACTGAAATATTTACATGTAAATTAAGTAGATCAATTGAATCTGCTGGTTACATGTAAATCAGACAAAACGGTAACCATTCAAGTTCTATTGTTCATATTTGAAGAATGAAACCTTTTATTTCGATGGGTTGAGTTTATTCATTGGAAAGAAACAGGAAGTATTTTTATGAGCTTTAGTACAAATACAAATTCCTGACCTTTTTGACGCAAAAGCTTGATCCATCGAAAAAAAAAATTGATTCCTCACTGATTTATTTACATGTGAATTAAGTAGATCAATTGAATCTGCTGGTTACATGTAAATGAGACAAAACGGTAACCATATTTCAAATGCTTTAAAAAGAAAATCTGACATAAGGTTTCCCGATCGCAGTATGAGATTCCCCCATTCCTTTGAGTGGGTCTCATTCGCCTGTAAATTTATAGCATAATTACATCATCAGAAGGAAATTAGATGAGACCGAAGATAATTCTCTGTCAATAAGAAACCATAAGGGAAGAAGGACGATTAGAGATCAAAGATGTACATTTATATGAAAAACTCTGTATTAATGACTTTGAATGCTTGAATCTTGAGGGAGGATACACACCATTTATGTGATATCTACATGTAAAGTGGACATTATTCCTACAATAATTGGTCAACTTTGTTGAAGAAATCAACTACAAATAAGTTATATCAGAAAGAAGTAATAGTGAATTACAGGCGGATGAATTGGTAACATCAATGACAGAGGCATAACCAAAATGTGAGTAAGAAAGCTTGCTATTTTTCGATAAAGAAAGGGCGGGCGTTTGAGAACAAGAATATTTTTAATTATAATTTGAATACCCAAGTTGGATGATTCGAGGATGCTTCATTGTCATGGCAACTTAATCCTGACTCGGAAAACAAAGAGCACCACCTGCAGTGTGTCGTGAGTTTTTTCGAAGTGTTTTTGAAGTTCTATTGTTCATATTTGAAGAATGAAACCTTCTATTTCGATGGGTTGGGTTTAAACATTGGAAAGAAACAGGAAGTTAATAGAAATACAAATTCCTGACCTTTCTGATGTATAAGCTTGATCCATCAAAAAAATAAATTTGATTTATCACTGAAATATTTACATGTAAATTAAGTAGATCAATTGAATCTGCTGGTTACATGTAAATGAGACAAAACAGTAACCATTCAAGTTCTATTGTTCATATTTGAAGAATGAAACCTTCTATTTCGATGGGTTGAGTTTATACATAGGAAAGAAACAGGAAGTTAGTAAAAATACAAATTCCTGACCTTTCTGATGTATAAGCTTGATCCATCGAAAAAAAAAATTATTCATCACTGAAATATTTACATGTAAATTAAGTAGATCAATTGAATCTGCTGGTTACATGTAAATGAGACAAAACGGTAACCATTCAAGTTCTATTGTTCATATTTGAAGAATGAAACCTTTTATTTCGATGGGTTGAGTTTATACATAGGAAAGAAACAGGAAGTTAGTAAAAATACCAATTCCTGACCTTTCTGATGTATAAGCTTGATCCATCGAAAAAAAAAATTTGATTCATCACTGAAATATTTACATGTAAATTAAGGAGGGATTCAACACCAAGATGGCGGCGGCACTATTTGTTTGCTCACTTCCTAGGAAAAGTACAGTCCTTACTTCCTTTAAACATTTGATACACTGATTGATATACAAATTTGAGTATCCTGATGAAGTTTGAATAATTTCAAACGTAATTTGAAGAAATCATAGCGATTTTCAAAATTGTGGATTTTGGGAGTTTTATCCATGAGCCAACCACGACGTCATTTCGACGTTATCAGGGGAAAATGGCGTCACAAACGATCGCATTCTAAATGCAATTAAAACAGTAATACAAAACGTATCGCATTGAAACTTTACATGTATAAAAAAGAAAAATCAATTTTCATTATAGTGTATTCGTTGACAAATTTACATGACAAGGAAGCAGGTGTCACTTCATTGAAAATAGACGAATTTGGAAGAAAAAATTGGAAAATAAAAAGCTTTGAAAAATTTTTATCCCAAATTTAATTTTTCTCATTTAATCATGAAATCATCTCTGGACATTGTAGATCATTCTTTTAGTTTTTGACAAGGATTGATCCACAGGATTCATAAAAATCACCTATCAACTAAAGTCAATTGGCTCGAAATTGCAATTTTTTGAGCGACTGTGTCATCTTTTATTCAAGTATCCTGCCTTTATTTATAACACAATTCAGCTAAACTTTTTCTTATGTAAGAGGAATACATTTATGAATATTTTGGAAGTTAATTCAAAATTAATTTCCAATAGCTTTAAGAGAACCGGTATGACACAATTAATATTATGACGTCATCAAGAAATTCACGGATACGTTGAAAAATGCATATTTCAAAGTCTCAGAGAAATTTTTCCTGTGGATAGAATCACATATAAGTTTGTATGATGAAGAACAGACAAGAAATGAATAACTTCAGAAATTTTGAGAAAAATTGAATTTGGCGTCAAAGTGCTCAATACCTCCTTAAGTAGATCAATTGAATCTGCTGGTTACATGTAAATGAGACAAAACGGTAACCATATTTCAAATGCTTAAAAAAAGAAAATCTGACATAAAGGTTTCCCCATCGCTGTAACAGATTCCCCATTCCTTTGAGTGGGTCTCATTCGCCTGTAAATTTATAGCATAATTACATCATCAGAAGGAAATTAGATGAGACCGAACAGAATTTTCTGTCAATAAGAAACCATAAGGGAAGAAGGACGATTAGAGATCAAAGATGTACATTTATAAGAAAAACTCTTTATTCATGACTTTGAATGCTTGAATCTTGAGGGAGGATACACACCATTTATGTGATATTTACATGTAAAGTGGACATTATTCCTACAATAATTGGTCAACTTTGTTGAAGAAATCAACTACAAATAAGTTATATCAGAAAGAAGTAATAGTGAATTACAGGCGGATGAATTGGTAACATCAATGACAGAGGCATAACCACAATGTGTGTAAGAAAGCTTGCTATTTTTCGATAAAGAAAGGGCGGGCGTTTGAGAACAAGAATATTTTTTACTTATAATTTGAATACCCAAGTTGGATGATTCGAGGATGCTTCATTGTCATGGCAACTTAATCCTGACTCGGAAAACAAAGAGCACCACCTGCAGTGTGTCGTGAGTTTTTTCGAAGTGTTTTTGAAGTTCTATTGTTCATATTTGAAGAATGAAACCTTCTATTTCGATGGGTTGGGTTTAAACATTGGAAAGAAACAGGAAGTTAATAGAAATACAAATTCCTGACCTTTCTGATGTATAAGCTTGATCTATCGAAAAAAAAAATTTGATTCATCACTGAAATATTTATATGTAAATTAAGTAGATCAATTGAATCTGCTGGTTACATTTAAATGAGACAAAACGGTAACCATTCAAGTTCTATTGTTCATATTTGAAGAATGAAACCTTCTATTTCGATGGGTTGAGTTTATACATAGGAAAGAAACAGGAAGTTAGTAAAAATACAAATTCCTGACCTTTCTGATGTATAAGCTTGATCCATCGAAAAAAAAATTTGATTCATCACTGAAATATTTACATGTAAATTAAGTAGATCAATTGAATCTGTTGGTAACATGTAAATGAGACAAAACGGTAACCATTTAAGTTCTATTGTTCATATTTGAAGAATGAAACCTTTTATTTCGATGGGTTGAGTTTATACATAGGAAAGAAACAGGAAGTTAGTTAAAATACAAATTCCTGACCTTTCTGATGTATAAGCTTGATCCATCGAAAAAAAATTTGATTCATCACTGAAATATTTACATGTAAATTAAGTAGATCAATTGAATCTGCTGGTTACATGTAAATGAGACAAAGCGGTAACCATTCAAGTTCTATTGTTCATATTTGAAGAATGAAACCTTCTATTTCGATGGGTTGAGTTTATACATAGGAAAGAAACAGGAAGTTAGTAAAAATACAAATTCCTGACATTTCTGATGTATAAGCTTGATCCATCGAAAAAAAAAATATTCATCACTGAAATATTTACATGTAAATTAAGTAGATCAATTGAATCTGCTGGTTACATGTAAATGAGACAAAACGGTAACCATTCAAGTTCTATTGTTCATATTTGAAGAATGAAACCTTTTATTTCGATGGGTTGAGTTTATACATAGGAAAGAAACAGGAAGTTAGTAAAAATACAAATTCCTGACCTTTCTGATGTATAAGCTTGATCCATCGAAAAAAAAATTTGATTCATCACTGAAATATTTACATGTAAATTAAGTAGATCAATTGAATATGCTGGTTACATGTAAATGAGACAAAACGGTAACCATTCAAGTTCTATTGTTCATATTTGAAGAATGAAACCTTCTATTTCGATGGGTTGAGTTTATACATAGGAAAGAAACAGGAAGTTAGTAAAAATACAAATTCCTGACCTTTCTGCCATAAAAGCTTGATCCATCGAAAAAAAAATTTGATTCATCACTGAAATATTTACATGTAAATTAAGTAGATCAATTGAATCTGCTGGTTACATGTAAATGAGACAAAACGGTAACCATATTTCAAATGCTTAAAAAAAGAAAATCTGACATAAAGGTTTCCCCATCGCTGTAACAGATTCCCCATTCCTTTGAGTGGGTCTCATTCGCCTGTAAATTTATAGCATAATTACATCATCAGAAGGAAATTAGATGAGACCGAACAGAATTTTCTGTCAATAAGAAACCATAAGGGAAGAAGGACGATTAGAGATCAAAGATGTACATTTATAAGAAAAACTCTTTATTCATGACTTTGAATGCTTGAATCTTGAGGGAGGATACACACCATTTATGTGATATTTACATGTAAAGTGGACATTATTCCTACAATAATTGGTCAACTTTGTTGAAGAAATCAACTACAAATAAGTTATATCAGAAAGAAGTAATAGTGAATTACAGGCGGATGAATTGGTAACATCAATGACAGAGGCATAACCACAATGTGTGTAAGAAAGCTTGCTATTTTTCGATAAAGAAAGGGCGGGCGTTTGAGAACAAGAATATTTTTTACTTATAATTTGAATACCCAAGTTGGATGATTCGAGGATGCTTCATTGTCATGGCAACTTAATCCTGACTCGGAAAACAAAGAGCACCACCTGCAGTGTGTCGTGAGTTTTTTCGAAGTGTTTTTGAAGTTCTATTGTTCATATTTGAAGAATGAAACCTTCTATTTCGATGGGTTGGGTTTAAACATTGGAAAGAAACAGGAAGTTAATAGAAATACAAATTCCTGACCTTTCTGATGTATAAGCTTGATCTATCGAAAAAAAAAATTTGATTCATCACTGAAATATTTATATGTAAATTAAGTAGATCAATTGAATCTGCTGGTTACATTTAAATGAGACAAAACGGTAACCATTCAAGTTCTATTGTTCATATTTGAAGAATGAAACCTTCTATTTCGATGGGTTGAGTTTATACATAGGAAAGAAACAGGAAGTTAGTAAAAATACAAATTCCTGACCTTTCTGATGTATAAGCTTGATCCATCGAAAAAAAAATTTGATTCATCACTGAAATATTTACATGTAAATTAAGTAGATCAATTGAATCTGTTGGTAACATGTAAATGAGACAAAACGGTAACCATTTAAGTTCTATTGTTCATATTTGAAGAATGAAACCTTTTATTTCGATGGGTTGAGTTTATACATAGGAAAGAAACAGGAAGTTAGTTAAAATACAAATTCCTGACCTTTCTGATGTATAAGCTTGATCCATCGAAAAAAAATTTGATTCATCACTGAAATATTTACATGTAAATTAAGTAGATCAATTGAATCTGCTGGTTACATGTAAATGAGACAAAGCGGTAACCATTCAAGTTCTATTGTTCATATTTGAAGAATGAAACCTTCTATTTCGATGGGTTGAGTTTATACATAGGAAAGAAACAGGAAGTTAGTAAAAATACAAATTCCTGACATTTCTGATGTATAAGCTTGATCCATCGAAAAAAAAAATATTCATCACTGAAATATTTACATGTAAATTAAGTAGATCAATTGAATCTGCTGGTTACATGTAAATGAGACAAAACGGTAACCATTCAAGTTCTATTGTTCATATTTGAAGAATGAAACCTTTTATTTCGATGGGTTGAGTTTATACATAGGAAAGAAACAGGAAGTTAGTAAAAATACAAATTCCTGACCTTTCTGATGTATAAGCTTGATCCATCGAAAAAAAAATTTGATTCATCACTGAAATATTTACATGTAAATTAAGTAGATCAATTGAATATGCTGGTTACATGTAAATGAGACAAAACGGTAACCATTCAAGTTCTATTGTTCATATTTGAAGAATGAAACCTTCTATTTCGATGGGTTGAGTTTATACATAGGAAAGAAACAGGAAGTTAGTAAAAATACAAATTTCTGACCTTTCTGCCATAAAAGCTTGATCCATCGAAAAAAAAATTTGATTCATCACTGAAATATTTACATGTAAATTAAGTAGATCAATTGAATCTGCTGGTTACATGTAAATGAGACAAAACGGTAACCATATTTCAAATGCTTAAAAAAAGAAAATCTGACATAAAGGTTTCCCCATCGCTGTAACAGATTCCCCATTCCTTTGAGTGGGTCTCATTCGCCTGTAAATTTATAGCATAATTACATCATCAGAAGGAAATTAGATGAGACCGAACAGAATTTTCTGTCAATAAGAAACCATAAGGGAAGAAGGACGATTAGAGATCAAAGATGTACATTTATAAGAAAAACTCTTTATTCATGACTTTGAATGCTTGAATCTTGAGGGAGGATACACACCATTTATGTGATATTTACATGTAAAGTGGACATTATTCCTACAATAATTGGTCAACTTTGTTGAAGAAATCAACTACAAATAAGTTATATCAGAAAGAAGTAATAGTGAATTACAGGCGGATGAATTGGTAACATCAATGACAGAGGCATAACCACAATGTGTGTAAGAAAGCTTGCTATTTTTCGATAAAGAAAGGGCGGGCGTTTGAGAACAAGAATATTTTTTACTTATAATTTGAATACCCAAGTTGGATGATTCGAGGATGCTTCATTGTCATGGCAACTTAATCCTGACTCGGAAAACAAAGAGCACCACCTGCAGTGTGTCGTGAGTTTTTTCGAAGTGTTTTTGAAGTTCTATTGTTCATATTTGAAGAATGAAACCTTCTATTTCGATGGGTTGGGTTTAAACATTGGAAAGAAACAGGAAGTTAATAGAAATACAAATTCCTGACCTTTCTGATGTATAAGCTTGATCTATCGAAAAAAAAAATTTGATTCATCACTGAAATATTTATATGTAAATTAAGTAGATCAATTGAATCTGCTGGTTACATTTAAATGAGACAAAACGGTAACCATTCAAGTTCTATTGTTCATATTTGAAGAATGAAACCTTCTATTTCGATGGGTTGAGTTTATACATAGGAAAGAAACAGGAAGTTAGTAAAAATACAAATTCCTGACCTTTCTGATGTATAAGCTTGATCCATCGAAAAAAAAATTTGATTCATCACTGAAATATTTACATGTAAATTAAGTAGATCAATTGAATCTGTTGGTAACATGTAAATGAGACAAAACGGTAACCATTTAAGTTCTATTGTTCATATTTGAAGAATGAAACCTTTTATTTCGATGGGTTGAGTTTATACATAGGAAAGAAACAGGAAGTTAGTTAAAATACAAATTCCTGACCTTTCTGATGTATAAGCTTGATCCATCGAAAAAAAATTTGATTCATCACTGAAATATTTACATGTAAATTAAGTAGATCAATTGAATCTGCTGGTTACATGTAAATGAGACAAAGCGGTAACCATTCAAGTTCTATTGTTCATATTTGAAGAATGAAACCTTTTATTTCGATGGGTTGAGTTTATACATAGGAAAGAAACAGGAAGTTAGTTAAAATACAAATTCCTGACCTTTTTGATGTATAAGCTTGATCCATCGAAAAAAAAAATATTCATCACTGAAATATTTACATGTAAATTAAGTAGATCAATTGAATCTGCTGGTTACATGTAAATGAGACAAAACGGTAACCATTCAAGTTCTATTGTTCATATTTGAAGAATGAAACCTTTTATTTCGATGGGTTGAGTTTATACATAGGAAAGAAACAGGAAGTTAGTAAAAATACAAATTCCTGACCTTTCTGATGTATAAGCTTGATCCATCGAAAAAAAATTTGATTCATCACTGAAATATTTACATGTAAATTAAGTAGATCAATTGAATATGCTGGTTACATGTAAATGAGACAAAACGGTAACCATTCAAGTTCTATTGTTCATATTTGAAGAATGAAACCTTCTATTTCGATGGGTTGAGTTTATACATAGGAAAGAAACAGGAAGTTAGTAAAAATACAAATTCCTGACCTTTCTGCCATATAAGCTTGATCCATCGAAAAAAAAATTTGATTCATCACTGAAATATTTACATGTAAATTAAGTAGATCAATTGAATCTGCTGGTTACATGTAAATGAGACAAAACGGTAACCATATTTCAAATGCTTAAAAAAAGAAAATCTGACATAAAGGTTTCCCCATCGCTGTAACAGATTCCCCATTCCTTTGAGTGGGTCTCATTCGCCTGTAAATTTATAGCATAATTACATCATCAGAAGGAAATTAGATGAGACCGAACAGAATTTTCTGTCAATAAGAAACCATAAGGGAAGAAGGACGATTAGAGATCAAAGATGTACATTTATAAGAAAAACTCTTTATTCATGACTTTGAATGCTTGAATCTTGAGGGAGGATACACACCATTTATGTGATATTTACATGTAAAGTGGACATTATTCCTACAATAATTGGTCAACATTGTTGAAGAAATCAACTACAAATAAGTTATATCAGAAAGAAGTAATAGTGAATTACAGGCGGATGAATTGGTAACATCAATGACAGAGGCATAACCACAATGTGTGTAAGAAAGCTTGCTATTTTTCGATAAAGAAAGGGCGGGCGTTTGAGAACAAGAATATTTTTTACTTATAATTTGAATACCCAAGTTGGATGATTCGAGGATGCTTCATTGTCATGGCAACTTAATCCTGACTCGGAAAACAAAGAGCACCACCTGCAGTGTGTCGTGAGTTTTTTCGAAGTGTTTTTGAAGTTCTATTGTTCATATTTGAAGAATGAAACCTTCTATTTCGATGGGTTGGGTTTAAACATTGGAAAGAAACAGGAAGTTAATAGAAATACAAATTCCTGACCTTTCTGATGTATAAGCTTGATCTATCGAAAAAAAAAATTTGATTCATCACTGAAATATTTATATGTAAATTAAGTAGATCAATTGAATCTGCTGGTTACATTTAAATGAGACAAAACGGTAACCATTCAAGTTCTATTGTTCATATTTGAAGAATGAAACCTTCTATTTCGATGGGTTGAGTTTATACATAGGAAAGAAACAGGAAGTTAGTAAAAATACAAATTCCTGACCTTTCTGATGTATAAGCTTGATCCATCGAAAAAAAAATTTGATTCATCACTGAAATATTTACATGTAAATTAAGTAGATCAATTGAATATGCTGGTTACATGTAAATGAGACAAAACGGTAACCATTCAAGTTCTATTGTTCATATTTGAAGAATGAAACCTTCTATTTCGATGGGTTGAGTTTATACATAGGAAAGAAACAGGAAGTTAGTAAAAATACAAATTCCTGACCTTTCTGCCATATAAGCTTGATCCATCGAAAAAAAAATTTGATTCATCACTGAAATATTTACATGTAAATTAAGTAGATCAATTGAATCTGCTGGTTACATGTAAATGAGACAAAACGGTAACCATATTTCAAATGCTTAAAAAAAGAAAATCTGACATAAAGGTTTCCCCATCGCTGTAACAGATTCCCCATTCCTTTGAGTGGGTCTCATTCGCCTGTAAATTTATAGCATAATTACATCATCAGAAGGAAATTAGATGAGACCGAACAGAATTTTCTGTCAATAAGAAACCATAAGGGAAGAAGGACGATTAGAGATCAAAGATGTACATTTATAAGAAAAACTCTTTATTCATGACTTTGAATGCTTGAATCTTGAGGGAGGATACACACCATTTATGTGATATTTACATGTAAAGTGGACATTATTCCTACAATAATTGGTCAACTTTGTTGAAGAAATCAACTACAAATAAGTTATATCAGAAAGAAGTAATAGTGAATAACAGGCGGATGAATTGGTAACATCAATGACAGAGGCATAACCACAATATGTGTAAGAAAGCTTGCTATTTTTCGATAAAGAAAGGGCGGGCGTTTGAGAACAAGAATATTTTTTACTTATAATTTGAATACCCAAGTTGGATGATTCGAGGATGCTTCATTGTCATGGCAACATAATCCTGACTCGGAAAACAAAGAGCACCACCTGCAGTGTGTCGTGAGTTTTTTCGAAGTGTTTTTGAAGTTCTATTGTTCATATTTGAAGAATGAAACCTTCTATTTCGATGGGTTGGGTTTAAACATTGGAAAGAAACAGGAAGTTAATAGAAATACAAATTCCTGACCTTTCTGATGTATAAGCTTGATCCATCGAAAAAAAAAAATTTGATTTATCACTGAAATATTTACTTGTAAATTAAGTAGATCAATTGAATCTGCTGGTTACATGTAAATGAGACAAAACGGTAACCATTCAAGTTCTATTGTTCATATTTGAAGAATGAAACCTTCTATTTCGATGGGTTGAGTTTATACATAGGAAAGAAACAGGAAGTTAGTAAAAATACAAATTCCTGACCTTTCTGATGTATAAGCTTGATCCATCGAAAAAAAAAATTATTCATCACTGAAATATTTACATGTAAATTAAGTAGATCAATTGAATCTGCTGGTTACATGTAAATGAGACAAAACGGTAACCATTCAAGTTCTATTGTTCATATTTGAAGAATGAAACCTTTTATTTCGATGGGTTGAGTTTATACATAGGAAAGAAACAGGAAGTTAGTAAAAATACCAATTCCTGACCTTTCTGATGTATAAGCTTGATCCATCGAAAAAAAAAATTTGATTCATCACTGAAATATTTACATGTAAATTAAGTAGATCAATTGAATATGCTGGTTACATGTAAATGAGACAAAACGGTAACCATTCAAGTTCTATTGTTCATATTTGAAGAATGAAACCTTCTATTTCGATGGGTTGAGTTTATACATAGGAAAGAAACAGGAAGTTAGTAAAAATACAAATTCCTGACCTTTCTGCCATATAAGCTTGATCCATCGAAAAAAAATTTGATTCATCACTGAAATATTTACATGTAAATTAAGTAGATCAATTGAATCTGCTGGTTACATGTAAATGAGACAAAACGGTAACCATATTTCAAATGCTTAAAAAAAGAAAATCTGACATAAAGGTTTCCCCATCGCTGTAACAGATTCCCCATTCCTTTGAGTGGGTCTCATTCGCCTGTAAATTTATAGCATAATTACATCATCAGAAGGAAATTAGATGAGACCGAACAGAATTTTCTGTCAATAAGAAACCATAAGGGAAGAAGGACGATTAGAGATCAAAGATGTACATTTATAAGAAAAACTCTTTATTCATGACTTTGAATGCTTGAATCTTGAGGGAGGATACACACCATTTATGTGATATTTACATGTAAAGTGGACATTATTCCTACAATAATTGGTCAACTTTGTTGAAGAAATCAACTACAAATAAGTTATATCAGAAAGAAGTAATAGTGAATAACAGGCGGATGAATTGGTAACATCAATGACAGAGGCATAACCACAATGTGTGTAAGAAAGCTTGCTATTTTTCGATAAAGAAAGGGCGGGCGTTTGAGAACAAGAATATTTTTTACTTATAATTTGAATACCCAAGTTGGATGATTCGAGGATGCTTCATTGTCATGGCAACTTAATCCTGAATCGGAAAACAAAGAGCACCACCTGCAGTGTGTCGTGAGTTTTTTCGAATTGTTTTTGAAGTTCTATTGTTCATATTTGAAGAATGAAACCTTCCATTTCGATGGGTTGGGTTTAAACATTGGAAAGAAACAGGAAGTTAATAGAAATACAAATTCCTGACCTTTCTGATGTATAAGCTTGATCTATCGAAAAAAAAAATTTGATTCATCACTGAAATATTTATATGTAAATTAAGTAGATCAATTGAATCTGCTGGTTACATTTAAATGAGACAAAACGGTAACCATTCAAGTTCTATTGTTCATATTTGAAGAATGAAACCTTCTATTTCGATGGGTTGAGTTTATACATAGGAAAGAAACAGGAAGTTAGTAAAAATACAAATTCCTGACCTTTCTGATGTATAAGCTTGATCCATCGAAAAAAATTTCATTCATCACTATAATATTTACATGTAAATTAAGTAGATCAATTGAATCTGTTGGTAACATGTAAATGAGACAAAACGGTAACCATTCAAGTTCTATTGTTCATATTTGAAGAATGAAACCTTTTATTTCGATGGGTTGAGTTTATACATAGGAAAGAAACAGGAAGTTAGTAAAAATACAAATTCCTGACCTTTCTGATGTATAAGCTTGATCCATCGAAAAAAAATTTGATTCATCACTGAAATATTTACATGTAAATTAAGTAGATCAATTGAATCTGCTGGTTACATGTAAATGAGACAAAGCGGTAACCATTCAAGTTCTATTGTTCATATTTGAAGAATGAAACCTTCTATTTCGATGGGTTGAGTTTATACATAGGAAAGAAACAGGAAGTTAGTAAAAATACAAATTCCTGACCTTTCTGATGTAGAAGCTTGATCCATCAAAAAAAAATATTCATCACTGAAATATTTACATGTAAATTAAGTAGATCAATTGAATCTGCTGGTTACATGTAAATGAGACAAAACGGTAACCATTCAAGTTCTATTGTTCATATTTGAAGAATGAAACCTTTTATTTCGATGGGTTGAGTTTATACATAGGAAAGAAACAGGAAGTTAGTAAAAATACAAATTCCTGACCTTTCTGATGTATAAGCTTGATCCATCGAAAAAAAAATTTGATTCATCACTGAAATATTTACATGTAAATTAAGTAGATCAATTGAATCTGCTGGTTACATGTAAATGAGACAAAACGGTAACCATTCAAGTTCTATTGTTCATATTTGAAGAATGAAACCTTCTATTTCGATGGGTTGAGTTTATACATAGGAAAGAAACAGGAAGTTAGTAAAAATACAAATTCCTGACCTTTCTGCCGTATAAGCTTGATCCATCGAAAAAAAAATTGATTCATCACTGAAATATTTACATGTAAATTAAGTAGATCAATTGAATCTGCTGGTTACATGTAAATGAGACAAAACGGTAACCATATTTCAAATGCTTAAAAAAAGAAAATCTGACATAAAGGTTTCCCCATCGCTGTAACAGATTCCCCATTCCTTTGAGTGGGTCTCATTCGCCTGTAAATTTATAGCATAATTACATCATCAGAAGGAAATTAGATGAGACCGAACAGAATTTTCTGTCAATAAGAAACCATAAGGGAAGAAGGACGATTAGAGATCAAAGATGTACATTTATAAGAAAAACTCTTTATTCATGACTTTGAATGCTTGAATCTTGAGGGAGGATACACACCATTTATGTGATATTTACATGTAAAGTGGACATTATTCCTACAATAATTGGTCAACTTTGTTGAAGAAATCAACTACAAATAAGTTATATCAGAAAGAAGTAATAGTGAATAACAGGCGGATGAATTGGTAACATCAATGACAGAGGCATAACCACAATGTGTGTAAGAAAGCTTGCTATTTTTCGATAAAGAAAGGGCGGGCGTTTGAGAACAAGAATATTTTTTACTTATAATTTGAATACCCAAGTTGGATGATTCGAGGATGCTTCATTGTCATGGCAACTTAATCCTGACTCGGAAAACAAAGAGCACCACCTGCAGTGTGTCGTGAGTTTTTTCGAAGTGTTTTTGAAGTTCTATTGTTCATATTTGAAGAATGAAACCTTCTATTTCGATGGGTTGGGTTTAAACATTGGAAAGAAACAGGAAGTTAATAAAAATACAAATTCCTGACCTTTCTGATGTATAAGCTTGATCCATCAAAAAAAATAAATTTGATTTATCACTGAAATATTTACATGTAAATTAAGTAGATCAATTGAATCTGCTAGTTACATGTAAATGAGACAAAACGGTAACCATTCAAGTTCTATTGTTCATATTTGAAGAATGAAACCTTCTATTTCGATGGGTTGGGTTTAAACATTGGAAAGAAACAGGAAGTTAATAGAAATACAAATTCCTGACCTTTCTGATGTATAAGCTTGATCTATCGAAAAAAAAAATTGATTCATCACTGAAATATTTACATGTAAATTAAGTAGATCAATTGAATCTGCTGGTTACATGTAAATGAGACAAAACGGTAACCATTCAAGTTCTATTGTTCATCTTTGAAGAATGAAACCTTCTATTTCGATGGGTTGAGTTTATACATAAGAAAGAAACAGGAAGTTAGTAAAAATACAAATTCCTGACCTTTCTGATGTATAAGCTTGATCCATCGAAAAAAAATTTGATTCATCACTGAAATATTTACATGTAAATTAAATAGATCAATTGAATCTGTTGGTTACATGTAAATGAGACAAAACGGTAACCATTCAAGTTCTATTGTTCATATTTGAAGAATGAAACCTTTTATTTCGATGGGTTGAGTTTATACATAGGAAAGAAACAGGAAGTTAGTAAAAATACAAATTCCTGACCTTTCTGATGTATAAGCTTGATCCATCGAAAAAAAATTTGATTCATCACTGAAATATTTACATGTAAATTAAGTAGATCAATTGAATCTGCTGGTTACATGTAAATGAGACAAAACAGTAACCATATTTCAAATGCTTAAAAAAAGAAAATCTGACATAAAGGTTTCCCCATCGCTGTAACAGATTCCCCATTCCTTTGAGTGGGTCTCATTCGCCTGTAAATTTATAGCATAATTACATCATCAGAAGGAAATTAGATGAGACCGAACAGAATTTTCTGTCAATAAGAAACCATAAGGGAAGAAGGACGATTAGAGATCAAAGATGTACATTTATAAGAAAAACTCTTTATTCATGACTTTGAATGCTTGAATCTTGAGGGAGGATACACACCATTTATGTGATATTTACATGTAAAGTGGACTTTATTCCTACAATTATTGGTCAACTTTGTTGAAGAAATCAACTACAAAGAAGTTATATCAGAAAGAAGTAATAGTGAATAACAGGCGGATGAACTGATAACATCAATGACAGAGGCATAACCACAATATGTGTAAGAAAGCTTGCTATTTTTCGATAAAGAAAGGGCGGGCGTTTGAGAACAAGAATATTTTTTACTTATAATTTGAATACCCAAGTTGGATGATTCGAAGATGCTTCATTGTCATGGCAACTTAATCCTGACTCGGAAATCAAAGAGCACCACCACTTGCAGTGTGTCGTGAGTTTTTTCGAAGTGTTTTTGAAGTTCTGATATGAAGAATGAAACCATCTATTTCGATGGGTTGAGTTTATACATTGGAAAGAAACAGGAAGTTAATAGAAATACAAATTCCTGACCTTTCTGATGTAGAAGCTTGATCCATCGGAAAAAAAATTTGATTCATCACTGAAATATTTACATGTAAATTAAGATGATCAATTGAATCTGATGGTTACATGTAAATGAGACAAAACGGTAACCATTCAAGTTCTATTGTTCATATTTGATGAATGAAACCTTCTATTTCGATGGGTTGAGTTTATACATAGGAAAGAAACAGGAAGTTAGTAAAAATACAAATTCCTGACCTTTCTGATGTATAAGCTTGATCCATCGAAAAAAAATTTGATTCATCACTGAAATATTTACATGTTAATTAAGTAGATCAATTGAATCTGCTGGTTACATGTAAATGAGACAAAACGGTAACCATAATTCAAATGCTTAAAAAAAGAAAATCTAACATAAAGGTTTCCCCATCGCTGTAACAGATTTCCCCATTCCTTTGAGTGGGTCTCATTCGCCTGAAAATTATAGCAGAATTACATCATCAGAAGGTAATTAGATGAGACCGAACAAAATTTTCTGTCAATAAGAAACCATAAGGGAAGAAGGACGATTAGAGATCAAAGAATGATGTACATTTATAAGAGAAACTCTTTATTAATGACTTTGAATGCTTGAATCGTGAGGGAGGATCCACACCATTTATGTGATATTTACATGTAAAGTGGACATTATTCCTACAATAATTGGTCAATTTTGTTGAAGATATCAACTACAAATAAGTTATATCAGAAAGAAGTAATAGTGAATTACAGGTGGATGAATTGGTAACATCAATGACAGAGGCATAACCACAATGTGTGTAAGAAAGCTTGCTATTTTTCGATAAAGAAAGGGCGGGCATTTGAGAACAAGAATATTTTTACTTATAATTTGAATACCCAAGTTGGATGATTCGAGGATGCTTCATTGTCATGGCAACTTAATCCTGACTTGGAAAACAAAGAGCACCACCTGCAGTGTGTCTTGAGTTTTTTCGAAGTGTTTTTGAAGTTCTATTGTTCATATTTGAAGAATAACATCTTCTATTTCGATGGCTTGAGTTTATACATAGGAAAGAAACAGGAAGTTAATAAAAATACAAATTCCTGACCTTTCCGATGTATAAGCTTTATCCATCGAAAAAAAAAAATTTGATTCATCACTGAAATATTTACATGTTAATTAAGTAGATCAATTGAATCTGCTGGTTACATGTAAATGAGACAAAACGGTAACCATAATTCAAATGCTTAATAAGCTTAAAATGCATCAAAGATGCAAAGTGCCGAGTTGCAAAACTTGAATGGTCTCGACAGATGGGAAGCATCACAGACACGTTTCAGGTTGATACACATTCATATATAATTCAGAAACCAAATCAATTACCCAAGTCCTATGAATTTGACCTTTGCTCTTTTGATCCCAAAATCAATAGGGGTCATCCTTGATTCATGGAAAACATTTCTGACAAGTTTCATGATTAAAGGTGCAATGCATGCCCAAATATAGTCCCGAAACTATTTTCAATTATCAGAATCCTATGACCTTGACATTTGACCTTTTGACCTCAAAATCAATAGGGGTCATCATTGATTCATAAGAAACATTTCTGGCAAGTTTCATGATCATAGGTGCAATACACCCTCTTATATCATCTGGAAACAATTTTCAATTTTCAATTACTGTCTTGTGACCTTGATCTTTGACCCTTTCACCCCTAAATCAAAAGTGGTCATTTTCTATTCACTGGAAACATTTCTGGCAAGTTACATGATAATAGGCTCAAATTCAGTCAGGAGACCATTTTTAATCATCTCAGTCCTGTGACCTTGACCATTGACCTTTTAGCCCCAAAATTGATAGTGGTCATCCTTGATCCATGGGAAACATTTCTGGCAAGCTTCATGATTATAATTGCAATACAGGCTGAAGTATGGTCCGGAAACCACTTTCAATCATCGGAGTCCTGTGACCTTGACCTTTGACCTTTTGACCCCAAAATCAATAGGGGTCATTCTTGATTCATGGGAATCATTATTGGCAAATTTCATGACTTTAGGTGCAATACAGGCCAAAATATGGCCAGGAAACCATTTTCAATCATCAGAGTCCTGTGACCTTGACCTTTGACCTTTTGACCCCAAAATCAAAAGTGGTCATTTTCTATTCACAGGAAACATTTCTGGCAAGTTACATGATTATAGGTGCAATACAGGCTGAAATATGGTCCGAAAACCAATTTCAATCAACAGAGTCCTGTGACCTTGACCTTTGACCTTTTGACCCCAAAATCAATAGGGCTCATCCTTGATTCAAGGGAAACATTTCTGGCAAGTTTCATGATTATAGGTGCAATACAGGCTGAAATATGGTCCGAAAACCAATTTCAATCAACAGAGTCCTGTGACCTTGACCTTTGACCTTTTGACCCCAAAATCAATAGGGCTCATCCTTGATTCAAGGGAAACATTTCTGGCAAGTTTCATGATTATAGGTGCAATACAGGCTGAAATATGGTCCGGAAACCATTTTCAATCATCTGAGTCCTGTGACCTTGACCTTTGACCTTTTGACCCCAAAATCAATAGGGCTCATCCTTGATTCAAGGGAAACATTTCTGGCAAGTTTCATGATTATAGGTGCAATACAGGCTGAAATATGGTCCGGAAACCATTTTCAATCATCTGAGTCCTGTGACCTTGACCTTTGACCTTTTGACCCCAAAATCAATAGGGCTCATCCTTGATTCAAGGGAAACATTTCTGGCAAGTTTCATGATTATAGGTGCAATACAGGCTGAAATATGGTCCGGAAACCATTTTCAATCATCTGAGTCCTTTGACCTTTGACCTTTTGACCCCAAAATCAATAGGGCTCATCCTTGATTCAAGGGAAACATTTCTGGCAAGTTTCATGATTATAGGTGCAATACAGGCTGAAATATGGTCCGGAAACCATTTTCAATCATCTGAGTCCTGTGACCTTGACCTTTGACCTTTTGACCCCAAAATCAATAGGGCTCATCCTTGACTAATGGTGAGTAAGTGTATGAAGTTTCATTGTTATAGCCTCTTTCGTAGTTGACTTATAGTCCGGAAACCAATTGTTGACGCCCTCCTGCCCGCCCGCCCGCCCGCCCGCCCGCCAGCCCAGACGCCCGCCCCGCCCGCCCGTCTCACATCAAATTAAGAGCCGAGTTTTGCAACTCGGCTAAAAAAAGAAAATCTAACATAAAGGTTTCCCTATCGCTGTAACAGATTTCCCCATTCCTTTGAGTGGGTCTCATTCGCCTGAAAATTATAGCAGAATTACATCATCAGAAGGAAATTAGATGAGACCGAACAAAATTTTCTGTCAATAAGAAACCATAAGGGAAGAAGCACGATTAGAGATCAAAGATGTACATTTATAAGAAAAACTCTTTATTCATGACTTTGAATGCTTGAATCGTGAGGGAGGATACACACCATTTATGTGATATTTACATGTAAAGTGGACATTATTCCTACTATAATTGGTCAACTTTGTTGAAGAAATCAACTACAAATAAGTTATATCAGAAAGAAGTAATAGTGAATTACAGGCGGATGAATTGGTAACATCAATGACAGAGGCATAACCACGATATGTGTAAGAAAGCTAGCTATTTTTCGATAAAAGATAGGGCGGGCATTTGAGAAGAAGAATATTTTGCTTTTAATTTGGAAACCCAAGTTGGACTATTCAAGGATGCTTCATTGTCGTGGTAACTTAATACTGACTTGGAAAACAAAGAACACCACCTGCAGTGTGTCATGAGTTTTTTTCTAATTGGTTTACAGGTTCAATTGTTCATATTTGAAGAATGAAACCTTCTATTTCAATGGGTTGAGTTTATACATTGGAAAGAAACAGTAAGTATTTTTATAAGCTTTAGTAAAAATACAAATTCCTGACCTTTCTGATGTATAAGCTTGATCCATCGAAAAAAAAAATTTGATTCATCAATAAAATATTCACATGTAAATTAAGTAGATCAATTGAATCTGCTGGTTACATGTAAATGAGCCAAACTGGTAACCTTATTTCAAATGCTAAAAAAAAGAAAATCTGACATAAAGTTTTCCCCATCGCAGTAACAGATTCCCCCATTCCTTTGAGTGGGTCTCATTCGCTTGTAAATTTATAGCATAATTACATCATCAGATGGAAATTAGATGAGACCGAACAGAATTTTCTGTCAATAAGAAACCATAAGGGAAGAAGGACGATTAGAGATCAAAGATGTATATTTATAAGAAAAACTCTTTATTAATGATTTTGAATGGCTTGAATCGTGAGGGAGGATCCACATCATTTATGTGATAATTTTTTCATAATTTTTTTTAAAGTCGACATTATTCCTACAATAATTGGTCAAAGAAGCAATAGTGAATTACAGGCGAATCTATTGGTAACATCAATAACAGAGGAATAACCAAATTATGTGTAAGAAAGCTAGCTATTTTTCGATAAAGATAGGGCGGGCGTTTGAGAACAAGAATTTTTAGCTTTTAATTTGAAAACCCAAGTTGGACGATTCAAGGATGCTACATTGTCGTGGTAACTTAATTCTGACTTGAAAACAAAGAGCACCACCTGCAGTGTGTCGTGAGCTTATTCGAACTGTTTTTCAAGTTCTATTGTTCATGTTTGAAGAATTTCGATGGGTTGAGTTTATACATTAGAAAGAAACAGGAAATATTTTTATGAGGTTTAGTAAAATACAAATTCCTGACCCTTCTGATGTATAAGCTTGATCCATCTCATGCCATTAGAGATCAAAGATGTACATTTATAGGAAAAACTCTTTATAACAATGGCTTGGATTGTGAAGGAGGATCCACACCATTTATGTGATATTTACATGTAAAGTGGACGTTATTTCCTACAATAATTGGTCATTTTTTCTATGAAATCAACAACAATTCAGTTATATCAGAAAAAAAGTAATATGAATAACAGGCGGATCTAATGACAAAAAAATCAAAAATTTTTTCTTATAATTTTGAAAACCCAAGATGGAATGAAACAGGAAGTAATTTGTGTTAAAAAATCATTCCAAGGAATGCAATTGTTGCCTGCGAAACATAGCAACACTTATGGATCACTTTTATTGGGTGTGACATCCAAGTGTGACACACAGACGGACAGACAGACGGACAACGGACAAAGTGATCCCTAAGTGTCGCTATGCTTCGCAGGCGACACAAAAAAGATAAGTTTTACTTTACGAGCAATAGGGGAGATGTATGTGAATTTTAAGGTAGATTTGGTGAAAATAAGGGAGTTTAGCAGTAAAAATGTTCTCTTGCTATCAAGGAAAATGCTATAAATAGATGACAATACTATGTATATTAACTTTGATAATGAAATAAATTTGCACTCAAACATTATTATACTTTAGAAAGTGAGATGATTCATGGGTATTCTATTTTCAAACAGAGATTCATGGCACATGTAATTTAAGCTTTGAACCTTTTCAGAAAATTTAGAATACCATATTCATATGACAGTGGCACCTGGTAGCAGTTGCAGAGTTTTTGGAAGAAAGACTTGAATATATATTAGCTAGTGAATGGAATAAGTTCTGCAGGTTCCACCTTTTAAAACAGATTAAAATAAAATAAAACCTGTGTTTGTGAAACACGAATGCCCCCGTTGGCATCTTTGAAAGTAAAACAGATGAAAAGTAGTTTCACAGTTGAGGTCAAGGTCACGTGGTCAAATTTGGTATCCATGGAAAAGTCTTGTCACATGGAATTCATATGTGAAATATGACAGCCCTTTCACTTAACATTCAAAAGTTATGGCTAAAGTCTAAATTTTCGAAATACTGTCAAACTCCAAGGTCAAGGTCAAGAGGTAAATAATTTTTGTATCCATGGAAAGGTCTTGTCAAAAGGAAAACGCATGCGAATTATGAAAGCCTCATCACTTACCATTCAGAAGTTATGGCCAAGGTTAAAGTTTTTTAAAAGTAGATCAAACTCCAAGGTCAAGGTCACTGGGTCAAAAATCTTGGTATCCATGGAAAGGTCTTGTCACAAGGAATGCACATGTGAAATTTGAAAGCCCTATCACTTACCATTTGAAAGTTATGGCCAAGGTTAAAGTTTTTCAAAAGTAGATCAAACTCCAAGGTCAAGGTCACACGGTAAAAAAATTTGGTATCCATGGAAAAGTCTTGTTACTAGGAAAAAATGAAATATGAAAGCCCTTTCACTTACCATTCGGAAGTTATGCCCAAGGTTAAAGTGTTTCAAAAGTAGGTCAAACTCCAAGGCCAAGGTCACAAGGTCAAAAACTTTGGTATCCATGGAAAGGTCTAGTCACAAGGAATACATATGTGAAATATGAAAGCCTATCACTTACCATTCAAAAGTTATGCCCAAGGTTAAAGTTTTTGCAGACAAACATACAGACTGACGGACAGACCAAAAACTATATGCCCCCGAATCTTCGATTACGGGGACATAAAAATATTTTAGGTGATCAAATTCCTTCATGCAGATATGGCTCAAAAATAGAAACTAATGATAATCCCCTCCCGCACCCGCCCTTTTACATGTAGTCTGCCAATGCATTATTATATCAAAGAAAGCTGACAGTTCTACTTAATCAACAACTGCAAAAAGAAAGAAGTGAATTATATACAAAGCCCTAGTCGCTAAAACTATTTATTAAAGAAAGATATCAATCGTGTGACGCTGAAATATGCATGTTATGTGTTTGTGATGAGGATACTGATAAATTCATTTCAACTTCTTATAAACTCCGTATATATTGTTCATTCCAGCGTATATACCGGATCTTTATTTATTCAAAGTCAAATAATTATACGCCTCTTTTAAAATTCTTTATCTTGTAAAAATGAAATTTATTTATCTGACAAAGATGGCAAGATCGGGATTTATGTTGAAGGGTGATAAAGACAGATTAAAACAACATTTAAATAAATCGTTCTGATTTACCGTTACGCTGTAAATTTATGACACGTGCCGGGCTACAAGATTACGATTTACGTTTATAAAGGCGGTTGTTTTTATTGGTCACTCGATAGAAATATATATGCTGCCATCAAACTTAGGGTAAAAAAAGAACGTTAGGATCGGGGTGAAAACATGGGGTCGGTCAGGTGACAGTAAACTCAACTTTTTGGGGGTGCCTTATAAAACGAAGATTTAATTGTATCAGTTATATATTTTATTCATATTAATTCGATTTTTATATTCGTTTTAAATAAATTCAGAAGGCTGATTTTCTATAAAGTCATTGTATATACAAAAGTTTTCAAAATTAAGTTTTCTTTATTCAAGTATCATTTTGGTGTCATGAATTAAGGTTGATTTGAAACCTATCAGTGTAAAAATGATTCTGACTGTATACATTTATTGTCTAGATAAAACGACGATTCAAGATAATTATACTTGAAGTTCCAGATTCGCACTTTACCCTTGAACTTTAATTAGCTCCTTTGTTTTTGGAATAATCTGTTGTGATAAGAGAGACAAATCATCAAAAAGACATTAAATCAAATCAGACAGTAGCTGAAAAGATTTCTGTGCACGATGCATTCCGTGTGACCGGATGTCAAACCAGCTCGTCACTATATCATACGAACATTTTCTCGCAAACTATATGACAGAGTGAAATCTGTCATAGCGATATTGAAGATTGCAGAATTTGCACTTAATGACCAGCCTTGAAACGATGATTGTATACCCCGGGTTTTTTTTTTTCTTGGGGGAGGGGGGGGGGGGGGCTGCATGGCGTCATCCGGAATACAGAAAGATCTTTGTAGCGTCACTAATACAAAGATGCGCCGAAGAAGATTGATCGCGACGAGAGACGAAATAGATATCAACTTTAGACGAAATCGAATAGATGATAATTCGATGATAAACGATAATAATCGTTATTCGTTATAATCATCGGAGGTTACAAAATTTACGAAGAGGGACCAATGACGAACCATATAATACGAACAAAGCCAAAGTAGAATGGCCATAAGAATTAAACCGGTGTTGTGTTATATAGTGAAAAAGCAGAGTAAATGTATAATACTAGTGCTTTTATAATTATGTATGATGCTAATACGATCATGCTAATATGGCTGATATAGATATGTATAAACTTTAAAACATAGTTTTAGTCTAAACAAGATACTAGAAATCAAATTAAAAAGACTGGTCTCAACTTTATCCATTAATTTAAAAACCTTGAATCTGAAATACGATGGTATTTTGTATTTATTGGTAACAAAGTAGACATTTTACCGCGAAATACAAACTATGTAGTAAAAGACAACACGCTCTTGTTTATTTCATTCCAAAATCCTGTGCATTTCATGTAAACATGTTTAGAATAAATATATGAATGACTTTGAAGGGACAAAATTGAACTTTGCTTATATTATAGCCTAAAACACAGATTCGTAAAAAGCCCTTCCACCCTCCCTTTTTTAGCTCGCCGGGACGAAAAAGTCCGGAGAGCTAATGCCATACCCTCGGCGTCGTCGTTGTCGTCGTCCGTAGACAAAACTTTAACCTGGGCTATATCCCTTGAACTATAAGGTGTAGGGCTTTGATATTTCACATGTAGATACCTTGTGATGAGACCTTTGATTTGAGACCATGACCTTTGACCTAGTGACCTTGACCTTGGACTTTGACCTACTTTTCAAAAACTTTAACCTGGTTTCTGTCAAAAACCTGTATAGGGAGCTATGTAATCTTTGATTACCCTATGTTTAGTTTTTCGTCTCTGGGGCATTCCCCCCCCCTTAGCTACAGAACCCCACTTTGTCAAAAGATGTGTATTAGTGATATACACCATCCGTAAAAGTGGCGTTAAGTAGCTAAGGGAGTGGGCAATGTTTTAAAAAACTTTTCCATTTTCCGTTGATTTCTATAGAAAAAAAAAATGTTTTGCCCCGAAATTTAGGAAAACGATGCATGATAAATCTTATCCAACTGCTGAACTGCTGATTATGATTAAACTAAGAACTCTGAGAGGATTTTCTTGAAGTTCCCATTTTGAAAATTACACTTTTTCAGGGCAGATTCTACTCTTTATTTTATCACCTCCTTTGTACATTGCTTATTATACCGGTATATGATTAATTTTAGGATATATATTGGTCTAGGGGTATTTCTTTTGCAGGTCATGGACATTGACAGTAATAATTCACGAAGGGTAATCTCGCAACGCAGAACACTCAGTTTATCTAAAATTTCGTGTAATACAAATTATTTTTCACAAAAAGGGGAATGTGATGCAGTGTAAGGATGCCTTAGCTACGAGTTTTATCAAAAGCACGAGAGGTAATATCCTTTTATAAAGCGGGCAAGATGAATGATATAGATTAATTTGCAAGAGTCGTCCCGTGGGGGATAATCATCAAGAAGGTCTTTATCTCTTGAAATGCATCTCATTAATATTTTGGGAGTGCTGAAAGTAGAGTGTAGTGGGGGGAATTTCATGTTAACATATTTATATACATATCATATATCTTTGTTTGGTTTCCATTTATATGCAAGGGGAATAGACAGGAAGGTACCCCTCTTCCCCTCCCACCCCTTCCTTCTCTCGCCCCTTTACCTCCACCCTCTCATTCATTCCTCCTCCATTCCTCCCTCTTCTATCCCTCTGACCCCCTCCCTCCTCCCTCCCGCTTCATCCCCACTCCCTCCCCTCACGTTCCTCCCTCTCCTCTCCCTCCTCCAAACCCTTACCCCCATTCCTTTCACCCTGTCCGACCCCTTATTTTTTTCACTTTCTGTAAATATAATTTTCATTGTCACTTATTTATTTATTTCTCATTTTCCTAAATATTTGTCTCGTTTTTCTTAACATATTTCTCATTTTCCTAAATTTATTTCTCGTTCTCCTAAATTTATTTCTCATTTTCCAAAGTATTTTTCTCGTTTTTTTTTCTAAATATATTTTTTCATTTTCCTAAATTCATTTCTCCTTTTCCTAAACTTATTTCTTATTTTCCTAAATATTTTTCTCCTTTTTCTAAATTTATTTCTCATTTCCCTTAATATATTTCGCATTTCCTTCTTTTTTTATTTTTTCATATTTTGCACTAACGGGCTTCCGTACGAAAGGACACACATACAGATAAAAAATTAGATATAACTGGTAATAATAATACACGTCATTCTTGATTTTGTATGTTTTCCATACGGTGCATAACTATAAAACAAAGTTGCAAATCAAATGTTTCCTGTCCTTTAAAAATTACATTATTACAAGTAGTAATGCTGCAATATTTTTGTCGATAGAAGAAATTTAATGCAATAAAACAAATCAAATTAATGTAGAATTATTGTATGTAGACCGATTTTTTTTTCAATAGTATATTCATATTCACAGTAAATGAAACTGACTCGGCGTGTCGACAATGAAGTGTTGGATCTGAAAAATGCTAAACTAGCAGGATACGAATTAATTTTGATGACAGATCTAATAGTTACATTTATGTTTATGTGCGGACTATATCACATTGCAGTTTTCCAAACAATAAACTTTGACACAGTCCTCATTAATCTTCTGCAGACTTGTTTGCAGAGTGAAAGTTTGAGAATGCTCTTTACACGATCATAACAGGATGAAAAGCGGACTTATCCACCCCCCCCCTTTCTTAATATAGAAATAATATTCACAAAATACATACAAGGGGAGAGTGCTTTTAAAAAAATTTATCCCCCGGAATCATAGAATCGGGATTATATAGTTTTTGTCCTGTCCATCTGTTTGTCTGATTGACCAAAAAACTTTGACATTGGACATCACCTTTTGAATGGACGATGATAGACCTTTCATTCACATGCGTATTCCTTGTGACAGGTTAAAGATTGTGTCCTTGATCTTTGACCTGATTTTGAAGAACTTTAACATTGGCCATTACTTTTGAATGATAGGTGATAGAGCTTTGATATTTCACATGCTTATTCCTTATGACAAGACCTTTATCGATTCCAAAATTTTTGACCGTGTGACCACGACCTTGATCTTCGAAGACACATATTTGAAAATCTGTAATATTGGGCATAATTTTTCAGTGGAATGTGATACAGCTTTCAAATTTTTCTTGTGTTTCCATCGATACCAATTTTTTTTAACTCGTGACCTTGACCCTTGATCAACATTTGAGAAACTTTGATCTTCTGAACAGAAAATATTGTAATATCTACTGACAAACCGGCCTCCGGGGGCATTCATGCAAACAAAGGTATTCAAATTTCATTTCTCGTTAAACATTTCAATCTTCACTTCAAAAGGTACCGTATATTCTTCAAGGACAAAGTGTTTAAAGTTACAGATATCCTAAGGAAGTGGTCGCGATCCAGCCTCTCCATGTGATAAAAGCACTTTCCCGATTTTTTTTCCATCTTCCCAGGTGAAGACTAAACTCTCCTCCCTTTCTCATTTGTTATTCCCCTATACTGTATTTTCGCCTCTTTCCGTCCATATACATCGTCTGTCTGTCACACTTTAGACTTTTATTAGACTTTTCACCATTTGTAGTAAGGGGACGACCATTTGATCCTGGAAGGGGGGGGGGGTTGGCTGGCAATTTTTTCGTGTCAGATTAGTTATGCTGACCAGATTATCTATTTTTCAGTGACTCGAGGTCAGAATATTTATTTTCAACCTCTCACATTCCTGACAAGTAAACAAAAACAAGACGCACACTGAGAATTTCATTAATATTTGTACCACTTGGTGAGTGTCACTACTGGTGGAACACGAACAAGAAATCTGATTTGATAAATGATTCTTATTTTTTGTAGTCTAGATGCAATGATAGATCGTCTGGTTTAGACGCAGAAACTCATTATATTTATATTGATTATACAAAGGTCCCTGTCAGAAAAAAAGGGTCCATCCGTAGAAAATGAATATAGATAATATGTTAATATTTTGTCGCTTTTGAGAGAAAAAGAAAGATTTATTGAAATTCAATGGAATTAAGGTCTTTTTTGAACAGAGGTATCTCGGACAGTTTCAGTATTATAAGACTCTTTCATGGTCTCTTATAAAAGATACATCGGTTCCACCCGAGGGGTCTCAAATAAACATTACAGAAGTACCAATCAGTCATTCAGTCTCATAGAGAAGGCAAGGCAAAATCATTAGATTTTCTACAGGAAAGGTTGCGAACCTCTGAATGAACAAAATCATGAAAATCCCGAGACTTGCCAATTTTAAAGTTAATGAAACTATTAAAAGTCATAAAGAATATCATATTTATCCAACATTCAAGATTTATCTCATTATTCAAATGATAAAGAAATCAAGGACAACTAGGATAACATTTGTTTGGGAATGCATGAATATAGATGGATATTGTATAACATAAGCAGAAGTGCTCTATTAAGTACTTTGGAACATAGGTATACTTTACATGTTAATATATAAATTGCTGTTGATTCCCACTTAGGATCAATTGATGTTGGTTAGTTCCAACTAAAGGAGTAGGTTCAGAAACTACCGATATTGGCCCTGTTCAAACCTAGATTCTAAAATTGTTTTATTTCATGTTATTTCTTTATGAAAGCTATGACAAACTTTGATAGTTCAGAAAAATACGACGTTCGGGAATCTGCACGTGCTGTGACGTCATCTATGACGTCGTTAATCCATGACGGTATGCCGATTTCCGTGTTTTTAACATGTTTTGGAGTCTTTATCCTGAAACTTTACCCATAGCACACGTTGTCACAGAAATTGAATTGGTATTAAATTGAAGATCATACTCAAATCTTGCTATATAGAGAATTTCGTTTCTGTGACGCACTGTGCTGTGCATTTATTTTAAAGTTTTCTTTGTCGTACTTCTACCAACCTGAGAGAGATTTAGCGTGTACAGCTCTCTTTAGAAATCAGAAAATCGAGATATTCTTTTCAGTGTCTACAGATTTTGAGAATATTTTTTATACAGTTTGATTGTTCTTGATTTCTCGTAACTACTAACATAATAAGTGCTACTATAACATATTTACCAGGACCAGAAACAGGTGCGTAGCTGCCTATATGCCAGCACGCCATTGCGTGCACATCGCGGAGTTAGAAAAAAAAATGTACATGCAATTTTCAGAGTGAGAGAGTCTCTGAGAAATTTATGGAAAATAGCCCACGAGAAGATTGTCTTCCGCCATACAATTTACACTTCAAATATCGCCATCTTCTCTAAAATTGCATTTTTTAAGCAAAACTACCAATTCATTTTGTTAAGTCTTCTTGACATGCATGTTTCGGAATGAATCCTCATCAGTGGTACTTGTCTTCAAGTAGTTATGACTCAATGATGACAAAATAATTTAAAAGTATAGCGCATACATGAAATCAGACAACTTTTTCGTCAAAAGTGAGCGGCTTAATATTTTTTAGTAGTACAGAGGCGTTATCAAATAAAAAACGTGGCCAATTGCTTACCTCCATTTTTTTTCTCTGAAAATTCAGAATGATGAGACAGGTTCCCTTTTAAATGACCTGTTCAGCGTTTGTGCATTTGACATTATTTAACTAACTTAAATTTTTTTCCACGTCTATCAATGACACGATTTTCACCTTGAAAGATAGATTCAAGTCACAACTTAAATTTTTGCAGTTCCTTAATATTGAGTTTAATTTCTTATGAAAAAATATTCTCACTTTTGTATAGATGTAATCTAAAAGGCACGGATTTGGGTTGTAATTTCGAAAATTTTCTAGGGGGAGGCACCCCGAACCCCCACTTGCAGGAGAGGTGACCCCCTCCCCTCCCCTCCCCCTCTCGGCGCTGCACGCCTCGGATGAAGCCTTCGGCTTCATATGTTTTATATATTTGGCGTGCATTTCAAAAAGCTCTAGCTACGCCCCTGAGAAATTAAGTTTGATAGGGCGATTTTATAAGATATTTTTTAGGCTCAGTACATCGTGTACGTTAAATCAAACGAGTTTCTGGGTATAAATATACGATGTACATATCAGTATTGAAGTTATATTAAAACTAAAACTATCAAATGGTCTACATCTTATCAAAAGTTTCAACAGATAAAGATGACAAAATCTTGACTTTCCGATTTCTGAAGTGTGCTGCGCGGACAGTAGCAACAAAAAAGATGGACGATTTAGGTATAATACGTAAATTACAAAAAAAAAAAAAAAAAAAATAAGTTGAATGAAGAAATATCGGAAAATGTTATTATTATTGGTATGACTTATATAAACTCCAATTTAGATTGTGCAAATATGATGTACGATACTCTAGCTTATTAGTTTAGCTTGTGTTCATGTTTGATACAAAATGTACCCGGGATCTGAGTTCGTAATGTATCAAGAGGAAGGAAATAAAACGGTCTGTTTTGTATTTTCATGAATCAAACATCAAACTGACAGAACTGGTCTAAAGAGAGATCATGGGCCGGGTCAGCACTAGTGTTGAAGACATTTAGGAATCGATAATCGTTTTTTTTTTTTCGTAGATAATCAGAAGTAAAATGGATTAAATTCAGAAAAAAAATATTTCAAGAAAAATGCAGCATGACATTTTTTTCTGCAAGGAGTAAATCTGAACATAATTGAGCGACATGGGTCATGCTCGAACATTACCTTTTTTTGTAAAGGCTATATAAAAGGAAGTAAATCATTTCATTGTAAGGGTTTCTTTAAAATGTTCAGAACCATGTTTAGGGCGGCGGACAGACGGACGGACACACACACGGGTAGACCAATTTAATCCAGAAATCTATTACCGGCATGAATAACCTATTATACGAAGCTCGACAAGGAAGTTTTATGGACGGACATGTTCATCGCTCAATAGCCCCGAAATTTTGACAGGATGTTAACATAATGAGATGAACTTTTTAAAAATTTGCTTATGTTCATGTATCATGATCCAATCGTAGCCTAGGCATAAGATACAATTCTTTGTTTTTGTGTTTTTATCTATTTCATTTTTTTTTTCAATCAATTGTAATATGCAGCTTCCGGCTTGAAAATAGATCTTTTTTTTTAATTTGCGCACAGATCTACATTTATTCTAGTATATGCTAAATGCTGATATTGAATTTGAAGACGTTAAACATTAATAAAAGATGAAATATCACCGCATCGGATGTGCACTTTTCAAATATACTTCGCCGATTACATAAATGGACGATGAGATAATCTGAATGTTATTTGAAAATTTGAAATTTTCTTCAAGAAGGTAGAGAGTTGGAACCCTTCGACATTGTTATGATTTGTTAATTTTCAAATCTAGTAAAAATACACAATAACTGGAAATGAAACACAATCTAATTTCTGTAGAATGTTAAAGATACTCTAACCAGGCACTGAAATGG
Organism: Pinctada fucata; assembly: GCA_028142955.1. NCBI lineage: Eukaryota > Metazoa > Mollusca > Bivalvia > Pterioida > Pteriidae > Pinctada > Pinctada fucata. The sequence goes on from AP027103.1 coordinate 20,935,213, forward strand.
ATTATTATGAGCTAAAGACAACGGGCCCCGTTGAAATTTAGAAACTGTCCAGGAAGCAAGTGTTTTTTTTTTCAGGTGTCAATACGTTATCTATTCAGAGATTTTGAAATGAAACATTTCATTCGTGCACATCCACAGGGGCCGTAGCCAGATTTTTTTCTTATTCTGCATATATCAAAATTCCACCCCCTTCCCTCCTTCCATTTAATCAGCTACGTACAGCTATTTCATGGGAATAAGAAAAAAATCTGGCTACGGCCCCTGCGTGCGCATTGTGAAATAGCTTCCGTATGTCGTCTGTCTGTGTCTGGGATATTTTAAGATTAGAAACGACATGAATGATGTTTGGAACATTAAAGCTACATGTATGATGCAACAGTTACATTTATACTGGTAAAAAGATTCATCGAAGTAAGTTGTAATTTAAGAAGACTGAAAATTGACACGAAAATTTATTTCACATGTCACTTAAATCGTACCGGTCGACACCCACAACAATACCCCCCCCCCCCCCCCCCAACCTTCCTTGATCCCGCATAACACATGCATTATCTACATGTAAGGTAAGTTTGAACACAATTCGATGGTCATTTAATAAGTAAAATATACTTTTATGGATACCTTGAATGCACAAGCGTATATATAAAAAATATGAGAAATAAAAAGAAGAAAAATAACAGGACCAAAATCGAGTGGGATATACCAATTAGAAAACTGTTCATGGTTTTGCATGTATACTAGTAAAACAATTTTATGCGACTTTTTTTAAAAGGTAGGATATTTTGACCTAATAACTGTTATATTACGAAATCAACTTCTGCAGTAAAAGTCCAATATGTGAAAAACACGCTCCAGTCTGCGTGTTCATGGGCAGTTTTCAGGACATGGATCTCGAGTTTCCGATAAATATACGCCACGCATCTTCTCTACCTTGAGGCTATACTAGCTCATATCTTTTCAAATCAAAAATTTAATCGTAAATGTAAATACTTTCTTTTCTTCTTGTTTTAATTTATTGTTTCCGTTACAACTAGTGTTCATAAATTTCTTATGGCAACACAACGTCATGACGACGTCATTGACGTCGCTCAAAACGATATACCAAGCCTCAAACGATTCCACATATTTTCGTCAATTTTTAAGATATTTGAAAAAAGAAAACAGTTTTAGAAACTGCAGACATCGGTTATCTCACATGCACAATTTCATTCAAAAGTACGACAGGGCCGAATTCCATGGTTACCGAACCTACTCCTTTCGCAAATAAAGTGTCCGTGCTGTAAATTTATCTGCTCTTAAAGAATGCCAATGAATTAAAAGACGTTTAACATTTAGTCATTCGTTAACTTGTGTCAGAATGGTTTTAACAGTCACCCAAGTTAAATATTTCAGTGGGTTTTTTTCGATGGATCGAGTTTATTCCAAATAAAAGACAGGAATACGTTTCAATTACTATAATTCAACATGAAACAAATACTCCAAATTTTTTTTTATTTGGAAAAAACTCAACCCATCGAAAACAAATTTTACGATCACTGGCAAGGGTTAAATACCCGAAACATGCATGTCTGGTCCATGCTGTAAATGTATCTGCTTTTTTTTTCCATATAGAATATGATATTTATCTAACATTCAAGACCTATCTCATTATTTTAATGATATAGAAATGAAGCAAAAGTAGGATAACATTTGTTTGGGAATGCATGAATATAGATGGATATTGTATAACATAAGCATAAGTGTTCCATCAAATACGTTTGGAACATTGGAATTCTTTACATCTTAATATATAGACTGTTGTTGATCCCTGCTTAGGGATCAATTGATGTTGGTAAGTTCCAAGTAAATTTCGCAAATAAAATGTCCCTGCTGTAAATTTATCTGCTCGATTGATTTTGTACTGTAGACAGGGATATGGTCATTATCCATATTTGTCATCATAAAGGATGTCAAATAACATAAAGACGTTTAACATTTAGTCATACCTTAACTTGTGTCAGAATGGTTTTAAGTCACCTAAGCTAATGTATGCATGTGTTACTTTGATGAGGGCCCTATTGTAAACCCCACAATGAAAGCAAAGTTGTATGATAAAAATGGGTTTAACATGTTTTAGTTTCTTTACATGTAACTTTCAATTCATTTCATATACTTTTATTTACATGTAATTATTTCAGTGATGAGTCAAAATTTTTTTATCGATGGATCGAGTTTATTCCAAATAAAAGACAGGAATCTGTTTCAATTACTATAATTCGACTTGAAACAAATACTCCTAATTCTTTTTTATTTGGAAAAACTCAACCCATCGAAAACAAATTTTACGATCACTGACGAGGGTTAAATACCCGAAACATGCCTGTCTTGTCCATGCTGTAAATGTATCTGCTTTTAAATTATGCTAATAAATTTGAAGACGTTTAACATTTGTGACACGTGATGAGTGTCACTGCTGGTGGAACACAAACAAGAAATCTGATCTGATAAATGATTTTTTTGTAGTCTAGACGCAATGATCGCCTGGTTTAGACACAGGACATCATTATAACTATGATCATTATACAAAGGGCCCTGTCAGAAAAAGGGCCCATCCGTAGAATTTGAATGAATATACATAATAGTTTGTCGCTTTTGAGAAAAAAAAAGATTTGTTGAAATTCAATGGAATGAGTGTCGTTTTTGAACACAGGTATCTCAGAAAGTTTCTTCAAAATCATTATGACTCATTCATTGTCTTGTAGAAAAAATACATCGGTTCCACCCGAGGGGTCTCAAAATCATGTAAAACCCAAAAGTTGCCGATTTTTAAGTTAATTAGATTACATTGTATATATGGAAATAAATGTTTGAAATGAAAGTTTTTCCATATAGAATATGATATTTATCTAACATTCAAGATCTATCTCATTATTTTAATGATATAGAAATGAGGCAAAAGTAGGATAACATTTGTTTGGGAATGCATGAATATAGATGGATATTGTATAACATAAGCATAAGTGTTCCATCAAATACGTTTGGAACATTGGAATTCTTTACAAGTTAATATATAGACTGTTGTTGATCCCTGCTTAGGGATCAATTGATGTTGGTAAGTGCAAAGTAAATTTCGCAAATAAAATGTCCCTGCTGTAAATTTATCTGCTCATAAAGGATGTCAAATAACATGAAGACGTTTAACATTTAGTCATACCTTAACTTGTGTCAGAATGGTTTTAAGTCACCTAAGCTAATGTATGCATGTGTTACTTTGATGAGGGCCCTATTGTAAACCCCACAATGAAAGCAAAGTTGTATGATAAAAATGGGTTTAACATGTTTTAGTTTCTTTACATGTAACTTTCAATTCATTTCATGTACTTTTATTTACATGTAAATATTTCAGTGATGAGTCAAATTTTTTTTTATCGATGGATCGAGTTTATTCCAAATAAAAGACAGGAATCTGTTTCAATTACTATAATTCGACTTGAAACAAATACTCCTAATTCTTTTTTATTTGGAAAAACTCAACCCATCGAAAACAAATTTTACGATCACTGACGAGGGTTAAATACCCGAAACATGCCTGTCTTGTCCATGCTGTAAATGTATCTGCTTTTAAATTATGCTAATAAATTTGAAGACGTTTAACATTTGTGACACTTGATGAGTGTCACTGCTGGTGGAACACAAACAAGAAATCTGATCTGATAAATGATTTTTTGTAGTCTAGACGCAATGATCGCCTGGTTTAGACACAGGACATCATTATAACTATGAGCATTATACAAAGGGCCCTGTCACAAAAAGGGCCCATCCGTAGAATTTGAATGAATATACATAATAGTTTGTCGCTTTTGAGAAAAAAAAGATTTGTTGAAATTCAATGGAATGAGTGTCCTTTTTGAACACAGGTATCTCAGAAAGTTTCTTCAAAATTATTATGACTCATTCATTGTCTTGTAGAAAAAATACATCGGTTCCACCCGAGGGGTCTCAAAATCATGTAAAACCCAAAAGTTGCCGATTTTTAAGTTAATTAAATTACATTGTATATATGGAAATAAATGTTTGAAATGAAAGTTTTTCCATATAGAATATGATATTTATCTAACATTCAAGATCTATCTCATTATTTTAATGATATAGAAATGAAGCAAAAGTAGGATAACATGTGTTTGGGAATGCATGAATATAGATGGATATTGTATAACATAAGCATAAGTGTTCCATCAAATACGTTTGGAACAATGGAATTCTTTACATGTTAATATCTAGACTGTTGTTGATCCCTGCTTAGGGATCAATTGATGTTGGTAAGTTCCAAGTAAATTTCGCAAATAAAATGTCCCTGCTGTAAATTTATCTGCTCATAAAGGATGTCAAATAACATGAAGACGTTTAACATTTAGTCATACCTTAACTTGTGTCAGAATGGTTTTAAGTCACCTAAGCTAATGTATGCATGTGTTACTTTGATGAGGGCCCTATTGTAAACCCCACAATGAAAGCAAAGTTGTATGATAAAAATGGGTTTAACATGTTTTAGTTTCTTAACATGTAACTTACAATTCATTTCATGTACTTTTATTTACATGTAAATATTTCAGTGATGAGTCAAATTTTTTTTCATCGATGGATCGAGTTTATTCCAAATAAAAGACAGGAATCTGTTTCAATTACTATAATTCGACTTGAAACAAATACTCCTAATTCTTTTTTATTTGGAAAAACTCAACCCATCGAAAACAAATTTTATGACCACTGACGAAGGTTAAATACCCGAAACATGCCTGTCTTGTCCATGATGTAAATGTATCTGCTTTTAAATTATGCTAATAAATTTGAAGACGTTTAACATTTGTGACACTTGATGAGTGTCACTGCTGGTGGAACACAAACAAGAAATCTGATCTGATAAATGATTTTTTGTAGTCTAGATGCAATGATCGCCTGGTTTAGACAAAGGACATCATTATAACTATGATCATTATACAAAGGGCCCTGTCACAAAAAGGGCCCATCCGTAGAATTTGAATGAATATAGATAATAGTTTGTCGCTTTTGAGAAAAAAAAGATTTGTTGAAATTCAATGGAATGAGTGTCGTTTTTGAACACAGGTATCTCAGAAAGTTTCTTCAAAATTATTATGACTGATTCATTGTCTTCTAGAAAAGATACATCGGTTCCACCTCAGGGGTCTAAAAATCATGTAAAACCCAAAAGTTGCCGATTTTTAAGTTAATTAAATTACATTGTATATATGGAAATAAATGTTTGAAATGAAAGTTTTTCCATATAGAATATGATATTTATCTAACATTCAAGATCTATCTCATTATTTTAATGATATAGAAATGAAGCAAAAGTAGGATAACATTTGTTTGGGAATGCATGAATATAGATGGATATTGTATAACATAAGCATAAGTGTTCCATCAAATACGTTTGGAACAATGGAATTCTTTACATGTTAATATATAGACTGTTGTTGATCCCTGCTTAGGGATCAATTGATGTTGGTAAGTTCCAAGTAAATTTCGCAAATAAAATGTCCCTGCTGTAAATTTATCTGCTCATAAAGGATGTCAAATAACATGAAGACGTTTAACATTTAGTCATACTTTAACTTGTGTCAGAATGGTTTTAAGTCACCTAAGCTAATGTATGCATGTGTTACTTTGATGAAGGCCCTATTGTAAACCCCACAATGAAAGCAAAGTTGTATGATAAAAATGGGTTTAACATGTTTTAGTTTCTTTACATGTAACTTTTAATTTATTTCATGCACTTTTATTTACATGTAAATATTTCAGTGATGAGTCAAATTTTTTTTTTATCGATGGATCGAGTTTATTCCAAATAAAAGACAGGAATCTGTTTCAATTACTATAATTCGACTTGAAACAAATACTCCTAATTCTTTTTTATTTGAAAAAACTCAACCCATCGAAAACAAATTTTATGATCACTGACGAGGGTTAAATACCCGAAACATGCCTGTCTTGTCCATGCTGTAAATGTATCTGCTTTTAAATTATGCTAATAAATTTGAAGACGTTTAACATGAGTGTCACTGCTGGTGGAACACAAACAAGAAATCTGATCTGATAAATGATTTTTTGTAGTCTAGATGCAATGATCGCCTGGTTTAGACAAAGGACATCATTATAACTATGATCATTATACAAAGGGCCCTGTCACAAAAAGGGCCCATCCGTAGAATTTGAATGAATATAGATAATAGTTTGTCGCTTTTGAGAAAAAAAAGATTTGTTGAAATTCAATGGAATGAGTGTCGTTTTTGAACACAGGTATCTCAGAAAGTTTCTTCAAAATTATTATGACTCATTCATTGTCTTCTAGAAAAGATACATCGGTTCCACCTCAGGGGTCTAAAAATCATGTAAAACCCAAAAGTTGCCGATTTTTAAGTTAATTAAATTACATTGTATATATGGAAATAAATGTTTGAAATGAAAGTTTTTCCATATAGAATATGATATTTATCTAACATTCAAGATCTATCTCATTATTTTAATGATATAGAAATGAAGCAAAAGTAGGATAACATTTGTTTGGGAATGCATGAATATAGATGGATATTGTATAACATAAGCATAAGTGTTCCATCAAATACGTTTGGAACAATGGAATTCTTTACATGTTAATATATAGACTGTTGTTGATCCCTGCTTAGGGATCAATTGATGTTGGTAAGTTCCAAGTAAATTTCGCAAATAAAATGTCCCTGCTGTAAATTTATCTGCTCATAAAGGATGTCAAATAACATGAAGACGTTTAACATTTAGTCATACTTTAACTTGTGTCAGAATGGTTTTAAGTCACCTAAGCTAATGTATGCATGTGTTACTTTGATGAAGGCCCTATTGTAAACCCCACAATGAAAGCAAAGTTGTATGATAAAAATGGGTTTAACATGTTTTAGTTTCTTTACATGTAACTTTTAATTTATTTCATGCACTTTTATTTACATGTAAATATTTCAGTGATGAGTCAAATTTTTTTTTTATCGATGGATCGAGTTTATTCCAAATAAAAGACAGGAATCTGTTTCAATTACTATAATTCGACTTGAAACAAATACTCCTAATTCTTTTTTATTTGAAAAAACTCAACCCATCGAAAACAAATTTTATGATCACTGACGAGGGTTAAATACCCGAAACATGCCTGTCTTGTCCATGCTGTAAATGTATCTGCTTTTAAATTATGCTAATAAATTTGAAGACGTTTAACATGAGTGTCACTGCTGGTGGAACACAAACAAGAAATCTGATCTGATAAATGATTTTTTGTAGTCTAGATGCAATGATCGCCTGGTTTAGACAAAGGACATCATTATAACTATGATCATTATACAAAGGGCCCTGTCACAAAAAGGGCCCATCCGTAGAATTTGAATGAATATAGATAATAGTTTGTCGCTTTTGAGAAAAAAAAGATTTGTTGAAATTCAATGGAATGAGTGTCGTTTTTGAACACAGGTATCTCAGAAAGTTTCTTCAAAATTATTATGACTCATTCATTGTCTTCTAGAAAAGATACATCGGTTCCACCCGAGGGGTCTCAAAATCATGTAAAACCCAAAAGTTGCCGATTTTTAAGTTAATTAAATTACATTGTATATATGGAAATAAATGTTTGAAATGAAAGTTTTTCCATATAGAATATGATATTTATCTAACATTCAAGATCTATCTCATTATTTTAATGATATAGAAATGAAGCAAAAGTAGGATAACATTTGTTTGGGAATGCATGAATATAGATGGATATTGTATAACATAAGCATAAGTGTTCCATCAAATACGTTTGGAACATTGGAATTCTTTACATGTTAATATCTGGACTGTTGTTGATCCCTGCTTAGGGATCAATTGATGTTGGTAAGTTCCAAGTAAATTTCGCAAATAAAATGTCCCTGCTGTAAATTTATCTGCTCATAAAGGATGTCAAATAACATGAAGACGTTTAACATTTAGTCATACCTTAACTCGTGTCAGAATGGTTTTAAGTCACCTAAGCTAATGTATGCATGTGTTACTTTGATGAGGGCCCTATTGTAAACCCCACAATGAAAGCAAAGTTGTATGATAAAAATGGGTTTAACATGTTTTAGTTTCTTTACATGTAACTTTCAATTTATTTCATGCACTTTTATTTACATTTAAATATTTCAGTGATGAGTCAAAATTTTTTTTATCGATGGATCGAGTTTATTCCAAATAAAAGACAGGAATCTGTTTCAATTACTATAATTCGACTTGAAACAAATACTCCTAATTCTTTTTTGTTTGGAAAAACTCAACCCATCGAAAACAAATTTTACGATCACTGACGAGGGTTAAATACCCGAAACATGCCTGTCTTGTCCATGCTGTAAATGTATCTGCTTTTAAATTATGCTAATAAATTTGAAGACGTTTAACATTTGTGACACGTGATGAGTGTCACTGCTGGTGGAACACAAACAAGAAATCTGATCTGATAAATGATTTTTTTGTAGTCTAGATGCAATGATCGCCAGGTTTAGACACAGGACATCATTATAACTATGATCATTATACAAAGGGCCCTGTCAGAAAAAGGGCCCATCCATAGAATTTGAATGAATAAAGATAATAGTTTGTCGCTTTTGAGAAAAAAAGATTTGTTGAAATTCAATGGAATGAGTGTCGTTTTTGAACACAGGTATCTCAGAAAGTTTCTTCAAAATTATTATGACTCATTCATTGTCTTGTAAAAAAATACATCGGTTCCATCCGAGGGGTCTCAAAATCATGTAAAACCCAAAAGTTGCCGATTTTTAAGTTAATTAAATTACATTGTATATATGGAAATAAATGTTTGAAATGAAAGTTTTTCCATATAGAATATGATATTTATCTAACATTCAAGATCTATCTCATTATTTTAATGATATAGAAATGAAGCAAAAGTAGGATAACATTTGTTTGGGAATGCATGAATATAGATGGATATTGTATAACATAAGCATAAGTGTTCCATCAAATACGTTTGGAACATTGGAATTCTTTACATGTTAATATCTAGACTGTTGTTGATCCCTGCTTAGGGATCAATTGATGTTGGTAAGTTCCAAGTAAATTTCGCAAATAAAATGTCCCTGCTGTAAATTTATCTGCTCATAAAGGATGTCAAATAACATGAAGACGTTTAACATTTAGTCATACCTTAACTCGTGTCAGAATGGTTTTAAGTCACCTAAGCTAATGTATGCATGTGTTACTTTGATGAGGGCCCTATTGTAAACCCCACAATGAAAGCAAAGTTGTATGATAAAAATGGGTTTAACATGTTTTAGTTTCTTTACATGTAACTTTCAATTCATTTCATGTACTTTTATTTACATGTAAATATTTCAGTGATGAGTCAAATTTTTTTTTATCGATGGATCGAGTTTATTCCAAATAAAAGACAGGAATCTGTTTCAATTACTATAATTCGACTTGAAACAAATACTCATAATTCTTTTTTATTTGGAAAAACTCAACCCATCGAAAACAAATTTTACGATCACAGACGAGGGTTAAATACCCGAAACATGCCTGTCTTGTCCATGCTGTAAATGTATCTGCTTTTAAATTATGCTAATAAATTTGAAGACGTTTAACATTTGTGACACGTGATGAGTGTCACTGCTGGTGGAACACAAACAAGAAATCTGATCTGATAAATGATTTTTTTGTAGTCTAGATGCAATGATCGCCTGGTTTAGACACAGGACATCATTATAACTATGATCATTATACAAAGGGCCCTGTCAGAAAAAGGGCCCATCCGTAGAATTTGAATGAATAAAGATAATAGTTTGTCGCTTTTGAGAAAAAAAGATTTGTTGAAATTCAATGGAATGAGTGTCGTTTTTGAACACAGGTATCTCAGAAAGTTTCTTCAAAATTATTATGACTCATTCTATGTCTTCTAGAAAAGATACATCGGTTCCACCTGAGGGGTCTCAAAATCATGTAAAACCCAAAAGTTGCCGATTTTTAAGTTAATTGAATTACATTGTATATATGGAAATAAATGTTTGAAATGAAAGTTTTTCCATATAGAATATGATATTTATCTAACATTAAAGATCTATCTCATTATTTTAATGATATAGAAATGAAGCAAAAGTAGGATAACATTTGTTTGGGAATGCATGAATATAGATGGATATTGTATAACATAAGCATAAGTGTTCCATCAAATACGTTTGGAACTATGGAATTCTTTACATGTTATATATAGACTGTTGTTGATCCCTGCTTAGGGATCAATTGATGTTGGTAAGTTCCAAGTAAATTTCGCAAATAAAATGTCCCTGTTGTAAATTTATCTGCTCATAAAGGATGTCAAATAACATGAAGACGTTTAACATTTAGTCATACCTTAACTTGTGTCAGAATGGTTTTAAGTCACCTAAGCTAATGTATGCATGTGTTACTTTGATGAAGGCCCTATTGTAAACCCGACAATGAAAGCAAAGTTGTATGATAAAAATGGGTTTAACATGTTTTAGTTTCTTTACATGTAACTTTTAATTTATTTCATGTACTTTTATTTACATGTAAATATTTCAGTGATGAGTCAAATTTTTTTTATCGATGGATCGAGTTTATTCCAAATAAAAGACAGGAATCTGTTTCAATTACTATAATTCGACTTGAAACAAATACTCCTAATTCTTTTTTATTTGGAAAAACTCAACCCATCGAAAACAAATTTTATGATCACTGAAGAGGGTTAAATACCCGAAACATGCCTGTCTTGTCCATGCTGTAAATGTATCTGCTTTTAAATTATGCTAATAAATTTGAAGACGTTTAACATTTGTGACACTTGATGAGTGTCACTGCTGGTGGAACACAAACAAGAAATCTGATCTGATAAATGATTTTTTGTAGTCTAGATGCAATGATCGCCTGGTTTAGACAAAGGACATCATTATAACTATGATCATTATACAAAGGGCCCTGTCACAAAAAGGGCCCATCCGCAGAATTTGAATGAATATAGATAATAGTTTGTCGCTTTTGAGAAAAAAAAGATTTGTTGAAATTCAATGGAATGAGTGTCGTTTTTGAACACAGGTATCTCAGAAAGTTTCTTCAAAATTATTATGACTCATTCATTGTCTTCTAGAAAAGATACATCGGTTCCACCCGAGGGGTCTCAAAATCATGTAAAACCCAAAAGTTGCTGATTTTCAAGTTAATTAAATTACATTGTATATATGAAAATTAATGTTTGAAATGAAAGTTTTTCCATATAGAATATGACATTTATCTAACATTAAAGATCTATCTCATTATTTTAATGATATAGAAATGAAGCAAAAGTAGGATAACATTTGTTTGGGAATGCATGAATACAGATGGATATTGTATAACATAAGCATAAGTGTTCCATCAAATACGTTTGGAACATTGGAATTCTTTACATGTTAATATCTAGACTGTTGTTGATCCCTGCTTAGGGATCGATTGATGTTGGTAAGTTCCAAGTAAATTTCGCAAATAAAATGTCCCTGCTGTAAATTTATCTGCTCATAAAGGATGTCAAATAACATGAAGACGTTTAACATTTAGTCATACCTTAACTTGTGTCAGAATGGTTTTAAGTCACCTAAGCTAATGTATGCATGTGTTACTTTGATGAGGGCCCTATTGTAAACCCCACAATGAAAGCAAAGTTGTATGATAAAAATGGGTTTAACATGTTTTAGTTTCTTTACATGTAACTTTTAATTTATTTCATGTACTTTTATTTACATGTAAATATTTCAGTGATGAGTCAAATTTTTTTTATCGATGGATCGAGTTTATTCCAAATAAAAGACAGGAATCTGTTTCAATTACTATAATTCGACTTGAAACAAATACTCCTAATTCTTTTTTATTTGGAAAAACTCAACCCATCGAAAACAAATTTTATGATCACTGAAGAGGGTTAAATACCCGAAACATGCCTGTCTTGTCCATGCTGTAAATGTATCTGCTTTTAAATTATGCTAATAAATTTGAAGACGTTTAACATTTGTGACACTTGATGAGTGTCACTGCTGGTGGAACACAAACAAGAAATCTGATCTGATAAATGATTTTTTGTAGTCTAGATGCAATGATCGCCTGGTTTAGACAAAGGACATCATTATAACTATGATCATTATACAAAGGGCCCTGTCACAAAAAGGGCCAATCCGCAGAATTTGAATGAATATAGATAATAGTTTGTCGCTTTTGAGAAAAAAAAGATTTGTTGAAATTCAATGGAATGAGTGTCGTTTTTGAACACAGGTATCTCAGAAAGTTTCTTCAAAATTATTATGACTCATTCATTGTCTTCTAGAAAAGATACATCGGTTCCACCCGAGGGGTCTCAAAATCATGTAAAACCCAAAAGTTGCTGATTTTCAAGTTAATTAAATTACATTGTATATATGAAAATTAATGTTTGAAATGAAAGTTTTTCCATATAGAATATGACATTTATCTAACATTAAAGATCTATCTCATTATTTTAATGATATAGAAATGAAGCAAAAGTAGGATAACATTTGTTTGGGAATGCATGAATACAGATGGATATTGTATAACATAAGCATAAGTGTTCCATCAAATACGTTTGGAACATTGGAATTCTTTACATGTTAATATCTAGACTGTTGTTGATCCCTGCTTAGGGATCGATTGATGTTGGTAAGTTCCAAGTAAATTTCGCAAATAAAATGTCCCTGCTGTAAATTTATCTGCTCATAAAGGATGTCAAATAACATGAAGACGTTTAACATTTAGTCATACCTTAACTTGTGTCAGAATGGTTTTAAGTCACCTAAGCTAATGTATGCATGTGTTACTTTGATGAGGGCCCTATTGTAAACCCCACAATGAAAGCAAAGTTGTATGATAAAAATGGGTTTAACATGTTTTAGTTTCTTTACATGTAACTTACAATTCATTTCATGTACTTTTATTTACATGTAAATATTTCAGTGATGAGTCAAAATTTTTTTTATCGATGGATCGAGTTTATTCCAAATAAAAGACAGGAATCTGTTTCAATTACTATAATTCGACTTGAAACAAATACTCCTAATTCTTTTTTATTTGGAAAAACTCAACCCATCGAAAACAAATTTTACGATCACTGACGAGGGTTAAATACCCGAAACATGCCTGTCTTGTCCATGCTGTAAATGTATCTGCTTTTAAATTATGCAAATAAATTTGAAGACGTTTAACATTTGTGACACTTGATGAGTGTCACTGCTGGTGGAACACAAACAAGAAATCTGATCTGATAAATGATTTTTTTGTAGTCTAGATGCAATGATCGCCTGGTTTAGACACAGGACATCATTATAACTATGATCATTATACAAAGGGCCCTGTCACAAAAAGGGCCCATCTGTAGAATTTGAATGAATATAGATAATAGTTTGTCGCTTTTGAGAAAAAAAAAGATTTGTTGAAATTCAATGGAATGAGTGTCGTTTTTGAACACAGGTATCTCAGAAAGTTTCTTCAAAATTATTATGACTCATTCTTTGTCTTCTAGAAAAGATACATCGGTTCCACCTGAGGGGTCTCAAAATCATGTAAAACCCAAAAGTTGCCGATTTTTAAGTTAATTAAATTACATTGTATATATGGAAATAAATGTTTGAAATGAAAGTTTTTCCATATAGAATATGATATTTATCTAACATTCAAGATCTATCTCATTATTTTAATGATATAGAAATGAAGCAAAAGTAGGATAACATTTGTTTGGGAATGCATGAATATAGATGGATATTGTATAACATAAGCATAAGTGTTCCATCAAATACGTTTGGAACAATGGAATTCTTTACATGTTAATATCTAGACTGTTGTTGATCCCTGCTTAGGGATCAATTGATGTTGGTAAGTTCCAAGTAAATTTCGCAAATAAAATGTCCCTGCTGTAAATTTATCTGCTCATAAAGGATGTCAAATAACATGAAGACGTTTAACATTTAGTCATACCTTAACTTGTGTCAGAATGGTTTTAAGTCACCTAAGCTAATGTATGCATGTGTTACTTTGATGAAGGCCCTATTGTAAACCCCACAATGAAAGCAAAGTTGTATGATAAAAATGGGTTTAACATGTTTTAGTTTCTTTACATGTAACTTTTAATTTATTTCATGTACTTTTATTTACATGCAAATATTTCAGTGATGAGTCAAATTTTTTTTTATCGATGGATCGAGTTTATTCCAAATAAAAGACAGGAATCTGTTTCAATTACTATAATTCGACTTGAAACAAATACTCCTAATTCTTTTTTATTTGGAAAAACTCAACCCATCGAAAACAAATTTTATGATCACTGAAGAGGGTTAAATACCCGAAACATGCCTGTCTTGTCCATGCTGTAAATGTATCTGCTTTTAAATTATGCTAATAAATTTGAAGACGTTTAACATTTGTGACACTAGATGAGTGTCACTGCTGGTGGAACACAAACAAGAAATCTGATCTGATAAATGATTTTTTGTAGTCTAGATGCAATGATCGCCTGGTTTAGACACAGGACATCATTATAACTATGATCATTATACAAAGGGCCCTGTCACAAAAAGGGCCCATCCGTAGAATTTGAATGAATATAGATAATAGTTTGTCGCTTTTGAGAAAAAAAAGATTTGTTGAAATTCAATGGAATGAGTGTCGTTTTTGAACACAGGTATCTCAGAAAGTTTCTTCAAAATTATTATGACTCATTCTTTGTCTTCTAGAAAAGATACATCGGTTCCACCTGAGGGGTCTCAAAATCATGTAAAACCCAAAAGTTGCCGATTTTTAAGTTAATTAAATTACATTGTATGTATGGAAATAAATGTTTGAAATGAAAGTTTTTCCATATAGAATATGATATTTATCTAACATTCAAGATCTATCTCATTATTTTAATGATATAGAAATGAAGCAAAAGTAGGATAACATTTGTTTGGGAATGCATGAATATAGATGGATATTGTATAACATAAGCATAAGTGTTCCATCAAATACGTTTGGAACAATGGAATTCTTTACATGTTAATATATAGACTGTTGTTGATCCCTGCTTAGGGATCAATTGATGTTGGTAAGTTCCAAGTAAATTTCGCAAATAAAATGTCCCTGCTGTAAATTTATCTGCTCATAAAGGATGTCAAATAACATGAAGACGTTTAACATTTAGTCATACCTTAACTTGTGTCAGAATGGTTTTAAGTCACCTAAGCTAATGTATGCATGTGTTACTTTGATGAAGGCCCTATTGTAAACCCCACAATGAAAGCAAAGTTGTATGATAAAAATGGGTTTAACATGTTTTAGTTTCTTTACATGTAACTTTTAATTTATTTCATGTACTTTTATTTACATGCAAATATTTCAGTGATGAGTCAAATTTTTTTTTATCGATGGATCGAGTTTATTCCAAATAAAAGACAGGAATCTGTTTCAATTACTATAATTCGACTTGAAACAAATACTCCTAATTCTTTTTTATTTGGAAAAACTCAACCCATCGAAAACAAATTTTATGATCACTGAAGAGGGTTAAATACCCGAAACATGCCTGTCTTGTCCATGCTGTAAATGTATCTGCTTTTAAATTATGCTAATAAATTTGAAGACGTTTAACATTTGTGACACTTGATGAGTGTCACTGCTGGTGGAACACAAACAAGAAATCTGATCTGATAAATGATTTTTTGTAGTCTAGATGCAATGATCGCCTGGTTTAGACACAGGACATCATTATAACTATGATCATTATACAAAGGGCCCTGTCACAAAAAGGGCCCATCCGTAGAATTTGAATGAATATAGATAATAGTTTGTCGCTTTTGAGAAAAAAAAGATTTGTTGAAATTCAATGGAATGAGTGTCGTTTTTGAACACAGGTATCTCAGAAAGTTTCTTCAAAATTATTATGACTCATTCTTTGTCTTCTAGAAAAGATACATCGGTTCCACCTGAGGGGTCTCAAAATCATGTAAAACCCAAAAGTTGCCGATTTTTAAGTTAATTAAATTACATTGTATATATGGAAATAAATGTTTGAAATGAAAGTTTTTCCATATAGAATATGATATTTATCTAACATTCAAGATCTATCTCATTATTTTAATGATATAGAAATGAAGCAAAAGTAGGATAACATTTGTTTGGGAATGCATGAATATAGATGGATATTGTATAACATAAGCATAAGTGTTCCATCAAATACGTTTGGAACAATGGAATTCTTTACATGTTAATATATAGACTGTTGTTGATCCCTGCTTAGGGATCAATTGATGTTGGTAAGTTCCAAGTAAATTTCGCAAATAAAATGTCCCTGCTGTAAATTTATCTGCTCATAAAGGATGTCAAATAACATGAAGACGTTTAACATTTAGTCATACCTTAACTTGTGTCAGAATGGTTTTAAGTCACCTAAGCTAATGTATGCATGTGTTACTTTGATGAAGGCCCTATTGTAAACCCCACAATGAAAGCAAAGTTGTATGATAAAAATGGGTTTAACATGTTTTAGTTTCTTTACATGTAACTTTTAATTTATTTCATGTACTTTTATTTACATGTAAATATTTCAGTGATGAGTCAAATTTTTTTTTATCGATGGATCGAGTTTATTCCAAATAAAAGACAGGAATCTGTTTCAATTACTATAATTCGACTTGAAACAAATACTCCTAATTCTTTTTTATTTGGAAAAACTCAACCCATCGAAAACAAATTTTATGATCACTGAAGAGGGTTAAATACCCGAAACATGCCTGTCTTGTCCATGCTGTAAATGTATCTGCTTTTAAATTATGCTAATAAATTTGAAGACGTTTAACATTTGTGACACTTGATGAGTGTCACTGCTGGTGGAACACAAACAAGAAATCTGATCTGATAAATGATTTTTTGTAGTCTAGATGCAATGATCGCCTGGTTTAGACAAAGGACATCATTATAACTATGATCATTATACAAAGGGCCCTGTCACAAAAAGGGCCCATCCGTAGAATTTGAATGAATATAGATAATAGTTTGTCGCTTTTGAGAAAAAAAAGATTTGTTGAAATTCAATGGAATGAGTGTCGTTTTTGAACACAGGTATCTCAGAAAGTTTCTTCAAAATTATTATGACTCATTCATTGTCTTCTAGAAAAGATACATCGGTTCCACCCGAGGGGTCTCAAAATCATGTAAAACCCAAAAGTTGCTGATTTTCAAGTTAATTAAATTACATTGTATATATGAAAATTAATGTTTGAAATGAAAGTTTTTCCATATAGAATATGACATTTATCTAACATTAAAGATCTATCTCATTATTTTAATGATATAGAAATGAAGCAAAAGTAGGATAACATTTGTTTGGGAATGCATGAATACAGATGGATATTGTATAACATAAGCATAAGTGTTCCATCAAATACGTTTGGAACATTGGAATTCTTTACATGTTAATATCTAGACTGTTGTTGATCCCTGCTTAGGGATCGATTGATGTTGGTAAGTTCCAAGTAAATTTCGCAAATAAAATGTCCCTGCTGTAAATTTATCTGCTCATAAAGGATGTCAAATAACATGAAGACGTTTAACATTTAGTCATACCTTAACTTGTGTCAGAATGGTTTTAAGTCACCTAAGCTAATGTATGCATGTGTTACTTTGATGAGGGCCCTATTGTAAACCCCACAATGAAAGCAAAGTTGTATGATAAAAATGGGTTTAACATGTTTTAGTTTCTTTACATGTAACTTACAATTCATTTCATGTACTTTTATTTACATGTAAATATTTCAGTGATGAGTCAAAATTTTTTTTATCGATGGATCGAGTTTATTCCAAATAAAAGACAGGAATCTGTTTCAATTACTATAATTCGACTTGAAACAAATACTCCTAATTCTTTTTTATTTGGAAAAACTCAACCCATCGAAAACAAATTTTACGATCACTGACGAGGGTTAAATACCCGAAACATGCCTGTCTTGTCCATGCTGTAAATGTATCTGCTTTTAAATTATGCAAATAAATTTGAAGACGTTTAACATTTGTGACACTTGATGAGTGTCACTGCTGGTGGAACACAAACAAGAAATCTGATCTGATAAATGATTTTTTGTAGTCTAGATGCAATGATCGCCTGGTTTAGACACAGGACATCATTATAACTATGATCATTATACAAAGGGCCCTGTCACAAAAAGGGCCCATCTGTAGAATTTGAATGAATATAGATAATAGTTTGTCGCTTTTGAGAAAAAAAAAGATTTGTTGAAATTCAATGGAATGAGTGTCGTTTTTGAACACAGGTATCTCAGAAAGTTTCTTCAAAATTATTATGACTCATTCATTGTCTTCTAGAAAAGATACATCGGTTCCACAAGAGGGGTCTCAAAATCATGTAAAACCCAAAAGTTGCTGATTTTCAAGTTAATTAAATTACATTGTATATACGAAAATTAATGTTTGAAATGAAAGTTTTTCCATATAGAATATGACATTTATCTAACATTAAAGATCTATCTCATTATTTTAATGATATAGAAATGAAGCAAAAGTAGGATAACATTTGTTTGGGAATGCATGAATATAGATGGATATTGTATAACATAAGCATAAGTGTTCCATCAAATACGTTTGGAACATTGGAATTCTTTACATGTTAATATCTAGACTGTTGTTGATCCCTGCTTAGGGATCGATTGATGTTGGTAAGTTCCAAGTAAATTTCGCAAATAAAATGTCCCTGCTGTAAATTTATCTGCTCATAAAGGATGTCAAATAACATGAAGACGTTTAACATTTAGTCATACCTTAACTTGTGTCAGAATGGTTTTAAGTCACCTAAGCTAATGTATGCATGTGTTACTTTGATGAGGGCCCTATTGTAAACCCCACAATGAAAGCAAAGTTGTATGATAAAAATGGGTTTAACATGTTTTAGTTTCTTTACATGTAACTTTCAATTTATTTCATGCACTTTTATTTACATGTAAATATTTCAGTGATGAGTCCAAATTTTTTTTATCGATGGATCGAGTTTATTCCAAATAAAAGACAGGAATCTGTTTCAATTACTATAATTCGACTTGAAACAAATACTCCTAATTCTTTTTCATTTGAAAAAAACTCAACCCATCGAAAACAAATTTTACGATCACTGACGAGGGTTAAATACCCGAAACATGCCTGTCTTGTCCATGCTGTAAATGTATCTTCTTTTAAATTATGCTAATAAGTTTGAAGACGTTTCACATTTGTACCACTTGATGAGATGTCACTGCTGATGGAACACAAACAAGAAATCTAATCTGATTAATTATTATTTGTTTGTAGTCTAGATGCAATGATCGTCTGATTTAGACGCAGGAATTCATTATAATTAGGATATCATTATACAAAGGGCCCAGTCAGAAAAAGGGCCCATCCATACAAAATTAATATAGACAATTTTTTGTCGAAAAAAATATTTATTGAAATTCAATGGAATGAGTGTCTTTTTTAACACAGGTATCTCAAAAGTGTCTTCAAGATTTATAAAAGATGCATCAGTTCTACACTAGGGGGTCTCACAAACCGGAGACTTGCCGATTTTTAAGTTAATGAAACTATAGGAAAATTTACGTTTGAAATGAAAGTTTTGCCTTAAGGAATATATTAAATTTCGCAAATAAAGTGTCCCTACTATAAATGTATCTGCTCTTAAAGGATGTTAATGAATTTAAGGACGTTCAACATTTAGTCATACGTTAACTTGTGTTAGAATGGTTTTAACAGTCACCCAAGCTATTGTATGCATGTGTTACTTTGATGAGGGCGCTATTATAAACCCCACAATGAAAGCAAAGTTGTATGATTGAAATGGTTTTTACATCTATTAGTTTCTTCACATGTAACTTTCAATTTATTTCATGTACTTTTTTTCACATGTAAATATTTCAGTGATGAGTGATTTTTTTTTTTCGATGGATCGAGTTTATTTGAAATAAAAGATAGGAATCTGTTTCAATAACGATACTTCAACTTAAAACAAATACTCCTAATTCTTTTTTATTTGAAAAAAAACTCAACCTATCGAAAACAAATTTTATGATCACTGAAGAGGGTTAAATATCCGAAACATGCATGTCTGGTCCATGCTGTTTTATCTGCTTTCAAATGATGCTAATGAATGTGAAGACGTTTAACATTTGTGTCACCTGGTGAGTGTCACTGCTGGTGGAACACAAACAAGAAATCTGATCTGATAAATGATTATTTTTTGTAGTCTAGATGCAATGATCGCCTGGTATAGACACAGGACATCATTATAACTATGATCATTATACAAAGGGCCCTGTCAGAAAAAGGGCCCATCCGTAGAATTTGAATGAATATAGATATTAGTTTGTCACTTTTGAGAAAAAAAGATTTGTGGAAATTCAATGGAATGAGTGTCGTTTTTGAACACAGGTATCTCAGAAAGTTTCTTCAAGATTATTATGACTCATTCATTGTCTTCTAGAAAAGATACATCGGTTCCACAAGAGGGGTCTCAAAATCATGTAAAACCCAAGAGTTGCCGATTTTTAAGTTAATTAATCTACACTTTATATATGGAAATAAATGTTTGAAATGAAAGTGTTTCCATATTGAATATGATATTTATCTAACATTCAAGATCTATCTTATCATTTTAATGACATAGAAATGAAGCAAAAGTAGGATAACATTTGTTTGGGAATGCATGAATATAGATGGATATTGTATAACATAAGCATAAGTGTTCCATCAAATACTTTTGGAACATTGGAATTCTTTACATGTTAATATATAGATTGTTGTTGATCCCTGCTTAGGGATCAATTGATGTTGGTTAGTTCCAAGTAAATTTTGTAAACAAAAAAAAAAATTATCTGCTCATAAAGGATGCCAATGAACATGAAGACGTTTGACATATTCAGTCATACCTTAACTTGTGTCAGAAAGGTTTTAAGTCACCTAAGCTAATATATGCATGTGTTACTTTGATGAGGGCGCTATTGTAAACCCCACAATGAAAGCAAAGTTGTACGATAGAAATGGGTTTAACATGTTTAAGTTAATTACATGTAACTTTCAATTTATTTCATGTACTTTTATTTACATGTAAATATTTCAGTGATGAGTCAAATTTTTTTCGATCAAGTTTATTTCAAATAAAAGACAGGAACCTGTTTTCGACTTGAAACAAATACTCCTAATTCTATTTTATTTGGAAAAAACTCAACCCATCGAAAACAAATTTTTCGATCACTGACGAGGGTTAAATACCCGAAACGTGCTTGTCTGGTCCATGCTGTAAATGTACTTTCCATGTTAAAAGGAGCTGTTAAGATAAGGCGTAAAATCTGCCCTGAAAAGTGGAAATTTCAAAATGCAAAAATTGAGAAAAAATTTCGGTAAAAATATGAAGTTACTTGGTCCAGATATGAATCTTCTGTCAGGTTGGATAAATTATTCCAAATAAGACTGATTTTGGGGTCAAAATAAGCGTTTTTCTTATAGAAATCAATGGAAAACGGAAAAGTTTTTCTACAACATTGTTCCCCCCCTCGGTTCAGAATGCCACTTTTACCAAAGGTGTATATCAATAAAATAAATTTTCTGGCCAAGTGGGGTTCTGAACCGAGGGCTGGAACAATGTCCCACAGGCGAAAAACGAAAAAAGGGGGGATGGATGACTATTTTAGAATCAGTATTTAGAGCGGTAAAATAAATCAAAATTGCCATTTTTTCCTTTCATATCATGTAACAATCTATTCAGAGTGTATTCCAATCAAATGATTAACCGTTAGGAAGGAAATAAACGAGAAAGTTGTCTATTTCTACGCTGTGCGTATTTCGCGCCTGAAAGCTACATATGTGGCTGATAAATACGAAATATAACCGTTTTTCAGTTTCCGGACTGCGACTTTTGCCGATTATATTGATATAATAACATCAAGGTTAATTTTTCTTATCCAAGTTTGACATTAGAAGGTGGAGAAGTATAATCAACATCAAATTTATGTAAACTAATGCAATTTTTTGTGAATTTTCGCTCGATATTTGAGGTTTTCTCTCATCCATACCCCTACCTCTTCAACCCGTAATCATAACATCTTTCACCAAATCTATTTAAATAAAATACCTACTAAGAATCTTCTAATTCTTTATATTTTAATCCCGACCACTTTTTATCTGAAATAGAAGGACAGCGCATGAGAAATAATCGAGAGATTTCAGGGCTAAATCAAGCCCTTATCTTAACAGCTCCTTAGAAATCGTTGTTGATCCCTACTCAGGGATCAATTGATGTTGGTTAGATCCAATTAAATTTCACAAATAAAGTGTACCTATTTTAAATTTATCTGCTCTTAAAAAGGATGCTAATGAATTTGAAGACGTTTAACATTTAGTCATACCTTAACTTGTGTCAGAATGGTTTTAACGTTCATCCAAGCTATCGAATGCATGTGTTACTTTGATAAGGGCATGATTGTAAACCCCACAATGAATGCAAAGTTGTATAATAGAAATGGGTTTAACATGCTTTAGTTTCTTTATGTGTAACTTTCAATTTCTTTCATGATGTAAATATTTCAGTGATGCGTCAAATGTTTTCTCTCGATGTTTTCACATGGTAAAAAATTATGATATGTTTAGCAAAGTCTTATTTCAAGGAATACACTTTGAAATATTAACGCCCTAACACTTACCAATCAAAAGATATAGCCAATCTTAACTTTTTTTGAAAAGTAGGTCAAATATCTAGGTTAAAGTCATGAGGTCAAAAGATATGGTATGTTTAGAAAAGTCTAGTCACAAGAAATAAACATATGAAATATCAAAGCTTTATCACTTATCTATCAAAAGGTATAGGCAATCTAATTTTTTTTAAAGTAGATCAAATATTTAGGTCAAGGTCATAAAGTGAAAAATTATTGTATGTGCTCTTGTTAAAAGGAATATGCATGTGAAATATTAAAGCCCTATCACTTACCAACCAGAAGATAAAGCCAATCTATCTTTTTTTAAAAAGTAGGTCAAATATCTAGGCCAAGGTCACTAGGTCATAAATTATGGTATGTGTAGAAAGGTCTTGTCACAAGGAATACACATGTGAAATATCAAAGCCCTACCTTTTACTAATCAAAACATATAGCCAATCTTAATTTTTTGAAAAAAATAGGTGAAATATCTAGGTCAAGGTCACTAGGTAACAAATCATGGAATGTGTAGAAAGGTCTTGTCACAAGGAATACACAAGTGAAATATCAAAGCCCTATCACTTACCAACCAAAAGATATAGCCAATCTTAATCTTTTTTTAAAAGTAGGTCAAATATCTAGGCCAAGGTCACTGCGTCATTAATTATGGTATGTGGAGAAAGGTCTTGTCACAAGGAATACACATATGAAATACCAAAGGCCTATCTTTTACCAATCAAAAGATGTAGTGAATCTTAACTTTTTGAAAAAGTAGGTCAAATATCTAGGCCAATGTCACTAGGTCAAAAATAATGGTATTTGTAGAAAGGTCTTGTCACAAGGAATACACAAGTGAAATATCAAAGCCTTATCACATACCAACCAACAGATATAGCCAATCTTATCTTTTTTGAAAAGTAGGTCAAATATCTAGGCCAAGGCCACTAGGTCATAAATTATGATATGTGGAGAAAGGTCTTGTCACAAGGAATGCACATGTGAAATATCAAAGGGTTATCTCTTACCAATCAAAAGAGATAGCCAATCTTAATTTTTTGAAAAAGTAGGTCAAATATCTAGGCCAAGGTCACTAGGTCAAAAATTATGGTATGTGTAGAAAGGTCTTGTCACAAGGAATACACAAGTGTAATATCAAAGCCCTATCAATTACCAATCAGAAGTTATGGGCCTGTGACACCCTAAGTGTGCCAGACAGACACAGACTGACGGACAGACAGATGGACAATGGACAAAGTGATCAGTAAGTGTAGCTTTGCTTCGCAGGCGACACAAAAATAGATGTGGAAGTAACAATAAATAGACAGTCTGACAGCTGCAAAGTCTAATTTTAAGATTGAATCTTAAACTAATATTCCTGTGTGCATTTATATCAATGAAATATGAAAATCAAATGACATATGTATTAATCTTTAATACTGAAGCCAGTAGTATTTGTAAAACGATATAAGAAATAAATAAATATGTCCTTTGAAGAAGGATATTATCGTAAGTAACATTCCTCTCTGCATGTATAGTTAAATGCAGTATTTGCTCCCTCCTGATACATAAAACCAAATAACTTAATCATGTTGACAGCCTCAATGCTTATCAAAACAAGTTGGGCGCAAGCCTCCTGGTAGTGTTTATTGTGATAACAATGGAACAGCAGTACAACAACACTCATTAAAATGAATGACAGTTTTCCAGTGGAAAGGTTATCTCATGTAAAAAAGTGTCGCATATGTAATTATTTGTACTGTATGTATTTATGTGTGACTGTTTATTTCCACAGCTTCTTGAAAACATGGAGAGTAAGATGAAAGGCACAGTGGTAGATAGCACTATTCCCAAGCTATTTGAAGGGAAAATGCTGGTTTGTATAAATGACATTTTAGACTTCTATCCTTATTGTCTTCTTACAGTACTTTACCTTCTCCCTCTCTTTTACCTGCCCATAAAATCTTAAAAGCTACCGGTACTAGTATTTTAATTGATATTAAGGGGGTCCAGAACAGTATCCGAAAGAACCCCATCGGAAAGCTCTGGATCAATTATGACGTCACAATAGAAACGGCGACATTGGCGCGTTTTCCGCAAGAACATCAGGATTAGGTAACGTAGAAATAAGGGGGGAGGGGGTAACAAAATCACTATAACTTAAAAACTGACGGTCAAATTTCAATAGGAATTTATCAGTGTTTCACTTGATATATGAAGAAGATAATATCAAGTTTTTACGGAAAATAAATGATAGGGTTTCAAATAAATGGACTTTATTATCAAAAATTAGCAACTCAAAGACGTTTTGAAAATAGACATAAATTTATCTCCTTTCGACAATTTCTTTTAAAAGTCTTAGTGATAATTTATAATTCTATACATATCCGATTGCCCACATCATATCTAAATGAAAAATACAGAACTTGATAATATTCTGCCTATACAGAAGATTTGTAACTGTTTTTCATTACCTAAAGTCTGTTAATTTTAACATCACATTCACGGCCCATTTTGGGGCTTTCAATGGGTATATATGTACGTTCGTAGCTTCAAAACTTACAGTAAAAAAATGATGAAACTTTGCATGTAGAAAAAGTATGTTTCAATTATTAACATATATAATTTTTAGGAAAATTAAATGATAGGGTCAAATTTAAGTCTAGCTGTCCTGGACCTCCTTAATTGTACCTGCTGATACTGTACATGTATATAGGTTTGTACATACTGAGCTATTGTCCAGATAGATTCTTTGTACATACTATTTTAAAAGCTGAGGTAAAAAAAGTTGCAAAATACATGTAGTTTTTGTTACATGATAAAAAAAAAGCTGTTATATTCAATACATGTACATGTATGTAGTATAAATTAACACCGTCAAAACACTGTTGAATTTCTGAAATAGCATTTAATACAGAAAGAATCTTGAAACAATTACAGTGTCCGGTCCTTTTAAATATTGATTTGCGTGGATGTTTGGTGTTGATATTTTCACAATTGTCTGTTTCTGCTCTCATGTATTTTTCAGGTGTGACCTAAAAAAGAACTATGATTATCTTACAAATTTGTTGTATTTTCAGTCATATATTCGCTGTAAGCATGTTGATTACTGTTCCCAGAAAGAGGAGGCATTTTATGATATTCAGCTTAACCTCAAAGGAAAGAAAAATGGTAAGATTTAATGAAAAAGAAGCCCGAAAAATCGAAAGATTACAAAAAATAAAAATGGTAAGATTGAAGTATGAAAAAAAGGCATGAAAAAATATTAAGATTGAAATGCTTTTAAACTTGAAGACTGAAATGCTTATGAGCATTTTATTTTGAAGAAACTTTAGAAATCGTAGGGAGTTTTTGTATGGTTTAGATTAAAAAGCTTTCCTCTTACTTTCAGTGTTGGAGTCATTTGCAGATTACATCAAGGAAGAAAGTTTAGATGGGGACAATAAATATGATGCAGGAGACTATGGTTTACAGGTAATTTCTGGTTAACAGTTAGTCAATATACATGTACAAAAGCATATCAAGCATGATAACACCGTATGATTGTCAAGGTCACATTCTTGATTAGGGGCACTTGTCCTTGTTCATATCGAAATGCTAGAGGGGAATTATGAAGAACATTTTATGAACAATCCTTTTTGTTACAACCCTGGAACATTTAGTTTGAAAATACATTTAGGTTATGCAATATTGTCAGTATGATATGATACATAAATATTTAGTACATGTATTTTTATTTTATCATTGTAGGAAGCAGAGAAGGGTGTGTCGTTTATTAGTTTTCCACCAGTTCTACATCTACATTTACTAAGGTTTATGTACGATCCTATAGCAGATGCTTATGTCAAGATTAATGATAGGTGAGAGTGCTGGTCATTATTCCTCACTTCAACAATTTCAGAGCTCTTTTATAGGATACATGTATATTATATACATTTTTTATTTTTTATGGAAAATGCAGAGATCAATTTCAAGCTATGTCAGATTAATCATGAAATCTCCAGTGAAAATTGAATTTGTATTTGTCATTAGTTTTGTGGAAAGATTATGTTCTTCCATATGCATTGTAACACTAATATATACATGTATCTCTCTCACGTCAGATTTGAGTTTCCGGAGAGACTGTGTCTTGACAAATTTTTGAACCAAAAAGAGAAAAAGGAGAAGACTCCTACAAATTATGTGTTACATGCAGTGCTAGTCCATAGTGGTGATAACCATGGGGGACATTATGTTGTATATATCAATCCTAAAGGAGACGGCAAAGTGAGTATTACATGTTATTAAAATATAGAAACATTCTGTGCTAGTCCACAGCGGTGGTAACCATGGGGGACATTATGTTGTATATACATGTATCAATCCTAAGGGAGATGGCAAAGTGAGTCATATGGCAAAGTGAGTCATATACATGTATGTTTTAT
Organism: Pinctada fucata; assembly: GCA_028142955.1. NCBI lineage: Eukaryota > Metazoa > Mollusca > Bivalvia > Pterioida > Pteriidae > Pinctada > Pinctada fucata. The sequence goes on from AP027103.1 coordinate 20,962,388, forward strand.
GATTAGGTTCCTCTAATCCTTTTGTTTATCCGTGTATGCCATGATGTAAAAGCTGACATTGTACCATGTAATGTACATGTGCATGTGGGGATACCTAGAGCATTCTCCTGTTCACTTTTGTCTCATTAACATTGAGATTTATATCAATAAGGTTGGTAGAGCGAATTCCTTAAAAATGTTGGCTTAGGAATAGGGATTCTATAGGTATAAACTTTATTAATTGCCAGTACATGTACTAGACAATTCAAATATACAAAAATGTAGTCTAATGGTAAATTTGCTGTCCACATAAGATTGGTATGCAGGCATCATAGCTAAAGCTACATGTATGACTGTTTATAAGTATTTTGTGTATTTATCTGATTGCCTTTGATATTTCTGTTAGGAGGATTGATTTTCACCATACATGTAGTCATTGATAATGCTCATATTTACTTTACAGTGGTGCAAGTTTGATGATGATGTGGTATCACGGTGTACGAAGCAGGAAGCTATAGATAATAACTTTGGTGGACACGATGAAGAAATCTCTGTCAAACATTGTACTAATGCCTACATGTTGGTGTATATTAGAGAGAATGTTATGAGTAAGTACTAGTATTATTGATTGGGGCTAATTCATTTTTCCTATGTATACATGTAGTTCTGTGCTAGAATTTTTTAGGTAAATTGTTCTTTATAAAAAAAAAAGATAAAAAAGGAGTCAGTATCCTTTTCTTGTTAATTTATGTATTAACATTTTAATGGAAAGTAACAAAGTTATAATACATACAAAATGTATATACATGTATGTCATCAGAAATTGCAATGTTATATGAGTAAAGAAATGACATAATTTGTTTCTTTGTTCTATTTATAGATGATGTACTTTGTGATGTGAGTGAGTCAGACATTCCACAATCACTTGTTGAAAGACTGAGTGAAGAGAGGTACTTGTGCTTTGTATGGAATAAATGATGAGGTGTAAAATAAACTGATGTTGGAATTCCTAAATAACATACAACCATAGGAAAATAAAATATTTTTATTAGATACATGCAAAGTTTAGCATGCAAATTATGGTATTTGTAAGCCCATATTAAGATGTGGCTATGTCCATTAGTATTTCCCTAAAGTGTAAGTCTGAGCATCTTCATACTTGCTACATAGGATCACCATAGGATGAAAAGCCTATTAATTTTCAAGGTCAAAAGTCAAGGTCATAAGGCTTTTACACTAGAAAAACCTTGTGGGCAGGATACAAATTAATACATTTGGCCTAGGATCCTTCAAGTGGTCACTTGCATGTAGGATGAACATGGTCAGAGAAAGAACATTATTGACAGCATGAAAATAATATGAGATAGGTGTATACTGTGCTCTTGTTTTACGTAATGTACTTTTATGTAGATATGAATCTGCATTATGCTTAAGGTAAGAAAATTAGGAATAGAGCTTGTCACTTTTGTAATTGGGTCCGTTTAACAATGAAGTTTTACAATAAATATTTTCTAGGCGATTGGAAGCACAGAAGCGGAAAGAGAGGACAGAAGCACATTTATATATGAATGTTCAGGTTGTGACAGATGATAGTTTCTATGGTCACCAAGGAAACGACCTCTTTGATCCAGATCGTGCCAATTATAGAACTTTCAAAGTCAAAAAATCAGCAACAGTTTCAGAGTTTTTAGAAACACTAGCTGAAAATATGGTAAGTTAAAGGAGAACAATATGCAATTTACATATAAATTTACTTAGCAATTTACACATAAACATACTGTGAACCTGTGTCTGTTAAACATGTAATTTGCTCTTATGTACAGCAAACATGGAAAGATTAAAGCTTTAATACATGTACATTACCTGTATAGTCAATGTAATTTAAATGAAATTGAAGGCAATGATCATTAATGTAAATGTAAGTTCTCTTAACATTTTTTTCTTTGCTTAATTCTTTAGAGTTATTGATAGTCAATGTAAAACAAGAACAAGCTAAGATAATGAACATGTGGTCATATGTACATTGTATTTCAGAAATATCCTGTACAGCAAATCCGTGCCTGGCCATTCCAAAGTCGTCAGAATCAGACAGTACGGCCAACTCTGTTGGATTTAGAGGCAACCTTATCTAAAACTGTCGCAGAGGTGGCTGATAATGACTGTCCGTGGACACTGTTTGTGGAAACATTAAGTCCCGAAAGTGGTCTCAAAGAGTTACCTTTCTTTGATAAAGATAGTGAGTTATGAAAAGATCCATTCCTTTGATGATGAATAGAGCAAATTTTCTTCAACATTTCAACTCTCAATTTGAAAGAATTGGATAATATTTGATTTTCAGTATTTGCAAAATCACTTACATTTACTTTGAATGTTTTAGAAATGTTTAAGCCAATATGAGACATTAACAATGTACATGTATATACACCTACATGTAAGTTGTATAATTTGTTTGTTTTAAATTTGTAAGCTCATTTTCTTATTTCTTTACTATATCTTATTGGATGTTCTTCATTTACAGGTGATGTTTTGATGTTCTTAAAAATGTATGACCCTCGTACGTGTTCAATATCATACTGTGGACATTCATATGTTCCTATTTCTGCCAAATTTGGTAAGTTTATCAAGTCATCTGAAAGTGAGATTGCATTTATTTGTAACTTAAAGTTCCTTCAATAATGAAAGTCAGAGACAAATCAAGGATATACATGCATGTATTTGTTAATCTACATGATTATACATTTATATTGCTACTTGTAGCTGTTTTAACTTGCTTACTAACTTATTATGTTTATGTAAAAGTAGGAGCTATGATTTGCATGTAAAAAAATGAATATGTATCTATTATTCCAGTGGAGATAATGCCAGATTTATGTCGGAAAGCAGGGTTTCCCGTGGGTACACCTCTTCTACTCTTTGAGGTTAGACTTCTGTTCATTTACAACAAGTAAAAGAAAATTGCTTTACATACCTTTAAGAATTTGTTAGTTTATGATCAGGTGATTTATTCTGCTTGTACTTTTACATAATGTTTCAGACTGCACTTTTCTTACTGTTTTGCAGTATACTTTAAATTTTGAGATAACATTCGTTTTTCTATAAACTTCTTGAAAAGTGTATAGCTAAATTGCAAATAAGCTATTGGTGTGCCTAGTATTGATTTTAGGTGACTTCATATGTGCTTTATTGAAATGTCTTAATCAGGAGGTGAAACCCAACATGCTGGAGAAGATAGAGGATTTTGACACGCCTCTAGAGAAGATGTTAGAGGAGTTAATGGACGGTGATATAATTGTGTATCAACGTGACGAACCTGACCTTCACCAGTATGACCTACCCACTGCTAAAGATTACTTCAAGTACGTTTTACAATTTTCGTTGTGTTTTTTATATGGATGCTGTGTGAACGTAATGAGGGATCGCCAAATATACAACATACATGTACATGTACTTAGCGAACTTTTACATTTTCACGTCAAAATGATGGCCTGTCAATCATTGCTTTTATGATTATTACATCATAATGAATAAATTATGATGTAATAATCATAAAAGCAATGATTGACAGGCCATCATTTTGACGTGAAAATGAATAAATTTGTCAACAGGCGCGAATTCGGACATTTGGCAATTCCACTTTTGGTAGATATACATGTAAATTAGAATTCAAATACACATGTGATCATACTTGTTCTTTCATATTTAATCATTACTCATATCATAATGTAGATTATCAGTAGTCATGAACGAGTAGCTTAAAAAAGGAAGTAACTATCAATAACAAAGTGCTCATGCAATATTTGCTAACTTGAGGATTTATGAAAGATATATATTGATTTTAGGGATCTCTATTACCGTGTTGAAGTTATTTTCTGTGATAAACTGAATCCCAATGATGCGGGATTCTCTCTAGACCTTTCAATGCGGATGAACTATGACCAGATGGCTAATGCCGTGGCCCAATACCTTTCTACAGACCCTTATTTATTACAGTTCTTCAAACCACAAAGGTAAGACAAAATGTCTCTTCTTCTGATGAAAAATAATTCTTATTGAAAGGATTGCAGTTAAAACTATTTTGTAAAGTAACAACCATGCAATGAATTTGCTGTGGCTTCCTAAACAAAATCCCATGTTCTTGCCTTGCTTTATCGGTTGAATATGTGTGTTTTGTTATTATATCTTCATATAATGCAGTTCATCTATAACAGTTCACTTAACAATTGTTTAGTAAGAACTTGGATGTTATTTTTTCTCCTTAGTTACCGGGATGGCCCTGGCAATGCAATCAGGTGTACATTTGAAGGAAATCTTAAAGATTTACTTCTGTATTCAAAACCTAAACAGCCTAGGAAACTCTATTATCAGCAGGTAAGTGTGTAATGAATAGAACTAATTCAGATAATTGCAAGCATAATTAGTAAATGTACATGGAGAAAATGTCCACCTCGATTAGTACATGTACATGTATTTCTAAAAGTCGGATATGAATTTGAAAAAAGGACATAAAAAAATCCTGTTGAACCTCCATGTACTTTATATTCCAGCTTAACATAAGAATAAATGAATTGGAGAACAAGAGGCAGTTTAAGTGTACGTGGGTAAATGGTGGTCTGAAAGAAGAGGTAAGCATAAATAACCTACATGTACAGTACTTTGATGAGAAATATCCTTATGTGCATGTACATGTATATGAAACTGATATAATCCATACACATTACTTAATGAGAAGTATCAGTATGTATGCTCATGAAACAGATTTCTACTTGGATAGTGATTTACCTTCAGCATGCTGGAGAATACACTGATTTTGGTTGTGCAGGCTACATGTACATGTATATATAAAAAAATTGAAAGTTTAAAATGTATGGGTTGTTGTCAGTGGACACTGAGAAAGCTACATGTGCCTTGAACTACTCAATTTAATTGCTAAAAACAGTGTAGAGAAGGAGCTGGTATGATGAATTCTGATGCGATGAGTGCAGGATTTACATTAAAAATAGAAGTTCCAATTCTATGATCAATATACTTGTACATTCAAGTTGATTGAATAAGAAAGTGACTTGAAATTTTTCAAGTTGTAATTTTATTCCCCCTGTAATTAGAGGTTCGTGGGCATATAGTTTTTGGCGTGTCTGTTTGTCTGCAAAACTTTAAACCTTGGTCATAACTTTTGAATGGTAAGTGATAAGTAAATGTGTATTCCTTGTGACAAGACCTTTCCATGGATACCAACACTTTTTACCTTGACCTTGGAGATTGACCTACGTTTGAAAAACTTTAATCTTGGCCATAACTTTTGAATGGTAAGTGATAGGGCTTTCATATTTCAATGTGCATTTCTTTTGACAAGACCTTTCCATGGATAATAAAATTTTGACCTTATGACCTTGACCTTGGAGTTTGACCTACTTCTTTGCATAACAGCTGCTTCCACTGACAAAGATGCTAACAGGGGCATCCATGTTTCACAAACATTTTTAAATTTTTTTATAGAAAGAGTTAGTTTTATATCCAAACAAGAATGGAAGAGTGAGTGATCTGTTAGAAGAGGCATATCGTCAGATTACGTTGGCAGAAAGCGGCTCAGGGAAATTAAGGTACCTTGATTGACTTTAAAATGCAATGAAAATTAAATTACTGAGATTGTTCTCTAGTTGAATCCTACACAGAGTATTAGAAATTTTATTTTATAAGGTATTGAAGTCACTGATTTTTCATTCGAGGGAAAATGTTATGCATGTACTAAATTCGTAAGTGGATGCTTGAAATAAATTATGTTTAACTTCCCAAGTAACAACTCTCTATAATGTATGCTTAGAATCTCAACCATATAATATTTTGTATTTTAGGTTACTAGAAGTTATAAGTTACAAGATATACTCGATACAGAGGGAGGATGTTTCGTTAGATGCCTTGAATGCACAAGGTTCAACAAAGAGCTATCGTATAGAAGAGATACCGGTAGATGAAGTCAATATGGGCTCTGATGAAACACTGATACCTGTAGCACACTTCCATAAAGTAAGTCGGGAATTTCATACTGTAACATTTACAAATAATTGTCCGATAGCATATTGCTATCAGAGGAGAGAATTTGGTAGATGTCATTAAAATCAAGAAAAATGCATCTTCAGCTAGTACAATCACAGTTTTGTTGAAACTCCTTAACATTTTTAGGAAAAGATTGTCAATGATATCATTTTGATAAGTCTGTTCTTTTCATAATACATGTATTATACATACATGTAGTACAAGTTTAAATATACACTATAGGCAGAAATATTTCATTAATCTTGAGTGAGCTGCACAAGTTTTGTACTTCTAAATGTTAAAAGTGTTACCAATTTCTGTCACCTTTGCATTTCTGAAGTTATATATGTAAAAAATGGGAGAACATATTGCATAATTATAGCATATTGTTTGTCATTACAGGATGTTTTCTCTACATTTGGTGTTCCATTTTTACTGAAAATCAAACAGGTAATAAATATCAATGATCAGTATGAAATCATTTGAATGATATACTACTGTAACTCATTTTAGCTGAAAGACAATTTTATGTGTATTTTTCAGTCAAGTACACATTATGGTATTTACATTATCTTAAGTATTTTTAGTCTTAAAGTTAAACTGTTTTAAAATGAAATATCTTTATAAAGAATGTTTGTATTATGATGGTTCAAATATTTTACTCGCAGAATGAGCCATTTTCTGAAGTCAAAGAAAGGGTTCAAAGAAAGCTAGATGTTCCTGATAAAGAATTTGAGAAGGTAATACATGTACAGTAGTTGATTTGTAAAATCTCCATTACTCATATACATGTATGTCAAGATACATGTAATTTTCACAATTTTACATGGAAATATTTTGAGTTTGGTTTAAGTGTGAAATTCATTTTTTAGTTTTAATTTGTCTGTTTTGAATATGAAATAATTTCACTTTTAATTTGTCTTTGTGATTTGACTTAATAATAATGATTCCATTTTACAGTATAAGTTTGCAGTTATTGTGATGGGACGTTCAGATTACATATCAGATGAGGATGGGGATGTGAGAGTGGACCTTAGTATATTCAAACCACACTCCATACAAGGTGAGAAAATCTTTAAAGACGTAACAGGTTTATCTACCATAAGGTTGCTTCTATGCCTTAATTATTACAATGCTTGGCTTTATGGGGAGTGGGGGGCATATGGCAGCTGCAGATCTGCCTACCCTTCTGCAAGTGTTGTTAAACCCCCAAATTATGAAGATCTCCTGATTGCCACAGTATTCTTATTCTTGGAGTAAATTGTTTTTGACAACTCCAAAAATTGAAATTTCTATGATGCCAATTTGAACATGAACCAAGCTTTTTGCTTCCTGTAGGGGATTTTCAAACATGCTGCAGAGAAAGCAGATTTTGAAAAATATACTTAACTCTGCAGATGGGTAGTCGGTCTCGGGGTGGATGACAACCCCTTCCCTTACAAGAATGATATCAAAAAACTACATTGATTTAGAAGAAATGTTAAAAGAATTGAGAAGTGAACATTCTGATTCACTGAATTGTCATGTAAATTCTTTTCTACATGTAAATTCTTTTTCTTGATATTTTCCAGGTGTCAATATGCAAGCCAGACCATGGCTAGGCTTAGACCATGTAAACAAAACTCCAAAACGAACAAGATACAATTATCTAGAGAAAGCCATAAAAATTCACAATTAGTGTACCAATCATATTCTGTGCTATCACATGGAAGTTGAGTCAGTGTAAGCTCCAGTTACAGACGTCGGACCTCAAGTCTCATCCACAAGTTCTCCATCGAGTTGTGCTTTTAACAGGCTATAGTATTTATTGATGGTATGTGGACCTGAAGATAAGAGGCACACTCTCATCATCGAGTAGCAGATCTGTAACTGCAGTGGACGGAGGGATCAGCTTAAAAACAACCTTCTCATATTGAAACTTATACATGTATATTAAAAACTTGCTTGCGTGATGGTCAAACGTGTAATATGCGTAAGGGTATTCCAAACATGTATTTTACGTGATGGTAATCCAAACGTGTAATATGCAGCAAACTTAGTCTTTCTACACTGATGATCTAGACATGAGCATTCAATTGTTTTTATTAATTTATGTGAATGTGCAATGTGTAATTATCATTTTAGAGTTTTAGCCATCTAATTGTGTAGCATACAGACGAAATACTCTGTTTCTGTCCTCCATCTCGTAAAGGTGGGGAAGTAATATGCATGTGTCTCTTTGCCAGATCATTAAAACTGTATAAGATTTTAAGCTAACTGATTAAGTACGATCTCTGTGATCCACTTTATTATACGTATGTGGATGTAAATGACCAGTACACAATTCAGGGCATTCTTGTTTATTATAGACATACCTTACTCTATGAAAATTTACTACATATAGTAAATAACTGTAACATTGGTATATACCACCCACAGTACTTTTATGTAAGTTATCACTCCCGACACAATTGTTACATGTTCCTGACACAATAACATTGATCTAAGAAAATTATTTGCCTAACCCTATTTGCATGTTTGTAAACTTTTCATTTTGATTTATTACTAGTATTCATACCCCTATGTTGTAAGGAGTTATAAAGTTGAAAGCCAATGTTTTATTTCAAACACAGTAACACTTTAAAGATTCTACTGCATCCAATATATCCTTTTCGTGCTATTACATTTTCAGTAACAGATTTGACAGCTATTATAAATGAGTTACATGTAATTGATGCAGTTAAAACATGGTTATACTGTCCTCATTTTCTTTATAACGTAGAAGTTGCAGCTTGATTTTCAAAGGAATTTTTTGCCACAAAATTGATTTATTGACCCATTGTCATAAGATACTTTATTTTCAAGTATAAATGAATTTGTTAATTTCTAATGTATAAAGAATTCAAATCCTGCCTGTGTTTTAATGGGCTTCACAGTAATATTTAATACAAATTGTATGCTACACACGGAACAAAAGATAAAGATTGGTAATGTAAGAATGTATTGGATACTGAATGACGTAATGATCATTTTAAGTATTTTTAATGTTGTACTCTAATTCTTGTACATGTGTTTGTGCAATGCTGCACAACATGCCGTAAAATGGCATAAGATATGTTGATTTAGTCATTTGACAAAGTAAAGATAAAACTTTACCTTGTTTTCTTTTCGATCATTATTGAAAAAATAATAATTGTGACACTTTATGAGATATCTACAGTTCTAGTGTTCATACAGACCTCAACTCAGTCTTTATCCTATACACCCTAGAATTCATTGATTACTTTGGATGTCATGAAACTGTGTGTTAATTGCCCATTTTGAGAAGACATCACCAAAAATGCTCAAAGTCAGGAGTCAAAGATCAAGAAGCAATAGAACCTTTGTAAGAAAGTCACATTTCATTGGGCGATTATGCAGCTTTAGATAAGAGTATGGCATCTAATGATTTTTCAAGGTCACAACTAGCAGTAATTAATGACACAGTGGGCAGTCTGAAAATCACAAATTACAAACATGTACATGTCTATTGCATTTGAATTGCCAATGATGTTAGTAACTTTTATGGTCATCAAACTTTACGTGATGGTTGTAAGTAATGAAAGGATGACAACCAAGAGGTTTCAAGGTCAAGAAACCCTAAAAGTTGCAATATTACTTTGGATGGATATGCTTAGTTTCACAGGGGACACCTGGTGAATTTCAAGTCATGCATTTGGGTCAAGGTCACTTAGGAAAAAATCTAGACACCTGAAATCTATGTTGTGGAGTTCTGGCTTGAAAGGTCAAGGTTGTCACAGGTTAATTAAAATGACTATGTTGAGAAGAAATTTAAATATACTTTCATTTTATTGCTATACTAGGGGATGCTAGGCTTTGCTTTGGCTTAGGTTTTTGTTTGCTCACATCTCACCTCAAATATCTGTGCAGGTCCGGTCTGCTGTCTTGGTAAACTTTTTAATTCAATCGGATATTTTATCCACAATACATGGAACTCTGCCAAATAGTATAGGAAGAGAATATGCGAGGTCATTTGTTTGGTTTGACATGCAGCTTTTCTGTGGCCTTGAATCTGACTGTGATATGTTTACACATCTATCACTAACTAGAAGATCACCCCTCTACACTACCCACCATAAAAAAGTATCCAGGTAGTATAAACGTTAAAAATTTCATGAAAAGCTCTTCCAAATATTTTCTCTTCTGAGCTTTATTAAAATGCATGAAAATTTCTATATTCATATTTATACAAAAATGGAATTTTTTTTATATTTTTGGATTTTTTTTTCTGTCAAAAATTGATATTTTTTAAGAGACAAATTTAGCCTTGAAATTGACTTGAATTGCTAGCAGTATGGTTTATCTTCAGGTTATCATAACAATGGAACAAAAATCTTTCATTTTTTTTGAAAACAAGAGGAAAATTCAGGTGGATAATTATTAAAGGTGGGTAGTGTATTTTTCCAACTAAACTTGTCTTTGGAAATATTAAACAATCTGACACCATAAGAAGCAATACAGAATTCCTTCATACCTTCATCTTATTCTTCATAATGGCTCTAAAATAATCCCATTACAACTGGTAAAACAAGTTTCTTCAACCTTAATATTATTGACTTGAATGGTCAAGAAGTATGGTTACCATTGATAATAATTAAGGTAACTAAATTACATGAAAAACTTAATTATACTAAATTATACTACTCTCCCTTGAGACCTGACTGGCTGATGCACTTTTGACTTTTACCAAACCTTCAGGAAGCAAGGTCATGTACTCTCAAGACGGAAGTTAAAAGTGTCACTAGCCGATTCATTTTCAGAACAGCAACACCTGAATTTGTGTTTTCAAACTCATTCTGCCAAAATATAAGGCGTGCGGTGACCCTGATTGGCTGGCACATTTTACATTTTTATAAGCAATGGATTAAACCCTCTCCCTTAAGAGAGCCTTTGGAGGTTATTTAGAAATGTCAATGCACATACATATTGAATGGTTCTGTCAGCAATGTCACTTAAAAAAAAAACTTTTCCAAAGTCACGAATCTTCTGCAACATAAACTTAAATCACTATCGAGAACAACATTTTATATCAGAGATCTGACAAAGTTACACTGAATTATTGTTCACATTTGTTGTTCATGAGTTTCTTCATTTTGTGTTGTCTCTTTACTTTTATGTAGTCGAAAAAGAAAAGAAAACACTAGCTTAAAGAAGAATATTTATATTTTTAAAATATTGTGACATCATTATGTAATATTCTTCATATTTCAGAAATTGGCAGACAACATAATTGTTTGGAGGTAAAAATATTAAAAATTGAAAAAAAAAACCCAGACTTTCAGGTTTCAGTAAAAATATCACAGTTTATGTAAAATGTAGCCTCTGTCCTTACAAACAAAGGACTCCCACTAAGTGAAGAGCACAGGTTTAAATTCATACCTCCTTTGGAGGTATAAAACAAATATTTACACAGAATCCCTAAATAATCAATAACAAGCTTAGAATGACAAGAGTTTTAGTTCTTAACAAATACTATGACATGCTTTAATATTCAAAAAGTTCAACAAGTATCACTGTAACAATACACAGGTTTTGCATACACAGTACCATAATCATGTTAGTGTACAAATATTGTCTGATATGGTTTAAGGTTTCTCCAATTTGACGTAAATATGCACATAGTCCCCAAGACATGTTTGATCCAAGTACTGTACACCACAATATTCCATCGTATGAAGGTAGATATGTACACTATATGATAGATGACACTGACCTGTAGTTCTGTATATTGATTGTTCTGAAATAAAAAAAGTACTGTTTTTGAAAAAAAAATTATCAATTTGCACTAGTTTCAATTTGTGTAACAATAGATACTTGTGAATGTCAATATTGGAAATCTAACCATATGCTGTAAAAATGTAAGAAACTCTGCCATGTAATTCTAACTTGGAAATTGCTGAACTGGAATTTTATACACAGAGAAACAATCAATGAATCAATGAGTAAAATTATGTTAATGAAAAATCAAAATTATGTACCCAACAAGAAACCACAAATCATTTGGTCAACCAACAGAGATGTAATATAGAATCACTCACAAATATACAAATAAAAGCCACCAACATAAAGTACAGAATACTGATAAAAAGAAAATCAATCCCAACATACAATATATTAACACACAAGTTTATGCACACCATATATCCATGTAAGTTAATGGCACTGCTATCTATGCTTTACATTATACATACACAATAAACACACCTTTCAGGAAGAAACGGCATGTTGAAGAATTCAAATATTCATCACTACATCAACTGTCCCATGCTCGTGATATCTTAGTGAACAGATTGTAAACTAATTATAAATTTTCGCTATAATGACAACAAATTTTACAGGCTGTGTAATAAACTTCCATAGAGTTATTGCCCTTGCCAACAATGCAGACCACTGACGATATACAATACCAGAAGTGTAGTAAAAGCCAAACCCGATGAAAGTTATGACAGTAAGATGTAGAGCATGTGCACCAGGTAAACAACAACTGAACAGACATGTTGCATCTCAGTGAATAAATTATTGAGTCATTTTTACAAATGGACACATGACTATGTGAATTAAGTAAGCACCAATGAAAGCACTCAATGCAGCCACCAAATACATTTTGTTAGTATTACACTTTTTTATGAAACTGGATGTGCAGTTTCTCAATTAAGTATTTGCTCAACATGAAGCAAGGCAGAATAATAAGCTTTACAGCCCTTTTTAATTATGGTTGTAATCTTGTTGCAGGTACAGTAATAATATTTTTTAAACTAAGCAAGGCAGAACTTTATCGCACAAAATGAAATTTTTTATACTAGAATAGTTGATTTCAATCTGAATTTCAAATTGTATGTTGATAATAAAATTATAGCATCAGAGAAGTTTAGTATGAGTCAGGTAATGAAAGAGTGTAAAGTATAATGAAAGATTTATTTACATATTTATATCAGTGAACCTATTATTCAATTGTTTAATACATATACGTACTTCTGAACATTTTGGTTAACAATAGACACAGTAGGCGTGGTTTTGGGTCCTTGTGATGGCATGAAGATTTTACCGCTCTTATTAACCACGTTGATGGCTCGACTAACTCGGACTTTATAAGGATCTGCAGAGTGGGAGGGATAAGGATCGAAAGTACCAGCTTTCATACCCGCAGGCTGGAAATTAAAGAAAACAAGTGAGTCTGATATTTTATCTGTGCTTAGAAAATGGCGGTTTCGGACAATTTCAAATGCTTATTCTGATAATTTTTCTTACATGTACATGGATCATTGTAATGCATATGACTGAAGATTATGGAAGATCCAAACATATTTCAGATAACTATAACTTGACAAGCATATGAATAAATAATATGCATAACCAAGATGCATTTCATATACTAAAGCAAATATAACATTATTATTATTCAAAAGTAGGTCAAGGTCGAAGGATAAAATTGTGGATTTGCAAAAAGATATCGTCACAAAAACAGTTGTACATATGAAATACCAAAGTTATATTTCATAAAGTTGAATTCTAGATTCTGACATCTAAAAGTCATACAGACAGAAAAACACTGAATGAACAGTACCTTTTTACCAGGACTACTAGGTTTAAATGGTTTAAGGTCTCCTTTCTTTGATGGTACTTGAGCAGATCCTCCTCTTTTACCAAATTTATCAGAGGCGTATGGATTGGCATCAAAGTAGGCCCGTGGATGCATATTCAACCGGAAAGCACCTGAACCCTTTATTGAACTTTTATGAGCTGCTAATTCTTTCTGTAATGAATCAATGTGATATCAAAATTATGATGATTCTACAGCAAAAATAACAAATTCAAGTTACTCATACAGACAAATGAAAAAAAAATTCTTAAAGCAATATAATTTATGTCCTAATTAATTTTAAAATTATGATGCTGTTCCCAAAAAGTAAACTGCATTCTGATAGTGATTTAGTTTAAATTGAGTATTTCCAGTTTATTCCTTTTTTATTTTCTTCTATTAATTGTTTCATTCAAAGAAAATTAAAAGTAAAAAAATATTAATTAGACTAAAGAATAATTTTGATCATTAAATATATATACATACAGTAAAATCAACTGTTTCTTCCAAAGAGAAGGAATAATTCAAAGTCATACAAACACTCAAAACAACTCTGTCATTATTTTTCTGCACTTGATAAAAGGCAAAAAAATTGTCCATTTCAGTGTTTGTGTTTTCATATAAATATATTCCATGTTTGTGTTTACATATATATATATTCTTATAATATGAACAGCTTAACATGATAATTTGAAGAGAATATGTATGATTAATTATTTATAAGAGTAACCATATGACATCATCAAAAGTGATGAAACAAAAGTGAAACCAAACCTTTGTTAATTCCCGAGCTCTTTCATACGGGTCTGTTTGATATTTTGGATAATCACCTAGTGTTATACCAAGAAAGCTAGAAAACACACAAAAACACACACTCTTAAGCACAAAGTGAAACACTGACGTACAGTTAAGAATGATTATACAAGACATCATGAACACACTGGTGCAACGTTGGTTATACAACGTCCTGCAACAATATTGTATTGGAGAAAATGAGTTACTGAAAGTTGTAGTCAAAAATGCTTTGAGTCTAATTAATTGAATTTTGTTGTAATCACTTTCAGATTGCAAAATTCACTTTTTTTTCTGCAATCAAAGTGTCGATTTATAAGATTCTTCAATTTTTCACCTGAAGTGTATTAAAATAATTATGACATACACCGAGTATAATTTGATCATAATGATCAATAGAGAAAGTTGATCCGCCTAGCTTAGCAGCAAACATTTCTGACATACTCTCAGTAATTCACTTCATGTATTAATTTATACATACTGACAAAACAGAATTTTACAGTAGATTGTTATATACAGATGAAGTCATATATACATGTAAATAGCAATTATATCACTGTGAGCAAAAGTCATTATTTGTAACATTAACATGTCATACTGAGTATATATGTCATGAAATCATGGCCAGAATGAGTAATTTATTACTGATTGGATAGTCAGCTGTTTATAATGCCACACTTTGAAGCTCAGCAGTATGCCTTCAACAATGCTTCAGAAAAAGATGATTCATCTGGTATATAATAATTCAACTAAATTGTTTCTCGTATTCATAAATAATCCTTTGAACTTTATACGATATAAGAGATTTATTGATAATATTAATTAATCATCCATGAAATAAGACTTAAAAAGGTCAGTCTAACTTTGAACTTTGAAGGCCAGAGTTCTAGTCATGCTCTTCTGCTAAGATATTAAAATATTGTTTCCTAATTATAAAGACTTGAACTCAAGTTTTACATTGTCTAAGAAATGAAATAAATGAGATTCTTTTGAAACTTGGCTTCATATCCAGTATTTTACCAAAAAATTTAAATTTTGTCAGAAAAAGATTTCCATTTTGCATTCATAAACCAACAACAAACAACTGACAACAATTCATCAACCACTGACAATTGTACATGTACATTTCTCATTTACATATAAGAACAATTTACCCTGTGACCATTAACATTTACACTAAGACCCTGTGACATTTAACATCAACACATCCAATCTGTCTATAGCCCATTATTCCAAAGTGTTATCGTTAGACTTAGGGAATTAAATACTATACATGTAGTGTTAATAAGGTCAACATGCGCATGGTTTGTGGACATTAAGTTACATCGTACAAACCCTGGCAATTTCTTTGTATTTTTCGTAAGTATCTCCCTGATAATTTGGATATTTTCCTAATGTGACGGCCAGATAGCTGCAATAGCAATGCACAGTGAAGTGTTAAATGCACAAACAATGATAGAAGACGACAATGTGGAGTAAGATAGATTGCAGAGTTGATCACATCTGAATGTTTGTGACGACAAACCCGTGCAATTTCCTTATGCTGGTCAAAAGGATCACTCTGATATGTAGGGTATTTTCCCAAGGTCACAGTAAGGTATCTGAAATTTTTGTTTTAGTCATCCATTCGATCATGTAGTATAATGATAAGACAACTCTTAAACCACTTTAAGGGCATAACTTTTAAAACATAACAATAGCAAAAATACTTGAAGCATTACATATATTTTTAAAAATGTTGAAATATTTGAATAGAAATATCTCATTAAATTAAGTATCTGATTTTCTATTTGATTCTGATATAATATTTCATCATCACATACCCAAAACCTGTGCCTTTCTTTCCTGGATTTGTCATAAAATTTTTCCCTGGAGATTTATAATCTTTTCCTGGCCTAGCTGCCGGACTAAATGCCCCTATTGGACCACTTAATGTACCGTAGTGATTCCCTAAACCTGACCTGTAAGGAGAATAAGAGTGTTCAATAACACAATCAAAAGAAAAGATATTATAAAAAAATCTCTACCTTTAGTAACTTAAGTTTCCTTCAGAAATTCAGCATAATTATGCATTACTAGTATTTGTATCAATAATCTAATGCATACATAAATTCATATTATTTTGAATATCGAGAATTCATGAAACTATTAAATGATAATATGATCACCTAATTTTAAAATAACACTTTACAGATTCTTGAAACAAAAACTATGTCAGTCAAAAGCTCTTGAGAGCTAATGTTCATGTTTTATCCACATGCCAACTTTAAATAAATCTTATCTTAATTATCTTAACTTTTTCTTGAAACAAAAACTTATGATTTCAATTCTTTTGAGAAGCGCTAGAGGACTGACTTTGAGAAAAATATTTTTCTTTCGATGGAATTTTTTTATTATTAAGAAGTCCTTTCATCTCATATTTTCCACATTTTTTTTTTTTTTTAATATTTCAAGTACACAATTAGTTTATAGACCATGCTAAATGTTTCAAGAATATTATTCAAGGCATTATATGTGTGATTTACACAATATGTTGTGGTATTGTGAACATTACATTCATCTTTGTATTCTTTCTATACATTGACATGATATGCCATGTATATTATTTTCATTCAAAATGAAGACTTCCAAATATGTACATTTTTTTATCACCACTACTTGGCTGGAATGGTTTCCCTATATTTCTCTGCATTTCTTTAAGTCTGTGTTGTCGTCTTAGCTTTATTGGGTCTGTATACGATTCTCCTTCAAATACTCTTCCAAACTTTGTATCAAAATATCCTGCTTGCAGAGCTGATCTGGCTTTCGTTCCTTCTGGAACCATCTGTTTGCCTTTAGAAGCAGCATCATTGAACTGAACTGAAAAATAATACAGATACTCATGATTAAATGAAGTATTATATTTGCAAAACCAAATTGTACAAATTCTGGAATTCAAAATGCTTTGGATTAAAAAAAGTTCTTGTAATCTTGGTTTTAAGGCACGGTCCATTTGATATTCTGGGGGGGGGGCTTGGGTTTTTTTCGAAAAAAATAATTTTGCTCTGAATTTTGACGAAAAAAATAAATTTGCTTATGGTGTGACAGAAAAAAATAATCTTGCTCTTACAAGTAATCTGAATTTGAAGAATAACCATAAAATTCGCTTAAAATTCCTGAAAATTTTTCGGTTCGCTTTGCTTGCCGCGGTTTTTACTTTCTATAAAAAAATTTTGGCTCGCTTCGCTCGCCATAGTTTTCTTCTGTAATCATGGTAATGGCAAGTTCATATTTGAAAATATCAAAAGAATGCATGCGACTGAAACAATTAAAATTCTTAAATACATTATCAATATAACTTATTACTATTAATAGATACATGTATCACCATAGTGTCTAATTTCATATACAAGCTTGGAAGGAGAATTAAAATAAGTTTTTCGCTAGTTTTCATTAAATTGCATCAGGCCCTCTTACAGGCCCTCTTACATGTTACATGACCTTATATACATTTTGTTTACTGAAAATTATATATCACATATTGTAAAAATCTTTCATCTCTCTCAGTTTAGAAGTGAATATAAGTTTAACATAAAAATAATGTTTGGAGTAATTTAAGTAAAAATAAAGAATTTCAATTGAAGAAACACAAACATTCTTAATATATACATCAATTTTCATAAAAAAAATTTCCTTGCTCCAACTTTGCAAGAAAAAAATAATTTTGCCCCGGTCCAGGGCGAAAAAAAATAATCTTGCTCCGACAAAAAACCCAAGCCCCCCCCAGAATATCAAATGGACCGTGCCTAACTGAGGTCTCTGAAATGAATTCAAATGAATAGTCTTCTAGTATGCACAAATTTCTGATGCATACTCAAGTTTAACTATTATATTACATTGTAGATTGTGTTTTATATATATATCTTGCAAAAGCTTAAATTCAATATTCTTCTATATGTTCTGTTATATAATCTATTATGATACAAACAAGAAGCACGAGTTAAGAAACACAGTGACGCTTTTATTTCTATTACTCTCATTTTTGTTATTTTGCTCATCAATCACTTTATTTCCCACGTTCATTTACAGTTGATATACTTACGGATTCCTGGTTGTCTGTATTTGTCATTTATTGTAACATAACCCATTTCCTGGAAAAGACCAATACGGTCCATGTCTGTCTTTCCTCCTTTTTCACCCATGATGAACGTTTTAACCTCTCTTGCTGTACTGAAATATTTTACTTTTACAGTGCAAAAACACAGAAATAGCCTCCCTTTTTGTATAATGTCTTAAGCAAACGGTTCCATTTATGACAGAGACAACATTTTGCTACCAGATTCACCACATGAATTGTAAACAAACGTGCATCATATGTAGACACAGGCAAAAACCATTACAGCTCTCCTATTGTAGTAATAATTGCTATGGAGATTTCCGCCGAGTGGCGCTAAACGGAAATCCGCCAAATTATGAACGGGGGGTAACTCTGGTATGGAAAATTCGGAACTCCTCGTGAATTATCATTATGCTGGCATTTTAACAGAGAAAAGCGGCAAAAAGTCAACTTTCTATTTCAGAAAATACGGGTAAAGTAAAGTAAAGTAAAGTAAAGTAAAGTAAAGTAAAGTAATTTTTATTTAGAGTCGGCAATTTGTACGGGTAAATTAAAATATATCGCAATTTTTCAATCGAACAATAAAATCCGTCATTCGTTACAGAATTGTTCAATTTACAATTAAGAAATACTGAGTAGGATTACTTTTGCACTGTCCTCACCAGTGCACCCTGATTCATAGGCGGATCCATCTGTCCAAATCATGCAAATGCATCTGTTATCTGGTGCTATTACTGAAAAGTTCACCCAACATCACAATTTTTGAGGTTATTTCTTATTGTGATGTTCGAGAATGTATTAAAAAAAAAAAACTTACGAACAATTTCAAGGCATAGCCAGGGTATTTTCGATGTGAACTTCTATTAGGGTTTACTAAACACTAGACTTAATAATCCAGTCTCTCGGCTGCCGCTAATAGAGACTGAACCCCACTATGGTTATTACAGAACGAAGTCGGACCAAACTGTTGCCCAACGATTTTTCCATATTACGGACCTTTAACCCTCTGGCTGCGGTAGGGGTCATATGTGTCCTTTTACCGCTCGCTGCGGTAGGGGTCATATGTGTCCTTCTTTAGTTTTCGGCGTTCAAACTTCCCTAACTCGCTTGTTTCTGGACGGATTTTGACAAATTTGGTATCGATGAAACCGGAAAATTATCATCTACAATCTGATGGTTGTAAATATTTATTACGATTTATCGTTTGATTTATATGTACAAAAATATCCCATAAATTAGACACCATGGCTCTCGACGTAAACGTTCCGTTTTTCTAATGTCATCATAGGAAATTCAACCGCTTGTTGCATGGGAATAAAATCAAATAGAAATGATATAGTTTCACGATCTAACAGGATATTTCTTGCAGATTTTAGCGATATAATGGATAAGATATTTCAAGTTTGATATTTCTAATTATCTCTGACTGTAAGAATTATTCTGCAATTTTTTAAACTTTCTAACTTTGCAGAGAACTGTTATCGAATAAAGTTTTTCTATTTGAAAACTTTGAGCGAGTGAATTTTAGTATCAACCCTGCTTTGTTCAAAGATTTTAACATTATACAGATAAGTGCACGCATTATCGAGAACGAGCGAGATGAATGACGTCCATTTATTGACCAGGAACGTCAAAAATTAAAACACATCCGTTTACTTTTTTTCTTGGTCAGTGGCAACTTTTAGTTAACAAAGTGCCACTTAGCATCTGTACCAACAATGCTGGCCATGCATGTTATATACCAATTTGTTCATTGATTCAAGCTATATGCGAAACTTAATAAAAATATGGCATAACCGGCTCTTTTTCACGCTTTTTGGGTTACAAGGTACATGTACCCTGCAGAAGATTTTCAAAATCCCCCATAGCGGATCGGGAGCTACGAATGTAGGGGAAGCATCGATATTTTGATTGCACTTTCATATCATTTCACCAAAAGAAAACATAATTAATGGCAAATTATTTCTTCTGTCACATCATATCATTTAAAATACCAGGCAGGATTTTTCTCCAATCAGAACAAGCCTCTTTCTGTCTCATTCATATTAATTTTGCTTGAATCTTAATAGATTCAAGGAACCAGGTATGAACATTTGCACAAAAGATGACTTTTTTTTTTTCTTGACAAATGCTGACACCAACAAAACATGACAGGTGGGTCTATAAAAGAAAAGCACGAAAAATGCTCGACCAGGGACATTTACATTACATATTTACATTGATTATTTACTTTTTTTTAAACACATTATTTTCTAAACTTGTTTATTTTTATTTTATTTGGATGATCAATTATCGTCGTTGAGGGAAAAAACTGAATTAATAAGTGAATCATGGGCGCATTCCTCCTTGTACCGAATGCCAGACGGAAAGATTTTTTCTCGACTTACAGTCTCTGATTTTTATTTTTATTTTTTTTCTACGTTTTTATGCACCCGTTTGCATTAGTAAATGCATACATGTAAACGTGACATTGGAAATAAATGAGAAATGGGGACAGATCAAGGACATGTGCATGTATATACATACCTGCATAACTATATTAAGGAGCTCTGTGGTCACAGAGTTACTCTCTTCAGTAACCGAATGCCAAAATGCGATCGAAAATGGATTTACTTGACAATGATACAAATATAATTTCTCATTCTGACACTATTGTTTCATTCACCTTCAATGTTATAGAATACTGAAAAAAATATATAGTCTGTCATTTGCAAATTGATATTAAGATGGAGGATTTGTTGATGTCTTGTACAGAAT
This sequence comes from Pinctada fucata, assembly GCA_028142955.1. NCBI lineage: Eukaryota > Metazoa > Mollusca > Bivalvia > Pterioida > Pteriidae > Pinctada > Pinctada fucata. The sequence continues at coordinate 20,983,660 of AP027103.1, forward strand.
CAGATGATATAAAGACACGATAAGAATGTAAATGAGGTGAATTTGAGATAAAATCAAAATCTGGGTCAACAAAGGATATTTTTCTTTTCAACACATGTACGTCATATTCAAAATTTGAGCGAATTAAGGAAAAAAATAAATATTTCTTGTGTGCTCTCTCAGTCTCTCTCTCTCTCTCTCTCTCTCTCTCTCTCTCTCTCTCTAACTCTCAAATTCCTGTGGAGTCCCTCTCATGAAAAAAAAAAACCCCGATAATAATCACTTGCAGTTTTGGCAGTTTCCCAGTTCCCTCTCATTTTTCAAAATATTGGTTATGCGAATGCGTAATGAAGATTTCTTCTAAGTTTGTTTTGATTTTTTATCATTTCTTTTTTGATTTCTCTTTTCATTCCTTCGAAGTTTATTTTGATTTCTTTTTTTCAAATCATAATGGTGTTTTAATACTCAGAATACTGTGACTCAGTGTGAATGGAGTTTATAAATCAACATGGATGAATTAAATACCCGTCCATACCCTGGTCTCGCAAGTCGTCCAAATTCCAAAAATCATTCCAAGGAATGCATGTGTAGCCTGCGATACTCAGGAATCACTTTTACAGGTGTGACATCAACGTGTGACAGACAGACGGACAACGGACAAAGTTATCCCTAAGTGTCGGATAGTTGTAAGTTCACCCGGCTGTTGAGTTTCTGTATCCCGAATCTGATTTGGACGTGTTACCTGATCCTTATTCCTGATTAATCAAAGTCAGTTAAGTTCTATCTTCATATTCTGAAATGTATATAATGCCCCCCCTCTTTCCTGAATTATAAGCTTGCACACGTCGATTTATCACCACCTACCATGAGAAAAATCGACGCCTACTTTCTATGGTACATGTAACAGCAATAAAATACCTTAACTAAAAATTTCACCTTCTAAATTGCTCCTACATTAAAGATTATCGAGAAACCTGTCCTCTCCCGAACACAAAAAGGGGTCCATTACATCAATGGTACTTCTTAATGCCAACACTATTAAAATAATTAAGAGTATTACTAAAGGAAAGGGGGTTACAAAACGTGAAAGATGTGGCAGCCATTAAAATTTTAACAAATATATGTATCATGATTTTATTTCTAAATTAACACAAAGAATTAGAACTTTTTCGTACAGTCCACATTTACTTAATGATTAAAATAATTGACATGATAAATTGTTTCTAAATCTACTGTCCACACACTGTTTGAGTGCGGTTTGAGTGCATGTAAGGGAAAATAATAATTCATAATAATGTAATTCTTTGGAAAAAAAAATTGTTTGATAGTTTTGGTACTTACAGATTTTATCTGCATCAATTTTTTTTTTTCAATTTTTGTGTCATTTGAAATACTAAGTAATTGAAGAGTTTGTGTTGGCTGGGGAGGGGGAGGGGTCAATACTAAATCCTAGTCCGTTATACGAATTTAATTATTTTTCAATGTATTCATCTTGTAATAATTGATAATAAATCTTACTTGCCTCGTTAGAATTCTGACTTCAAATCGTCATTTAAGTCATTGTACAGGATCAAATTCATTGTTTTTAGATACCAATAGCTGTTAAAAGTTTGTATGTAATTTAAGCTTTTCATGAAAGAGTTTTTTTTTCTTATTGCCGGAAATAAATAACTATGGGATACTGATTATTTTTTAAAATATATACCCTTATTTTATGGATTGTCTTTAAATCTGTATTGGGTAAAAAAAAAACCACAAAAACATTGACAAAGTATAAAGACTGAGAAAGGCTAACAAAAATAGGCGAATTGAAAACTGACAGGTCTAAACTTTCTCAAACTGTATGCTGCTAAATGAACAAGGAGATAATGTATAAGAGAAGGCGAAAATGAAGAAACAACGCATGACAACTGTTTTCCTTCAGATTGTTTTTCTACTAGAGATACTTTGTCAACAGCTGTGAAGTAGGAAGTTTTGTTACTTTCATCATGGAAAGATTTCAAAGAAGTTTTCTATATTTGATTTTGTATTTTTTGTATTTTTTTTTTTGTATTTTTTTTTTGTTATACTTTTTCATAAATAAACGGAAATACCGAGAAGAATTGTCCTGAAAATAAGTTTTAATATCAAAAGAACAATGCGATGAAACATGTACGAAAATTTCTACAAAATCAATTGAGAATGTCCATGAAATTTGCATCGTCTTCTGTAAGGTAGATATGAAATACTATTGTAAGATTCAAAGATGATAAATGTCTGATATGTCGGGAGTTGAGAGTGTAGATGCAGATCTATTTTACTTGTTTCGTTGCGTTTTATATGATTTTGGTGACTCTCGGGGAATCTTATTCCAATTTTATTTTACGCTGAAAATCCAAATATACTCCTTAAAAGCATTGTATGTATCAAATTTACCTCCAGAATTAATAGAACTCACAGAAAAAATCAAATAGATCATGTAGTAACCAAGTTCTGCAGCGTAACAGCTCTTTTACACGTGGCGGGAAGGACGAACGTTATTTTTGCTGCGTGACGTCAAATATTCTCGCAGTGACGTAACGTTATTTGAACAAGGTTGTCGCAGCCAGAGGGTTAATATTGATTTTCTGGCAGATGACTCTTAAGTAAACATTAAACTAACTATCTCTACCCACCTCATGTTTTTTTCTCGCTTCGTTATTGCATTTTTGCCGATTTTTAACTCCCTACCAAACCAAACAAGCAAGGCAAAAGTTGGGAGAATCGACCAATCAGAACAAAGGTTACAAATATCACATGATCAACTTTCTTTATCCTTCATTCTGATTGGTTGAATCTCCGAACTATTGCCAGGCTTGTTTGGTTTGGTAGGGAGTTAAAAATCGACAAAAATGCAATAACGAAGCGAGAAAAAAACACGAGGTGGGTAGAGATAGTTAGTTTTATGAGTCACCTGCCAGAAAATCAATGTTAAAGGTCCGTAATATGGAAAAATCGTTGGGCAACAGTTTGGTCCGACTTCGTTCTGTAATAACCATAGTGGGGTTCAGTCTCTATTGGCGGCAGCGGAGAGACTGGATTATTTAGTCTAACTAAACACAAAATCTACGCAAAAACTGAAAAAGAAAATCTCATTTATCACATAAGTATGAAATAATTTAGCAAGTCAGCCTCATTTGTGAGTGAATCTTCGTGTAACTAAATGTTTCTCGTGAAAATTTAAGCTTGTACGTTGATATTTCCTTAGCACAGTCTTAAAGAAGTTGTCAATTTTTCAAAAAATAGAACTCGTTGGAAACGTCGTAAAACAATATAATTTGTGAATAGTTACCTTCTCTTATTTCTACTCGAGGGTAAGCTACTTTTCAAATTCTTTTAAAATATTTCTACAAAGTGTAGTCCAATTCCTAAAGGCCCCTTCACATATGGGCGAATCTATTAAACGAAGACTTGCGAATTAGGAAATTACATCAAACCTTGCGAATTGTCAACGAAAATATCCCTTAAAATTTGAAATGTAATGAACAACGAGCGTAGAGAAACCATTAATTGCGAATTGATTAAGAAGTATTCAGAAATGTTATGATTCTGCGCTATCGTTCGTTTGATTGAACAAACAAAACTTATTCCCTCAATAGCGAATGGGTGCGTACAAATACTAAAATTAACGCAGCTTTGAACATTATAGCCAATCTTTACCATCAAAGCTGGGCGCAGCTTCGCGAAAATATATTGCCAAAATTCTAGCAAATGTCCAAAGAAAATATTGAAGGCAAATAAAACATGTACCTATAATATGGCTTATACATAGTAATATACATGTATAATAGAGTTTATCCTGACGTTTATTAACCTTAATTAGGTAACACAGTATAACCTTGTAATTGGTCTTATTCTCTCCATTTAATTGTGTTATTGTTGAAACGTGATAAATAAAATGATAGGATCAAAGACAGACTAATTTTGATTTCGAAACTGTTTTTAAAAAAATCATCAAGCGCCTTCTATATACAGGCATAATAATGATCGATAAGTAATCGAAAGAACATTGTACGTAGTATTGTTTTGAACGAGCATAATTGCATACTACCAAATCGTGGCGATGGGATTCTAGGACTGATTCTGGTCATTTGTCTTATATCTTGGCCCAACAGAAAGTTGGTAAGCATGGTCTGTTTGTTGTACATTCAGTTCTACAGGGGCCGCTGCCATATCATTTTTTGTGTCGCCTGCGAAGCATAGCGACACTTAGGGATCACTTTTTATTTCAATGGAATCAAACTGCAATCAAAATTCCATCCCCACTTCCTCTATCCATATTAGCTGCACAACCTCTTGCAGATTCTTTTTTCTCTGTGTAGTATATAGATACGGTAAGATACCGCGGAAAATTGTTGTAGCTGATGAAATGGAAAGAGGGAAATGGAGGGCTGGATTGCAATATAATTGCACATGAAAATAAAACAAAAATCTGGGAAAGACCCCCTTTATTCAGTTCCTTTTTATTTCAATTAGGCCCCTGCGTCTTACTGTCTTCTTGAGATCGTAGGGTAATAGGACAAGTGGGATGGTTGTGCTCACGTAATCCGGATTATACTAAATTTGCTTCTAACATGGCAGAAAGTTAACACCAGTTGCCTATTGTTTCATTGCTTTATGTGCAGTCTTTTGTATTCAGTGTTTTCATGTTGTCTTTGGTGTTAAGTCTTTATTCCCACTTTGGTGTCTCTTCTAGTGGTTGTCCACTCTAAACTGCATTTGAGCAATTTGGTGATTTATTGTGGGTGTTGTAACCAAGTTCTGGGCCCAAGGTTATAAAACTGTTTTGAGAACTTTCTCCGTGCTCAAACTCTGTAAGCGTGCTCAAATATGAGATCGTCTCTAAAATTTGAGGTTATAAATTTCTAAAGTTTGAGAATGTGCTCAAACTCTGTTGGCGTGCTCAAATATGAGATGGTCTCTAAAATTCGAGATTATAAAACTTTTAAAGTTTGAGAACGTGCTCAGTGGAGAATGCCACTTGAGATTAGGTCTGGTAGAGGTTATAAAATATTTTGAGCATGTTCTCTATTGAGTCTAGTACGTTGTTAATTGAGAACGCCATTTGCCTTTCTCTCAGACACATTCCTACAGGAACACCAGGGTTGTGGGTGCGAATCCCGCCGTGAGTTTCCCTTTCTTTTTTAGTTTTCTTATTTTTCAGCTGTTTATCATGTTTTTTTGATTTTTGATACATAATTTTATTTTCGCACTTTGTCATTTTTATTCAAGTTTACATATTTTCCGTCAGTTTCCTCTAAGTTATTATTGATATATTTACAGCTATATATCTGTATATTTAAAATAGATTCTTGTTAAATGAGCACGTTTGTGAAAGAATTAAAAAATTTTTTTTTTTTGATAATAGTTAATTTGAATTTCAAATGATTCTCTTGCTCAGGGATTTATTTTCTTCAAATTTTCAACATCTCTCCTAGAATAACTACTCATATTTTGATGAAAATTAAAAGAAAGGAGGGAATCTCCAACCAGACTCAGTTGCAGCACTCACAGTAAAGCACCAAAACACCTGATGCGAAACATAATATAGACAAGTACAACAGAGACGTTATGGAGACATAAGACATAGAAACACGAAACACAAAAAAGTACGCATATACCAAGGATAACAATGAGCAATCGGTGCCGCACCACGCCAGTATCAAATGATGTAGCTATCTGGATTACGTTCGCACTACCCTTCCGCTTTTCCGGTTACACAAAGTTCTCAAGAACGCACAATTGTAGTGTAAAATAATCTTTTCCCTGTAAGATGACACCACAACAAGAGAGTAAAACGCTTGGTCTCAAGCAACACAGATGAAATTGTAAATGGATATAACATGGGGGAGGATTACGAAATACAGTCCGTGCCCTGCCGGCTGTATGCATGTAGTCACCTGTGACTCGAGATTGCATACGGATGAGAATGGTTTTTTGTTTACCTTTTGTTAAAAAATGAACTTATTAGTGTGTTTTGTTATATTTCTTTCATCGGGTCCATTAAACAATCATACTATATAATTTGGTATTTATTTTACTCATTGCTTTCCCCACAAGACTTCTGTAGACATTCACTGTAAGTTTCATATGTTTTCGGGATATCAATATGAATCATGAGACACTTATCTATATCAAAATAGCGCAGTATACACAATAAATGTACTTTTTTTGTGTTGCATACCCCTAACAAAACACAAATTGACTTTTTGTGTCGCATTCGAAGTATAGCGGCAGTGTGCGATAACTTTGTCTGTTGTCCGTCCGTCTGGTAGTCTCACTTTCACATATATGTTGATTGTTCGTAGCTTTCTCGATATGCATGGTTAACCATGATGAGACTCAACACTTCATGAATGTCATGTTCACATTCAAGGTCAAGGTCAAGGTCACATATTTGGGTACAAAGTCACATTTTAACATACATGTTCATAGCTTACTTGATGTTATTTTTTGCTCTAAAACAACTTAATCTTCCATAAGTAAAATATCCCAATACTCTAAATGTAAAAATATTTCTTTTAGCACGTTATGCATATTACTTTCTTTTCTGAAATCTACGCTTTCAATGTATAGAGATACATGTACATGTAAATACGGTTATAGTAACGCGGAATCACTTTGCAGGTTAGAACATTTTTATTTAGAGCTAATGAACTGTGATGTTAAATGATGTTTTCATACGAAAATACACCTGATATAATCTCAAAGAGTCCTGTGCGTAGGAACCAGAAGGGGGGGGGGGGAGTCTGGAAATATATTGGTTGCAAAAATAACTATATATACGCTTAAAAATTGATGTTAAGAAAAAAATAGTACGTGCCTGCAGAGGTGTAATAATCTTGATGTTCCCCTTTTACCAGTCATTTTATGCATACCGCGTAATACTTGAGAAATAATTATGATGATTAAATTTCATAATATAGATCTTTGATTAGAATGAATTTAAAATTTCAGATTGTTTCAGGAGACGAATCTGAACTATTGCATCAATGAGTATACACATGTATATGCATGCATGACTTTTTTTTTTCAATTTTTGCCGAAAATTTTAATTTTAGAAGCGCAACCTACAATGAATTTTGTTTTCATGTAGAATTTTTTTTATGTTCATCTTTAATACAGTCGGAAATTGTCGCTTAATACTGAAATGTAAGAACTAAAAATTCTCCTAGGTTTAAATGGGCTGCCCCCTCACTTTTGATTCCCTAGCAAATTACATTCAGTTTGGTTGTACATATACAATACGTATAAATGATAAGGCACTGTCCATTTGATATTCTGGGGGAAGGGGGGGGGGGGGGGTTTGTCGGAGCGAGATTTTTTTTTTCGCCCCGGACCGGGGCAAAATTATTTTTTTTCTCGCAAAGTTGGAGCAAGGAAATTTTTTTTAACAATGTTAAGAATGTTTGTGTTTTATCTATAGAAATCATTTATATTTTTACTCACAACTCTAAATATTAATATATTACTTAATTTTTATGCAAGTACAATTACATCGTATTCAATCATCTTCTAAACACAGCAGACAAATAAAAGATTTTTACAATACAATTCTCAATAAACAAAATTTATATAAGGTACATGCATATAAGAGGGTCTGAAGGGAAGGTCTTTCAGACAATTTTTTAAATGAAGAATTGTAAATTGGTGAATAACCAAAGATTTCCTTCCAAGCAAAATCAGAAGAACATAAAATTAGACTCTATGGAGTTCGATACATGCATTATACATGTATTAATTTTTTCTGTCACACCATAAGCAAATTAATTTCATCAAAATTCAGAGCAAAAATTTTTTTTTTTCGAAAAAAACCCAAACCCTCCCCCCCCCCCAGATTGGACTATGCCTAATGAATTGTAACTTGAAGGATTTTGCCCTAAGGCTTCTAGATATTTACGTGTATAAGTATACATATCTTATAAAGTGGACGTGGCGTTTCCGTTTTCTTTTTATTTAAATCGAAGAAAAAACTTTTTCCCAAAATATGTAGTGATGATCAATCTATTCTAACAGAGACAAACTCATTTCACTTTATGAAGCATTTTCACAAAATCGTTTTTATTTTTGGTAAAAGGATGATTCTGTCCAGAACACTCACATGTATTTTGAAAACTTTATCGTAGAAATATCTTGTTTAAACTTACAATATTCAAAAGATAAATGCTAAATGATCTAACCATCTCTATATCAAGATATTCGATCATCATTGAAATATACAACGATTGTACTAATATATCATCATTTTCAAAAATACACTATTCATTCGCAAAAACCAGTCGATTAAGCGATTTTTTTAAATATGCAAGTTTCGGACACCCCCCCCCCCCTGAGTAATCTAAGGGAGGGGGTGCAGACTCAATGATAATTTATCCACATAGACCCATGGGGAAATAGACTGGTCCCTCAAGACTCGTATATGCCGCATCCTTCTGTCATTTTGTGAAAGTCTTAACACGGCAAACGGACATGGGCAGCCATTGAGAATGGGTCTGAGCAAGGCTCCTACCAATCTTAAAAATGTTTGAGCACATGCTCAATTTTGAGCACGTTCTCAAATTTCAAAAGTTTTATAACCTCGAATATTAGAGACGATCTCATATTTGAGCATGCTAACAGAGTTTGAGCACGGAGAACGTTCTCAAAACAGTTTTATAAAAACCTTGGACATAATCTCAAGTGGCGATCTCTATTGAGCATGATCTCAAACTTTGAGCATGAGATTTGAGTTGAGCATGGTAAAAGTTTTATAACCTTGGGGCCTGTTGTAGAACTCGAGTCCTGTTGTAGATCTACTTCTTTCTTTTACAATGAAAAAACGACTTTTGTTTATATAAAAAAGATCAACTCATCTGTCAGAGAGCAGCCCTCTGGACATATTTTTTTTTCTAAATCACCAGACATACATATTTCAATTACGAATTTTCATCAGAGGTATTTAAAGCTTAAATGATCAATAGAAACCAAAGCAATCTTATTGTGCCCTTTGTAACTTCATTTCAGACAGATTTTTTTTATTCAAAAGTGCATGAATAGCTCAAAATTTTTGCGTATTGTCAATGGAAACTAAATGAAGATTGTGGCAAAATCCATCCATGATTTTAGGTTTGATGCAAGGGTATTAATCTTCTGCATTTTGATGATGAATAAGAACAACTCCTCTTTGTATTCAGATGAATTAAGAGAATGGTTGTGTACAAAAACCTGTTATTTATGTTAATAGCAGATATGTGTTGTCATAAAGATGGCAAGAATGAACGGAATTCTAAAAGCGTTCATGGCATACAGACTTGCGGACGGATGGACAATCCTGATTGCAAAACTGTAGGTCTAATCAAAAGATTTGGCGATTAGTCTTGCTTCGCTTGGATTCGAACGTTGTAGTTACATGTCCTAATGGTTCGTTCGAAGTATTTGTGCTTCGTTTTAATCAATCGTTATAATTGGCAACTATTCATCATAAAATTGGTTTTGAATTCGCTCCGAAACGCAAGCATTTGCTACGTCTCGTACTTGTTCGCAGTGATGCGTCTTCTTTGCACCCTCAATGAACTGATATGTAGATTACGGTATAAAATATGCTAATAAAGAGGTCACAATCAAATTGCTTGCGATTGTTAACGAAGCATAGCGCAGGCGTAGCGAATGGTTAACGCATTGAAACGCATTATTACGAATGACGGACGAAATTTTGATTCGTCAATTTTTTAAACATGTTCAAAATTTGTCGACGAATAAAACTGATGGCAACGAATTTGAACGCTCACAATCGAATCCATACGAAATCAACAAAGATGTAAAACATTGATATGCGAACGTAAAGGCCCCTTCACATATAGACAAATCCATAGAACGAAGCCTTGCGAATGATTAAAATTAGTAAAACTTGACGAATTTTGAACGAAAACGGTGTTCAAAAATATGATCATAACGAATTGCAAACGCAATGAAACTTCTTATTGCGAATAAGAAACGAAGCACTGCGAATTGATACGACTTTGCGCAATGATACGTTAGAATGAGCGTTGTGTATTTGTTTTTAGCTCTACTGGTCTCAGACCAGTCGAGCTTATGCGATCACCCTTTGTCCGGCGTCCGTCCGTCTGTCCGTCTGTCCGTCTGTCTGTCTGTCCGTCTGTCCGTCTGTCTGTCTGTCCGTCTGTCCGTAAACAATTCTTGTCCGGACAACTCCTCTGAAACTGTTAGAGATAGAAAGTTAATTCTTTTTGAATTTTACTTGGACCATGGTCTAGTTGTGCACCTGACATTTAGTTTCAGTCCCTGACCCCCAGGGTCTTAGAAAATGGGCGTGGTCATTAAATTCTATGTAATCTTGTCCGGACAACTCCTCTGAAACTGTTAGAGATAGAAAGTTAATTCTCTTTGCATTTTACTTGGTCCATGGTCTAGTTGTGCACCTGACATTTAGTTTCAGTCCCTGACCCCCAGGGTCTTATAAAATGGGCGTGGTCATTAAATTCTATGTAATCTTGTCCGGACAACTCCTCTGACACTATAAATGATGGAGACTTAATTCTTTTTGCAATATGATGGGTCTGTGGTCTTGTTGTGCACCTGATATTTTGTTTGAGCCCCTGACCCCCAGGGTCTTAGAAATGGGTGTGGTCATTTTCTCCTATATAACTGTATGTAATCTGGTGCTCGCAACTCCTCTGACACTATAAATGATGGAGACTTAATTCTTTTTGCAATATGATGGGTCTGTAGTCTAGTTGTGCACCTGATATTTTGTTTGAGCCCCTGACCCCCAGGGTCTTAGAAATGGGTGTGGTCATTTTGTCCTATATAACTGTATGTAATCTTGTTCTCGCATCTCCTCTGACACTATAAATGATGGAGACTAAATTGTTATTGCAATATGATGGGTCTCTGGTCTAGTTGTGCACCAGATATTATGTTTTAGCCCCTGACCCTTAGGGTCTCAGAAATGGGTGTGGTCATTTTCTCCTATATAACTCTATGTAATCTTGTGCTCGCAACTCCTCTGATACTATAAATGATGGAGACTTTATTCTTTTTGCAATGTGATGGATCTGTGGTCTGGTTGTGCACCTGATATATTTTGTTTGAGCCCCTGACCCCCAGGGTCTTAGAAATGGGTGTGGTCATTTTCTCCTATACAACAGTATGTAATCTTGTGCTTGCAACTCCTCTGACACTATAAATGATGGAGACTTAATTCTTTTTGCAATATGATGGGTCTGCAGTCTAGTTGCGCACCTGATATTATGTTTGAGCCCCTGACACCCAGGGTCTTATAAATGGGTGTGGTTATTTTCTCCTATATAATCTTGTGCTCGAAACTCCTCTGACAATATAAATGATGGAGACTTAATTCTTTTTGCAATATGATGGGTCTGTGGTCTTGTTGTGCACCTGATATTTTGTTTTAGCCCCTGACCCCCAGGGTCTTAGAAATGGGTGTGGTCATTTTCTCCTATATATAACTCTGTGTAATCTTGTGCTCGCAACTCCTCTAACACTATAAATGAAAAAAAGATGGAGACTAAATTCTCATTGCAATATGATGGGTCTGTGGTCTAGTTGTGCACCTGATATTATGTTTTAGCCCCTGACCCTTAGGGTCTCAGAAATGGGTGTGGTCATTTTCTCCTATATAAGTTAATGTAATCTTGTGCTTGCAACTCCTCTGACACTATAAATGATGTAGGATTAATTCTTTTTGCAATGATTGGTCTGTGGCATAGTTGTGCAATTGATATTTTGTTTTAGCCCTATACCCCCAGGGTCTTTGAAAATGGGTGTGGTAATTTTTCCTATATAGTTGTGCTCTCTACTTGTTTCAAGCTATTAATGATGGGGAGTTAATTCTTTATCCGATATTATGGATCTGTAGTCTTGATGTGTCATTGATAGTTCATTTGAGCTAGCAGCCCTTGGCCCCTAGGATCTTGGAAAATGGGTGTGACATTCTTTTTAGAAATACTTTATCTCGGATATTATGAATTATATGAGTGCTATTATAGTTGCAGTATAATGGATACGTAGTTTTGTCATGCTACTTATAATTTGTTAGAGCGCCTGCTCTCTATGGTCTTGGTTTAAAAAAAAGAAAGGAAATTGATGTTTTAGAAAAAACAACCAGGAGAGCTACAGTCTCGTCAGAGACTTCTGGTTTCACTTGCGATTAGGAGCGTAAATATGCGAAAGTTTACGCAGCGTTGCGCATTGACACGAACTCTTCCGAAGCATTTCCTGTAGACTTGCAGAAGTAAGTACAATTATGCCAAAAGGAAAGGGGAAAGTGTAGAGGATCGGGAAGGAAGCAGCAAGAAAATGGACCTAATAGTCCTAATCCGTAAGAACTATGTGGCTGTTTTTGTAATATACTATAAACGTGAAAATAAATTTCAAGAACTATTTGTTGAAAGCAAATTATTAATGTTTTGATGATCACCAAAAAAGCTGGTCATTGAGTCCATCATTTAGTCCACCTCTCTATCTGTCCGTCTGAGCTCATACATGTATATCCTTATATGATATGTATACATCAGAATTTTTTGGGTCAAAGGTCACTTAATGTCGCTCAGAAGTCAAGGTCACTTTATAGCTAAATTATAGCATTTACGTAAAATATTTCAAACATACATTAAAATGTATTTCTTGTCCAAATGATATGAAAGAATATATACTATGTTAGAAAAATACATCCATGTGTTCTATAATTATATAAGAGTTATAATTAATATCAAGAGGGGATTACAACGTCTAATGTACATGTATAGGCTGTTCATATTATCATCATACATCGACAAATTGTTTTTGATTCTGAGCTTTTTCTTATTATAAAAGATCAAGGTCATTTGTTAACCAATGATAATATATAGAATATGAAAATACTAATTCAGCAGACTTCACAAAATGTTTTGCATGCTCTGAGCTTTGTCTCAAAGGTATTCAAGGTAATTTTAGGATTAAAGGTCAAGGTTATAGATATGAACTTGTCGTTTCAGATTATTGATATGAAAAATTAATTAACATTAACACATGAAATTCTTATTTTAAAATCTCTTATAGGTCAAGGTCACTCAGAAAACAGAAGTTCATTAAGATTGAATTGTTTTGGGAGTATAGTTTTCTTTATCAATTCTATTTTTTTTCTATTTTTTATTCTTTTTTTTTTTTTTTTTTTTTTTTTTTTTTTTTCTTGTAGGATCTAGGATTTTCTCTCCTGAGCTCAACCATGAGTTGATCATAAATTCCAAATTGGCACCACATGTCGTGATGCAACCATGGTCTTCTCCAGAGACGACCTCTCGCTTCTTTTCTCAATCTGATACGGCATCTGATATACTGATAGATGTTGAGTTGTTGCCGTAGCAATTCCTTTTTACCGGCAGTCATGACTGCCGGTATACTGTAATCAATCGTGACATACTTGCACGGATAAAATAACTCTTGGCAATATGATTGGTGGATAATTACAAAATATGCAAATATTCGTCAAGGTTATCCAGAATCTGTGCATAAGATACTTTCATCAGGTCGGCTCAAGAGTCTAGATGACTTGACAAATGAAGGTCATATCGTATCAGTGCATTTTCATCCGAAAGATGCATCGAAAAGTCTTTGTACCGATACGTCCTACAACAATCACAGATCCTCGGAAATTTCCGTAGCTTGAATCGGAAATAATAACGGAAAAGCCCGGAAATGTGCGATTTTTGGTCAACAAGAACAAAAATCGTTTATTCCAATTTTTTCTTACTAGTATTTTACAACATTTATTAAATTAATGTCAGCTAACTGCCAGCAAGCTTTTTGTAAAAGCTAATACTTGTGGGCTATTGCAGTCGCACACTGAAGAAGCACTAGGCGTTTTGTATCTTCCATTTTGAACAAGTAATTTCCAGAATAATTCCCTTTTCACAATAAAAATAGATAAATTTGTAAGATGTTTCAAAAAGCCATTTGTTAATTTTCGTTGCTATTCGTATGCGGTGGTAACCCTTCGTAATGATTATTACTAAAACGTTTGCTGTTCGTTTCGTATCGTCAACCTATCGCAATAATTCGTATTTATTCGCCATTTAATTCCGGTTGAATTATTTACGCATCGTCGCTATTCGTTACAGGTCGCACCAATAAGTAAAATATCGCAAAGGTGCGCTTTCAGTCGCCTGGAATGCAAATACGTTGTGTAATATGCAAAACAGAAGGTCATATTCTAGTCCCTTGCGAACGTTGACGAACATATAACGAATGCATACCGAATGATTAACGCATCATAACGAATACTTGCGAATGATGGACGAAAATTTTATTCGCTGAGAAATTTTGAACATGTTCAAAAATTAACGACGAACAAAACTAACCGAAGCGAATCAAGACGCTCGCAAACGAATCCGCGCGAAGTCGACAACGAAGCATTAACGTTGATATGCAAACGGAAACGAATTTTGCAAAAACCTTATTCGCCAGTTTGCGCAAGTTGACGTCGGAGGGCTTTCGTCCATATGTGAAGGGGCCTTAATCGAATTTTGCTAAATTGTTATTCGCCAGTTCGCGCATGTTGACGTTGGAGGGCTTTCGTCTATATGTGAAGGGGCCTTTAATGTGTAACCCTATGATATGTATATGCATTTTGTATACACCTGTGTAGATACCTGTATAAAGCATGCACAGCAATGACTTCTCATTGTTATACACAATGGGTAGAGTGTTCGATAATTAAGTGTAAGTGTGAAAGAGGGGTAGGTGTATTTGAATAGGGAAAGTATAATTTTGCAAATCACTATCCAAAATTGAATGCTTATAGCTTGCCCTCGGGAAGGAATCAAAGAAGGTATATATGCATAAATCATATTGTTCAGTAACATTTACAGTCTGCTCTAGTTTTTTGAAAATCAGCAACTCGATTAATGCTTTTACTCACAAAATAGTACAGTACAAACTATAATTTTAATAAAAGCCAAATATTTTTGTATCGGCTAATTCGTTATTTGAGATGTTTTGCCGAATTATTCTACATATTTTCCGATTAAAATTTATATAAGGGGGATAGATCTCCAACTCTCATCACTAATGATGTATGCTTTATGTCTGTACGACCAATACTATGCTCACATAGCAGTGAAAGAAAATAGTTTTAGATGGGGAGATTTCTATATTCATTTTAACGTGAAGTTGTCGATTTTCTCCATAGACTCAGTGTTAAACATCGGCCACATCGTGCTAAAATTAACATAGAATACTCACTATCTAAAACTCTTTTCTTTCACCGTGAGCGTAGAATTGGTCGTACAGACATATATCATGCACCGTTAGTTATTAGAGTTCGAGATCTATCCCCCTATATAAATTTTAATTGCAAAAATTGCCAACAAAGAAAAGAAAACTTCAATTTTCCGATTTCTGAAGAGAGCTGTGCGGACAATAGTCGTTTTGGTATATGATATATTTGGCTATAGTAGCCATTTTTGGAGTTCCCAGATCTGAACATACTTTTAAAAATTGAGAAGTTTTGTCTTTTAATTCATACTTTGTATGTACAATTGATATTAAAAAAACATGATACAACCTATTAAAATATTTTGAACCTTTTATTACAGGAAGAAAGATAAAAAATTCCTTACAATTTTTGTAAGAATTTTTGTGAAAGTCGGCACTGATGCAACTTCTTTTTAGCTGAAATAATGTCAAATATTAAAATAATGTCAAATATTATCATGCCGCGTTTTGGTGTGCATGAAGTGCAAGTCTACTGCGTTAATATGTAAATAGCCTGTTTGCAGAAACTCAATATTCGAAAAGGCCTAAAAATCATTAAATGACATTTGGTCATGTGAAACTCAAAACTTTTCCAGATGTAACAATGTTCATACACTGGTGTCAGAACTGTTTCCACACAGGAACAGTTTTCGGACAGTCATTCTTTTCAAGCACTTTGAAGGGACTTATTTTCAAAATATTGTGTTACCTTTTAGATTTTTAAAAGGAGAATTCAAAATCAAATCATGAATCGTCATTACAAAATTTTGCTTCTAAGTTGCTTTATCATACCACCTTTCCACCTCTCTTGTCATGATATAAGCAAATCCCACACATTCAGGGTGGATTTCCTTGTCACTGATAGATTCTATTAGTCTTTAATGCTGTTGACAAGACTCTGGACATGCACACACACATATTTTATTGGAGCTCTGATTGGCTAACACATTTTCAACTTATCCTTCATAGCTACTGCACAGAATTTCATGAAACCTGACGTACTGAGGTCCTCTACCAAATTCGTGTACTGTAAACTGATTTAATTTTGCTATGTCAAAAGTTTGTGGTTTTTGTAAATGTAGTCAATTGCGATGGTTTTAATTCCACAGTATTGAAGGTTAATTGCAATAATAAAAATTTTGTGTACTTTTGATATAAAGATTTTGTCGCGCCCAGTATTACACGTAACGGCAAGTCAAACGTCAGTTTGATTGCTGATAGTATTCATTTTGTATATTCGGTACTCCTTTTATTTAATAACCATATTGGAGCTAATTTAGTCACATGACTTAAAAATCTGTCCGCTCAAGTACCCACCCAATACGTGGTTATTTTCGCTGGGGGAAAATTTCGCAATTATAACATCAGGACGTTTCGCGTTGGGGAAATATTCACGATAAAAATGTCTTCCCACAGTAAGATTGCAGTGGTGATAATTTTGCGTGCAAAATCCCTCAATTTGCAAAAAACGCAGAAGTTAACCCCACGCAAAAATTTCCACGTTTAAAGTGAGTAAATTTTTCGGCTAAATTTCTGTTTTATGGATTTTTTTTTTACCCCAAAAATCCAAAAATTATAAAAAATTTCCATTTTTGTATAAAGATAAACATGACAAAGAATGCAACTTTTCATGCTGTTTAAAGCTCAGAAAAGAAAATGTTTTTAATTTTAATACTACCTGGATACTTATTTATGGTGGGTAGTGTAATTAAAAATGCATATTTTCTATTGAAACTTTCTTCAAGAACACTTTTGTAATACAAATGTATATAGATATTCTGAGGTGATATCCCTAGATATAGGTGTACTATCAATTTAATCTTGTTAATAGAATATTCAAGCTCCATTTAACAAATTCCACTTCATATTTTTTTCTTAAATCCTTTTGTCTCAAATGTTATAGATTTGATTATGCTGAATATTTGATTTCCTTTTTTGCAGGCTAATGAGTTACCAGTAAGATGCCTGGTTCAGAAAATGACAACACACTTAAGATTCTGGTTGCCACTGACAACCATCTTGGATATGGAGAAAAGGATCAAATCAGGGGAAATGACTCCTTGGTGACTTTTGAAGAAATTCTGGAGAATGCAAAAAAGCATGAGGTTGATTTCATTTTGTTAGGAGGGGATCTATTCCATGAGAATAAACCCCCACGAAGGATTTTACACGGTTGTATCGCTTTGTTAAGAACTTACTGTATGGGAGAAAAGCCTGTCCAGTTTGAATATTTAAGTGACCAATCATTAGATTTTAAGCACTGTCAGTTTCCAACTCTCAACTATGAGGATCCAAATCTTAACATTTCAATACCAGTATTTTCCATACATGGTAACCATGACGATCCAACAGGTCAAGGTAACTTGTGCTCACTGGACTTGTTACATAGTGCCGGATTAGTCAATTATTTTGGTAAAACTACAAATTTAGAGAAAATTGAAATTTCACCACTACTGCTTCAAAAAGGAAGTACAAAGTTAGCATTGTATGGAATGGGATCTATAAGAGACGAAAGACTTCACAGAATGTTTGTTCATAAAAATGTTACAATGCTTCGGCCAAGGGAAGAAAAAGAGGACTGGTTTAATCTATTTGTGATTCATCAAAACAGATCAAAGCATTCTGCAACGAGCCATATACCGGAACAATTCCTTGATGACTTCTTAGATTTGGTGATTTGGGGACACGAGCATGAATGTCGTATAGAACCAGAGTGGAACGGTACCCAGAATTTCTATGTGTCACAGCCAGGAAGTAGCGTAGCTACATCTCTTTGTGAAGGAGAGGCTGGTAAGAAACATGTTGGTCTCCTGCAGATTCGTGGTAAAGACTTCAAAATGACAAAAATCCCGCTTAATACGGTACGTCAGTTTTACATGGAGGATGTCGTACTGACAGACACGTCGCTGGATCCCACTGACCATAACATCGCCAAGCAGGTGGAGGCGTTCTGTCTTGAGAAAGTGGAGGCCATTCTAGAGAAAGCAGGTACTTTCGTATTCCTCTTTTTTTTTTTTTTTTTTGAAAGTCAACTTCAGGTGGCTTTTACTATTAATCAAAACACTTTTATATAAATTAAATGTTATACATGTAAGTACCCATCATTTCCAATTTCCCCAACGCAAAAATAATCCTGCTGCATTCTTACAAAGGCAGAGACCTATATACATGTACATGTATCGCGAATATTTGCCCCAAGCGTAAAGTCTAGATGTAATAATCGTGAAATTTTCCCCCAGCAAAAATAACCACATTTACAGTACATGAATTTTCCTTTTTATTAAATGAAGGAAAATAAAAGGTAAAGAAAAATATGGAAACAAAGAAATACGTTTCATGTTTATATTTCTAGCTCTGGAACACACAGGAAATCGTAAACAGCCTGATAAACCCCTGATACGTTTGAGGATAGATTACAGTGGAGGATTCGAAGCCTTCAATGCAAATAGGTAAAACATAAAACAAAAGTGTTATGTGCTGTTACTGTAATGAACTACACGCATACTTTTTGGAAAAACATTTTTGTAAAGCAAGATTATGTCTTTTCCAACAAGTTACTCTTTACTTTGAAATAAGGCATCTTGATTTACCTATTTGCTGCTCATGAAATTATGTATTGAAATAAATTTAGTAAATATCTCCCATTTAGATAAGTATTTAAGTTTGTATGTAACACTTGATGTTTCCTTGATTACAGATTTGGACAGAAGTTTGTTGATAGAGTTGCCAATCCAAAAGACATGATATTTTTCACTCGACGGAAAATTACCAAAGTAAAACCTGAAGAGGAGATGGGTATGTTATCTTTCTTAAACTTTTTGTCTATCTTTGCATGTTCATTAACTAAATAGGATTTTTCCAGAGTGTTCCAAGAGGAAAATCAGCATTTTTGGCAGATCCAAAGGTGGATCTCCTGACCCCTTTTCTAAATCTGTCCGGCTGTATTGTACATGTTGAATACATTTATTTTCAGTACCTGCTGATACAGATATAAGAATGGTGAATCTAGATGCATCCCGAGTGGAGGACATGGTCAGGGATATCTTCTCCAAATCTGAT
Source organism: Pinctada fucata (assembly GCA_028142955.1). Lineage (NCBI taxonomy): Eukaryota > Metazoa > Mollusca > Bivalvia > Pterioida > Pteriidae > Pinctada > Pinctada fucata. The sequence continues at coordinate 21,002,968 of AP027103.1, forward strand.
GAGGTAAATCACAATAGTACTTCACAGAATAACTCACATTTTATTTTCAATATACACCAGTAGTGCAGATTTTGTACTTATTGTGTGAAAATATAAAGTCTCACTTACTGTATATGTAGAATCATTCACTGTGAATTTTAAAACCTTCCAAGCTTTCAGGCTCGGCCTCCTTCTGCGATAGTTTGTCTTAGTGAATTTATGAACCAAATGCATTACTCATTGACGTAAGTTGCAAAAATTTTCAAATAATTGAATTTTTAGCTTGACTGCACTTTAGTGCAAAAGAGCTATTGCAATACCCCCTGCATCGGCGGCGTCAGAACTGGATGATAAGGTAAATGTTAAGATCACACAATTTCCTTTCCTATATTCATATTCTGTTATTCCTTTTGTTGTTAATGTTTAATTATACCTTGTTTAATATTACCAGATGGGGATGTAGCCCCTGGAGTTGGGATTTTTAAAATTATTTCAAATGACAGGGCAAATGTTGAGATGATAAGGTTAATGTTAAGATAGCAATATTTTGCTTTAAATGGCCAATATTAACGAGGCCCTGGACAATAAGATAACTCAAAAACAGAAATAGAGATTTTGATTAAATTCATATCATAATGTCATTTACTTATATACAAGAGTTTGGTGAAAAATGAATCAATTTCACCGCTTAGTTTTTCGGGGGGACCATCTCAAAGATTTCCTTGTTTTCTCCGTATGATTTCATATAAAAACAAGATTTTTTGCATTATAATTGCAATTTATAAAAAAACTGAAGTAGAGAATTTGATAGGATTATCATATGTTGAAAAGAGACACAAAAGACAAAATATATCAGGTTCTGTGGAAGTTTAACCGCCTGTGTGAGCTTCAGGGAACATCTCAAAATCATATTTTTACATATTTATGCCCCCCTTCGAAGAAGAGGGGACATATAGGTTTGCCGCTGTCGGTCGGTCGGTCTGTCGGTCTGTCGGTCGGTCTGTCGGTCGGTCGGTCGGTCGGTCTGTCGGTCGGTCCGCGACATCAGTTTCCGTTCAATATCTCTGGAATGGATTCACATATTGAAATGAAATTTTGTATACAGACACATCAAACAAAAATCTAGGTCAAGTTCATATTTGGGTCCGATCAAAAAAATTTTGACAGAGTTATGCCCCTTGCATTTCGAAAAATACCAAAATTTCAGGGTTTCCGTTCAATATCTCTTGAGTGGATTCACATATTGAAATGAAATTTTGTATACAGACACATCAAATTAAAATCTAGGTCAAGTTCATATTTTGGTCCGATCAACAAAATTTTGACAGAGTTATGCCCCTTGCATTTCGAAAAATACCAAAATTTCAGGGTTTCCGTTCAATATCTCTTGAATGGAGTTACATATTGAAATGAAATTTTGTATACAGACACATCAAATGAAAATCCAGGTCAAGTTCGTATTAAGGTCCGATCGAAAAAATTTTGACAGAGTTATGCCCCTTGCACTTCGAAAAATACCAAAATTTCAGGGTTTCCGTTCAATATCTCTTGAGCGGATTCACATATTGAAATGAAATTTTGTATACAGACACATCAAACAAAAATCTAGGTCAAGTTCATATTTGGGTCCGATCAAAAAAATTTTGACAGAGTTATGCCCCTTGCATTTCGAAAAATACCAAAATTTCAGGGTTTCCGTTCAATATCTCTTGAATGGAGTTACATATTGAAATGAAATTTTGTATACAGACACATCAAACAAAAATCTAGGTCAAGTTCATATTTGGGTCCGATCAAAAAAATTTTGACAGAGTTATGCCCCTTGCATTTCGAAAAATACCAAAATTTCAGGGTTTCCGTTCAATATCTCTTGAATGGAGTTACATATTGAAATGAAATTTTGTATACAGACACATCAAACAAAAATCTAGGTCGAGTTAATATTTGGGTCCGATCAAAAAAATTTTGACAGAGTTATGCCCCTTGCATTTCGAAAAATACCAAAATTTCAGGGTTTCCGTTCAATATCTCTTGAATGGAGTTACATATTGATATGAAATTTTGTATACAGACACATCAAATGAAAATCTAGGTCAAGTTCGTATTAAGGTCCGATCGGAAAAAAATTGACAGAGTTATGCCCCTTGCACTTCGAAAAAAAACCAAAATTTCAGGGTTTCCGTTCAATATCTCTTGAGTGGAGTTACATATTGAAATGAAATTTTGTATACGGATACATCAAATGACAATCTAGGTCAAGTTCTTATTTGGGTCCAATCAACAAAATTTTGACAGAGTTATGCCCCTTGCACTTTGAAAAAACCCAAATTTCAGGGTTTCCGTTCAATATCTCTTGAGTGGAGTTTCATATTGAAATGAAATTTTGTATATGGATACATCAAATGACAATCTAGGTCAAGTTCTTATTTGGGTCCAATCAACAAAATTTTGACAGAGTAATGCCCCTTGCACTCGAAAAATACCAAAATTTCAGGGTTTCCGTTCAATATCTCTTGAGTGGAGTTACATATAAAAATGAAATTTTGTATACAGACACATCAAATGAAAATCTAGGTCAAGTTCATATTTAGGTCCGATCAAAAAAATTTGGACAGAGTTATGCCCCTTGCACTTTGAAAAATACCAAAACTTCAGGGTTTCTGTTCAATATCTCTTGAGTGGAGTTACGTATTGAAATGATACTGTTACTTTATACCCCCATAGGTTGTATCAATGCAAGTATAAAGTTGTGACAGACTTTAATCACAGAAGGGGTAGGGGGGCATTAATGTTTTACAAACATGACTTTTAACTTGTTGCCCTATATTTTGAAATAAAGACATCATAAAGGATGAATATGTCCTTATAGTTCTTGTTTACGGCATATAATATTTGTAAGTATATATTTCTCTATAAAAAGACAGCAAAATTCAATCGTGAAAATATATCGGGGCGATCTCAAAGCATATTTTGCAAGTTTACACATAACTTGTACTCTGTCTTTATCAGTACAATTGAAATTATAAAAAAACTGAAATAGAGAATTTGATGACATGTTCATACAGTGAAAAGTGAAACATAAGCCAGAATATATCAAGTTCTGTACAACTTTGACCGCTTGTGTGAGCCTCAGGGAACATCTCAAAATCATATTTTTAGCATATTTGCCCTTTATTTTGAAATAAAGACATCATAAAGGATGAATATGTCCTTATAGTGCTTGTTTACGGCATAAAATATTTGTAAGTATATATTTCTCTAGAAAAAGACAGCAAAATTCAATCGTGAAAATATATCAGGGGCGATCTCAAGGCATATTTTGCAATTTTACACATAACTTGTACTCTGTCTTTATCAGTACAATTGAAATTATAAAAAAAACTGAAATAGAAAATTTGATGACATGCTCACACAGTGAAAAGTGAAACATAAGCCAGAATATATCAAGTTCTGTACAACTTTGACCGCTTGTGTGAGCTTCAGGGAACATCTCAAAATCATATTTTATGCATATTTGCCTTTTATTATGAAAGAAGGCCTCATAAAGGATGAACGTGCTCGTATATTTATTGTTTATAGTATATCATATTCGTTAGCATATATCTATCAAGAAAAAGACAACCAAATGATATTGCCAAATATGTAAGGGACCATTTTTAAAAAAGCATATTTTTGCAATTTTACACATAACTTGTACTCGCAGATATAAAGTGAAATTAAAAAAAAAACTGAAACAGAGAATTTGATGAAATATTTTTATATATTATAAAGAGAAACATAAGACAGAATCTATCAAGTTCTTTCAAGTTTGATGTCCAGCCGTTTTGTGTGAGCTTCAGGGAACATCTCAAAATCATATTTTTTAACATATCTTCCCTTTATTTTGAATAAAGAACGAATGTGCTCGTATAGTTATAGGGTTTGTTCCTGTCATACTTCTTACTCAAGGTATACTTTGAGTAGGAAGTATGACAGGAACAAACCCTATAACGAATTTATCATACCGAGAACCATTTCGTAACGTATTCTGTGTAATTCTTAACGTTTGAAAATTTATTGACCTAACTCGGCGTAAAGGTAGGTCACAATGTGACCGTAATACTGCGACGTCATTGGCTGAAATTAGTTCGAGGCGTGATAATACGACATATCACATCCCTCTCGGAAAAGACAGCCAAATGCTATCGCCAGAATACAAAATTTATGTAAGGGACAATCTCAAATCAAATTTGTGTAATTTTAAAACATATAACTTGTACTTGCAAGTCTCGAAGATAAAATGAACAAAGCGTTTTTCTCTTATTGCCTTATCTTTTGTCTAATTTGATTCAACATCGATATCTATATCATTATTCTAAAATTTTAATACATCGTATTTTAGGGGAAACGTCTGAAAAGTTACATGGATTACTCACAGATCACACATTAATCTTTAAACTTTGCAGGTCTCGGATCTATAAGCGTTTCTATAGGCGTTTTAAATATACTATATAGGCGGCCGAACCCAAAACCATACTCTCCCGTAAACGACCCCCCTCCCACGTATCAGTGACCCTCCCCCTTCCGAGGGAGGAGTTGATGTACTTGGTCCATCCCTCTCTAGACGAATGAAAGAGAATGAAACCCTGAAAATAAAATGCATACTATATATTTATACAGCTACTTTTTCTGATTGCAGGACCGGAGCGCCTCGTTTCAATGAATTAATGTACTTTATTTAATATCTTATATTTATAAATTGCTCGTAAAACCTTGAGAAAAAAATCATGTAGCGACTTTAATCTGAGTACTTCCCCCTTTTTCCCCTGAAAAAAAAAGAAAATGACATATATCTATGTAAAATACATTCGTATTACGAGGATATATTTAAAATATACTTTAAATAATTCAATATAAAACTTTAATAATTGAATATGTTCTACTCGATTATAAGAGGTATGCAGATCCCTCGCAAAATTTTCTAGTTTAACAATGCCATCCAACCTCATGAGAGAAAAAAAAAAGAAATTAAAGTAAAATGAAGATTCGTCAGCGTTGTTGATTATGAAATTTGCGAGCAAGGTGAGACGATTTACTTGCTGCAACTTGGCTGATAATTCTCTCGATTAGACGAAAAGGAACATCAAGCCATTTCTGAACACAAAAAAAATAATAATGATGAGAAAACACGTGCTTCCGTGCCGTGCGTATGACTAGCTAGCAATCCCCCCCCCCCTCCCCCCCCCCCCAATGCAATGGGATTGTAAAACGATGATTTATGATGCAAAAAAAATATGTGTACATAGTATCAGGAAAGTACATGTTGTTGTTGTTGTTGTTGTTGTTGTTGTTGTTTTTTTTTTTTTTTTTTTTTTTTTTTACAAAATTAATGAATTAAAAATAGTTTTGATCGATAAAGTTCTATTTAGTTTTCTATATGTTTCTCGTTTTTTCTAAAGGCCCCTGTTATAAAATAAAATATCTATTTAGTGGGAGGAGGTGCACCAAATAATGATAATATTAAAAACCTTGAGTCAATCCTAGTCTGACGATCTCATCATCTAACCATGCTTTGCATTAATCTTCGTTTATTACGAACATACACAGATTACTAGCCTATTGATTTTTAGCGCGGCGTTAAATGCTTTGTCGCGTCATTTGATTGTGACGTCATAGTATGACAGTACGTTAGGTGCGATGTAGAGATAAAAGATTGAACCGGTTACGGGAATGCGCGAAACAATGCGCACACGTTTTGTCCAGGGCCTCGTTAAGCAAAGTATAAGTGCTACATGTTCCAAACTTACATGGTGGATGTATCTCTGATCAAACTTTCATAAAATGAACCTACTTTTTCCGCTTGAGTGATTTTGCTTTTAAAAGCCAATATTGAGCAAAGCATAAGTGCTACATGTATCTATAATTAAACTGTCATAAAATGACCTTGACCTTTTTTTTTTCACTTGAATGATTTTGCCTTCAAAAGCCAATATTTAGCTAACTATAAGTGCTACATGTTTCAAACTTTCAAATTGGATGTATCTTTAATCATACTTTCATGGAATAACCTTGACCTACTTTCTCTGCTTTAGTGATTTTGTCTTTAGAAGCCAATATTGAGCAAAGTATAGGTGCAACATGAGTATACAATTGTGTATAATTGTATAAATTGGGGAAAAAAGTGAGCTTAAGAAATTGGCTGTCATTAACGACATCATGCTATGCAGTCAATCATTAGGTGACTCTGGCAACTATTTTTGATACACTACTCCGCTAATCGTTCTTGTTGTAGAACTACCAGCTTAGATTATTGACAGAGAAAGGTATGGGTGATGCTGTACAGGAGTATGTGGACAAAGAGGAAAGAGACGCCATTGATGAATTAGTCAAATATCAGCTGGAAAAAACCCAGGTCAGGGCTGCTAAGAATAGTCTGTAAACTTTATATGAAGAAATTTATTTGTTACAGTAGTATTATTGAATTGTTTCGATTTTTACGATAAATTTTCTTTATAAATTATTGTCCTTTAGAAGGAAGACTCATTCTGAGAAAAATAAGACACCATCACCTATCCTTAGAAAATATTATTATTGTTTGCTGCAAGTCTGAAGAATTAAAATGAAAAAAAAAATTTAAATATCCATTATAATGCATTTATTTATCACGTAATAGGACTACCTGAAGAAAAGGAATACAGGTGAGGATATAATAGAGCAGGAAGTGAGCCGCTACAAAGAGGAACGCAAGAAAAAACGAGAGGATGAAGCAGAGGTGAAGGAGGCCATAAAACGAGCTCAGACAAAAACTGCCTCGCAGACAGGTAGTTACCGTGACGATGCCGATAGCCCCAATAACGACTCAGATGGGAGTGAGCTGCCAGACATGTCAACACGAGGCAGAGGGAGAGGTAGGGGTCGGGGGAGGGGCAGTAGAGGAGGCAGCACCAGTGAGGGGAGGGGAAGGGGTGGTAGGGGATCCAGAGGTGGACGAGGATCAAGGGGTGGAAAGAACAAAGATCCAGTTGTACCATCATCTAATAGCACTATTATGGATGCTTTCTCCTCACAGAGGTCAAGGCAGGCATCAGGGAGATCAAAGACATCTAAAAGGTACAGCAGCATTTGTATATTTTGTTTTAGGCTCACCTTAGTCAAAGACTCAAAGCGAGCTATTTTCATGTAATAATGCATGTGGCCACTTTTAATTTCACAGAAATATGTAGGTTTTGCAGGAATTTCACAGAAAATTGTCAAATTAAGATATTTCAGAGGGCTGAAGCTACGAACAAGTGCCTTAGAACTTGATGAAGATTCACATCATAACATATACAATACATTAACTACAAAGTACCATTTTGAAAACCAAAGTAGTGTTTTGTAGGCCTACTTAGAGACATGAATAGCCTTAACATATAGAAGATATTTTGTATTCTTTACATTTCAGCTACATGGAATCTGATGATGATGATGTCATTCCTATTGACGATGATCCATTTGACGTACCTTCTTCAGCACGCAAGTCTAAATCATCCCCTGCATCAAACAGTAGAGCTTCAAAGTCCACCAGTAAAAAACGAGGGGTCAATTTTGACTCGGATTCTGATGATGACCTATATCCAACTAAGAGGAGAAGATGAAATTTCATGTTTCTGTTGACTGTGCCAATGAAATCGAAGCTTGTTATTCAGTGTATTTGTTTAAATTCCTATGCATTTAATAAAGTGAAATTGTTAGTGATAATACTAGTGCCTTGTTATGCTTTACTTAGGGTCAATGGTCACATGTATTCTCTACAAGCAACATCATGTATATATACATGTACTTCTATTGAATCAATATACATGTACATGTAGTTTAAGGTCTGCAAGTCTGTGGCCAAATTTTTTTTTTTTAAAGTGATTCTGATTTCATATTTCACACAAGTCATGTTGCTTGTATTAAAACGTTTCTGTAGATAAGAATTTTTTGGCCGGATTGCAAAGCAATTCCGGTCTATAGATTGACGATGTCCGTCTGTCTGTTCGTCCGTCTGCCGTCAACATTTTGGTTAAAGTTTCTGGTTGAGGCAAAATTTAAGGAACTACATGTATATGTAGTAGAAACTTTATATTATACATGAAGCTTGCCCATCACAAGACCTTTCAATTTATGCCGTAACATTTGACCCAGTGACCTTGACCTTGGACTTTGACCTAGTTAAAGATTTTGGTTAAAGTTTCTGGTTGAAGCAAAATCTATGGAACTGTATGCAGTAGAAACTATATCAGACATGTAGGTTGCCTCTGACAAAACCTTTCAATTTATGCTGTATTATTTGACATAAATCAGTTAGTGACAAAAACTTACTTTGCAATCCAGCCATACCGTCTTTAGCGGTGTTTTTTTTTTCTTATGACCTTGACCTACTTTGAAAAAGAAACCTTTCAGATTTGTCATAAATTTTGATTGGTATGTGATAGGGCTTTTGTATTTCACATGTATTCTATGTAATAAGACCCATCTGATATAAAAAAAATTTTCAAGTCGTGACCTTGACCTAAAAATAAGATATTTTGGTAATGGATTTGTGCTACCCTACTTTGAAACTGAAGGTATGACCGTCTTTCAGCTTTACCTTGAACTTTGATATTCTTTTTAAAAGACTGAAGTTTACATCATGCTGGAGATATAAAGACTCTCTATAAAGACAAGTTTTGACCTTGTTCCTATCAGTGATAATATAGAAGCAAAGTATGCCTTATATGTATTTTGGTTTCAAGCTCATCCAACTGAGCCATATCTAACAGTCATAGTGTTAATTCTGTTGTGAACTTTCCAAATTATTGCTCATGTTAAGTTTATGTGGAGCTATATTTACCAGCTTTGGCTGCAGGTACATGTATATGTTAAAGACCTTGATTACTCAAAATGCGTTGCCTTGGTGATTTATTAAGGATCAAAAATTTTAATTAATGCCTAGATTTGGCTTGCTTTGGTGCTTCAGCAATGATGTACATTTTGTACATACAGAAAGCAATACAACTACCATCCTTTCTTACATCCAAACAGTGTGAAAACTTCTTGGACAACTGAATTCTCCACTATAAGCTGTTCCCGTTCAGTGGTACAATAACAAACTTGTTCAAGTTTACACATTTAGCCCCTGTGATACCAAATTTGATCTCTGACTATAGATCATACCACCCAGTACAGTAAAGTCAGGGTCACATGGAGATCTCGCAACAACCCAGTAGTCGCATGGATATCTCACAACCACCCAGTAGTCACATGGATATCTCATAACCACCCAGTACAGTTATGTCAAGGTCACATGGAGATCTCAACCACCTTGTACAGTAATGTCAAGGTCACATGAGACCTCACAACCACCCAGTACAGTTATGTACAGGTCGCATGGAGATCTCACAAGCACCCAGTACAGTTATGTCAAGGTCACATGGAGATCTCGCAACCACCAAGTAATCACATGGATATCTCGCAACCACCCAGTACAGTTATGTTAAGGTCACATGGAGATCTCAAAAGCACCCAGTACAGTTATGTCAAGGTCACATGGAGATCTCCCAAGCACCCAGTACAGTTATGTCAAGGTCACATGGAGATCCCACAACCACCCAGTACAGTTATGTCAAGGTCACATGGAGATCTCACAAGCACCCAGTACAGTAATATCAAGGTCACATCGAAATCTCACAAGCACCCAGTAATGTCAAGGTCACATGGAGATCCCACAACCACCCAGAACAGTAATGTCAAGGTCACATGGAGATTCCACAACCACCCAGTACAGTAATGTCGAGGTCAAAAACTATTTCTGATAGGATTCTGTCACAAAAGCAAGCATCTGCATCAAAAATTACCTTCAGAGTCTGATAACCTTGTTTCCGTCACATGAAGCAATTATAAATCAAAGCTATATATGTTTATCACTTTTGAATTTAATTCATTAAAATAGTGTATATTCTATATGATGTAAATGCCATGGACAACTTGTGTTTCCCTCTAGATAACAATGAAAGCATGATATGACAGTGCTCTGTTTGTCATTAAATATTAACAAATGTAAAAATCAACAACATAGTAAGTCTTCTAAAGACTTGTAAGGATAAAACTCACAGGGTTGTGTAGGTTACACTTTTTCATTCCTTAATTTCAATCTGAACTCTTAAAATTGTTCAAATCAATGAAATTTTGGGGTGCTTCTTTTAAAAAATATTCTTACAATCCTCTTATAAATGTACATGTATACACTGATAGAGCCTTATTGAAGTCAAGATCCACTTGTACTTTATAATATTATCCCTCGGAATGCATTCTACAGACCTAACATTTCCGCTTGATGGCAAATGAATTCTTAATCAGAGAAGTTGTACAATTTGATATTCACTGTAGTTAAATGGGCTGACACTATTCACAAGACCTGTAATTTCAATATAGTACTGTATATGTAGAATCAATATGCAGGTATTTTCTATGAGGTTTCCAAATAGCAAAGAAGTGCATTTAACATATTCAGTAAAATACTTTCATGTATTTTACAATGTAAATATCATCATATACAATTCAAAGCTCTTTTATACTACTACTATTTTCCTTTTATCGAAAATTGTCACACACACCATGTATGCATGCTGAGATTTACTTGCACAATCTCAGGAAGACAGTATTAACAGCACTGATAAATACACAGTGAATGTTTTTACACATATAGTAACCTAATTTCATCTTCTTGAATCGCAGTGTAAACCTTCAAATTTGTTGTAGATACATGTATTGCAAGAATGTGATGCAGATAAAAAAGTACTGATGTCACGTTATTGGTTTAAGGGAACAGAACTTTGAAATTTTAATAATTGTCACAAACATATTGTACAACCCTGTTGACAGGAAGTCCTGATTTTATAAATAAATGTTCATGATATACATGTAGTCTATTGGCACCAATATCCCAGCATTCAGAGAGTTATCAGTCCTCTGCATCATCATCTACGTCATCTATGTCATCATCATCTAACAAGTCATCTTCATCCTCATCTTCCATCTACAAGTAAACAGAAAAACTTCAATTTTAGGACTTGAAATAAGTGCCAACTTGAATGCAGGTCACAAAGAACATAAAATTATGCATATGAATTATACTAAAATTTTATATTTGTCTGTTTATACATGTATTTGTATATCAATTTATCTCCATGAACATATGAAATCCCTGGTATGCCAGAATTACTACTAAATCTTTTTGACCTGATTTTTCTTTTGGTCGGACCTTTTTATTACACAGAGTGACTCCCCATTTGGGATGGTAGCTGTTCTAAAATGATGGTAATCTATCAAGAAAATTATCATTTAAAATGTGAAGGCTTCTTGAGATTTTCATCAATGGTAAGATGTTTGATACCTCCTAAATTACGAACTACATGTATTTATAATAATTTTCAAAAGAACTTATAATACATACCTGTACACCAGCCTCCTTTAACTTGGCTTTGTATTTCTCTATTTTTGTATCTTGGTCTGCAAGTAATACTAGTAAATCTTCTTGTTCCTTTTTCAAAGTTTCTAATTCCTCTTGAACCTCCTTCTTTTCATCTGTTAATTTACCTTTTTCTTCTTCACATTTCTACAAAAGAAATTCAGATGTGAAATCGAGCTCAAGGTTACATGGTAAGACAACGCTTGGATCAGGATGGAGGGCATAAAAAAAGCACGTTCAAGCATGCATAAAAACATAGAACACAATTGTATTCTCTCACATACAGAAGACATACGTTTAGACATATCAAGTCAATTCAATTTAAATTTGTTACAAAGTAACTTAAAATATAGACCCAAAATACAAATAGAGATGTTTTTGAGTATTTTTTTACACTTACATTATATTTATCTAAATTTTTCAGGCTTTCCTCATTCGATTTCTTGACTCTTTCCTGCAGGGTCATTTTCTCTTCTAAAAGTTTTTGAACTTCTTCAGGGCCTGGTAGGTTTTCTGAGCTGCTAGATAATCTCTGATTCTGAAAACAAATCCATTTTAATAAAAAGATATCAATTGCATGTACATATAGGTGCAAAGTTTCCAGTCACAAATGAAGAATCTAATGGGAAACAGTCTTATATGAAAACTAGGTAGATTTTTTTTATCTCATTGACAAATTTTTTTTATATACAAAATGAAAAATTTGTGAACATATAATACATTAAAGAAAAAATTAAGTCTACAATAAATGTTACAATAATGAATCGATATTTTACATGGATAATCATTTGTACAACTTAAAGAAAGTGAAATTTACTTACTAAATCTTCTATTTGTTTTAAAGCATCACTATTTTGTGTATTTATCCTACTAATTTCATTATCTTTTTCTGCAACAGTCTGTCTTAATTCCTGTAAATCACTTTGTAACCTAGATATTGTAGTTTGTAACACAGCACTTTCACTTGGATTATTTTCCTTATCTTCTTCACTCTGGTTTAAAACTCGTGTTCCTGCTAAAGTTAAATCTGTTTGCTGAAAAACAAAACCTTGTGTGAAAACATTATCTTTTTAAAAGTCATTAACAAATTCAAATTCAAATTACCAATTTAAATTTGACAATGGCTCCTTAAAAAAAAAATACCAAGAACCAAGAGTTACTTGCCAGTTTTTCTATCCGTGAGTCTTTCTCAGCGTTTTGAAGTCGGAGGTTTTCTATATCTGTACGTAATGATTTCACTTCCTCTTCCATTTTTGTATCAGGAACGTGATTCACAACAGTACCTACACAAAGCAAACACATACATGTATGTGAATATTATAGTTAAATCATATATGGGATAAACAAAATATACATTTCCATTTACAAAAATCAAAATTCATTCTTATTTTATCTACCAGTATCCGAATCTAGGGCTAGGGCATATTAAAGCTTGGCCACAATTCAGACATGAGTACATGACTTAGCTTCATTAGAAGGCATTCATACAATATAACAAAGGTAATATAACATTACAGATAGTAAAGTCAACCATAAGAGAAGAAATTTACTTGTCCACTTGTTTAGTCCCTACTCTATCTTTAATATTTGACAAACCTTTTTGTACTTTGAGCAGTGCATTCTGGTCCTTGAGTTGCTGGACCAGATCCTGTAGCTGTTTTAGTTCTTGCTGGGCCATGGAGTGTTTGGACTGAAGCTGTAACAGCTGGTTCTGGGATTCATTCAAACGTTGGTCCTGTACATAGGGAAAGTACCACATACATGTACATTGCATATGTATTTCCGACAGTGGTTCTTTTCTATTCTTTATTACTTATGTTTGAAGGACACTTCCGACATTCATGTTTTGCCCAGATTTATTCAGTATCATTGAAAAAGAAAATTTATTGCCAAGAATTCTATTAAACTAACAAATCAAAGCTTTAAAATGAACACATTTAGGATAAAAGTAAATTTTTCTCATCTTGTGTTTTTAATATTGAACAATTTTCTACCAATATCTACAAATCTAAACCTTAACCATTCAAAGCAACCATTTGAAGCAGAATATTGAGTCTTTGCGGATTACAGAGTTTTTTCCCCTTACAGACGGTATCTGACATAAAACCATTGTGATGTCATGAAAATGGTATGGTAATTTCGATTTTATACCGTCATTTCACAGACTTTTAGGACTGTTTCCATAGAATTAGATGACATCATAATCAGTCTACGTCAGATACCGTCTCAAATGGGAAGTAACTCTGGTTTTCGAAAATAGCGAATAACAAATGTTTGGGCCATTAAAAACTACATCCTAGCTCACCTGTTCTTCGATGAGATCTTTGTACTGTTTGACCACTTTCTCATGTTCCTGCATGCTGGCCATTTTGGCTTGATGTTCTTTGATTACTGCTTCTGACGAGACTGCTTTTAATGCATCAGCTAAAACCAATTTATAGAATTGCATTTAATAATAACTATCTTACAATACTTTATTTATGTATATCAGGAATATAACTATAAATGGAATTAGACATGTGTATACATAGAAGATTTACAGATATACATGTATATGAAAACAACTGTATGGTTTATGAAAATAATTATCTGACAGTAAGGGTAATTCTACAGGGTGGCCAGAGATTTTGATAAATGAAATTCCCTGAAATTTCCATGATTTTCCCTAACTTATACACGATTTTCCCTGACAAAATGCGCACAAATACTAATATATTTCACACTGTTTTAGTTCAAATATGCAATTAAAGTTCCTTTGTTGTACTTACTCATTTCTAGAAAATTGTAATTAACTTTGTATTCAAAGTGTTCATTGGCGAGCAAAGCCAACCAGAAAAATTTTAAGACAATAAATACGCAATAAAATGTCTTACTGGTATTTCTTTGTTCAAATGTATTTTGTCAATTCCATCAGGTATTTGTTATTTATTCAAACATTATCAGAATAAAATTCCCTGATTTTTTCCTTATTTTCATGACATTTTCAAACTACCTGATTTTTCCCTGCATGAAATTTTTATTCAGCAGTTTCCTTGTTTTTCCTGTTTTCCCTAAGTCAATGGCCACCCTGTTTTAAACAGATCACCAAATGGAATGAAAATACAAGGAAGTGTTGTGAAGAATAATTACTTACTCTCTAAAAGTTTGAATGCCTTAGTGAATTCATGATCAAAGATAACTTCATTCGGCTGTTTGTAGTGAAGGTGTGGCTTCTTGGCAGCCCTTGTATAACTCTCTGTCTTAGGCACTTGTGTAAGTTTGTCGGTAAAGTTTTCTAATCCTATCCTCTTCTCTATTATTTGTCTCAAAGAAACTCTGAAAAGATCATGAAGAAGGGAGTGGAAGTATAAGTGATTGAGTCTTCTACGCAAGTTGCACGGTAATTCCAAATTTTATAAAATACATGTATTGACATTCTTTTACACATCAAATTTAGTAGTACTTGTACATTAGTAAATGAAATTCCGATAAGAGCGAGATTATTCTGGATTTAATCAGCAATACAATACAGAATGACTTTTTTCTGGTCTTCAATCTATCATAAGATTTAATTCCTAAAATGAACTGTTACATAATAGCACATGTACTTACTTATTGAAAGTTTCATTTGAGTCATCATTGAAGAGAACAGATATTCCCAGTGAGAATGCACACAATCCCTGGACGATCGACTCATTCTCATCGTTATCAGAGGCCGATACTTGGGTTATTAACTACATCAAGTCAAGGAAAGTTCATAATCATTACATTAAATATGATACATGTATTTCTTCTTATTGGATTTGTAATTAAAAGTTAAGATGTCATTTTAAACAAAATTTAATTTTGTCCGTACTTTATACAAAATACAGTGCTGCAAGAAAGAGACATGCTTCTGTACAAGCAAAAGATGGTGGTCTTCCTTCAATCTCACATTTCACTGTGACGTATCACGTGATGCACACAAATGATATGTTCCACGGGAATCCCCTTTGATTAAAACAAGTAAATACTATCTAAATCTACTTTATATGAATTTACTTTAGGCCTATCATATGGTCATTATTATTAATCATATGATGGTAATTTATTCTGGTCAAGAAAAGACATATATTTGGAGAACACTTAAACAGAAAATTTTGTATCTGTCTGTGCACCATATCATAACATGTGGTGAGCATTGAAAAAAATCTGTTTAAGTGTTCTCCGAATACACGTCTTTTCTTGACCAGAAAAGATAACCATAATATCATTGATGATAATGGCCATATGATAGGCCTAAAGTAAAATCATATCAATAAGATTTAAGCAGTATTTACTTGGTTTAATCAAAGGGGATTCCCGTGGAACATACATGTATCATTTGCGTATCATGTGATACGCCACAGTGACATCTTCAATGACATTTTAAAAAGACCCACGATTCCAACATAGGCAAACAAAAGACTAATAGAATCTGTTACCTATACTGAACAGATATAGAAAATCTCAGTCAAGGGTGACTGCTACGAATAATCACAACCGAAGAATTAGCCGAGGTTGAGATATTTACTGTATACTGGTATCACCTGAGACTAAGAATTCCTCTATATCGGTCTCAAACACAGTAAAAGATTCTACTTCTCTCCGTTCTGTATTACACGAAATATGAATGTGTCTTTGTGTCATCATCGGAGTGTGAGAAAGAAAAATCTCCCATGGGTAGTTCAGTAGTATTTCCTTGGCTAAGGTGTGAGAAAAGATTGAGTTCTCATAAATGTCATTACATATTTTTCTTGAAGCCGATTCCATCATATGCACTGTCGATGAATATAAACCAAGGATACATAAGGTATATTTGCTGAGTTGGCCAGAAAATGGGCTACAGCTATTGGACAGTCCATCATCCAACCACAGAGCAGCATCAGTAAGCCAATCCTAGTTTGTACTTTACCTCCCTACAAGAAAGCAGTAACAAATATTCAACAGAACAGCCTTTTGTTACTCTGAAAAGTTAAATTATGTATTCAATACAAAGCACTGTCAGAAGGCAATAAATATTATGTATTTGTGAAACACAAATGGCCTCGTCAGCATCTTTGTCAGTAAAACAGCTGTAATGTAAAAAGAAGGTCAATCTCAAAGTTCAAGGTCACAAGGTAAAAGTTTTGGTATGCATGGAAAGGTCTTGTCACAAGGAATACACATGCAAAGCTATATCACTTACTATTCAAAAGTTATGCCCAAGGATAAAGTTTTCACAGACAGACAGACAAAACTATATACCCTGGAATCTCCATTTACAAGTGCATAAAAAGCTAGCAAGAAATGAATAAATGTCTCAAAAGAATAATAAAAAGACAAATAATTATAAGGCATATTATATGGGAGTCAAACAGACTCCAAACAGAAGACTAGATAGTTTTACAGGGAGAGTGGTATGCAAAATACAAAACTTACCTGGGCCAGTATATTACAGCACTGCTGTAACAGAGAGACAGGGGGACTGCCTAAGCTTGTAGCTAGTTGTACACGTAACAGCTGCTCTTTCTGTTGCTCATTCCCCATAATGGCATGAAGCAGAGCTACCGAGGCAAACCAGTTAGAGAGAGAGTCTCCACTGAACAAGCCACCACATAACAACTGACCTGCACTTATGGTGTTTGCTGTAAGGAAATAAATGTTATCTATATCATTGGCTACTAGGATAGGATTTACATGTATAACATTGAACATTAAAAAAAAACCATTAGACTTTTTCAAGAAGTTGAGAATTCAAAAAACATCAATGTAATCAATATTGGGAAAAAGAAGATTTGAATATCCCTAGAAAATTCAGCAAAATGACAGGCAAATAAACTAATCATATTTTTATCACTTACCATCAGAGGAGGTAGGGAGTAAGGTCTGTACAATCTGGGATTGGCCTACTTCATTTTTGTAGAGGAAAGACTGAAAACAATATAGTACAGCACACCGGAGAGTAAAAGGCTGCTTCTCGTTCACCATCGACATCAGCAGTACAACTATGGCAGGTCTGTGAACAGGCAAAAGTAATATATTTATTCAAAGTCTATCAGACCAGGCTATGACTTACACTATGCACAATCTTATTAAAGAGTATAGGTAAAGCACTTACATTTCATCCTAGAGACCATATAGTGATATACCTAGGCATATTTATATATACATGTACGTAAGTATTTCCAATAAAGAGCCAGAGAGGTGAAATGTTTTGGAAACAAAAAATTCAAGTCTTTTATAATTTTATAAAGTGTATGACTTGGTAGATTTTTTTATCAGTACTTCTGACATGGCTTATATACCAATATAGACTCATATACATGTATATTACATACCTAGGTGGGTTTGATGGAGCCATCACAGAGGCAAAATACTCCTGGTTCTGTAGATTTCCCCTGATGACCTCAGATACAGTGTTAATGGTCTGTAATACAAAGGATTCTATCAAAATCCTGATTTTATTCGGAAATATTATAGAGAAGGTTGATTCGTACATGTATTTCAGGAGAATAATTTACAAAAACTATTAAGGTATACTGACCTCGGTGAGAACATCTGCCGGCACACCACTGGCCATAAGGATCTTAGACAACTGCTGTAATAATCCTGTTAATCATAATACATGTATATCGTATTGAAAACTTACATGTAGTTTAGGCAAACTAATAGTCTTTTACAAAATTAAAATATTAGCAGTAAATTATCTAACATTATGAATCGACATTATTTTTTAAATTCATTTGAATGATTGTTTATTTACTGACCACACTGAAACATTGTCCTCTGGCACGCAGTACTTTGTTGTTGTGGATTATTTGGTGATACAAGGCACCTCACTAGCTGAAACGAATTAAATATTGTTGAGAAATTTTATCTGTGGAAAATCAACTACGACAGAAATATGAAGAAGCAGACTGAAGTAAAATCAAAATCAATGGAAAGGATAGATTGTAAATTCTAAAAATAGACTAACAGGCAAAAATCCAACTTCTACAGTACCTGAACTTGAGTGAAAATTATCATGTTTCATAGATGTTATATCATATTTAGCATGCTTATTATATAAGTATGATGGTAGCCTTCTCTTACTGTCAACATAAGATGTATGTTGGTGACTTTCTGAGCCGACCATCCCACTTGTGACGATGTGTGTTCTGACTCCAGGTCAAAATAAGGCGTCAATCTCTGTATGTAACTGCTCTCTCTGAAGAAATTCTGGTTAGATGTGTTATTCTTCAGCAGATTGGTGAGTAATATAAGGCAATCCTCTACCACTATACCTGTATAATAAGAGAAGAATGAAGAGATGTCACACAAGCCTCCTCACATACTTAGTATTATTCATTTTCTTTATAATAAATAAAAATAAGGAACGGAACATGCTGGAATTTCTTTTGGGTGACAATCAAATTTTGAGGTTAGCAGGACCAAGTTGAGGTAATCATCAGTGACTGCAAGTTATCACTTATGTATTTATGCTTGTACTCAATTATAGAATCATATTCCAAGTTTGCTACCTCCATCACTGTTTCCTTCATCCCTGACGATATCAAGTAAACGTTCAAATGCGTTTTCAAAAGCCACAATTTTCTGTAGATTTGTATTGTTTTTTGTTAATTGCGTCAGAAGCAACAAGGCCTGTAAATAAATAAAAACTTCATTATACATCTCTTTTACTGAAATCTGGCAGTGACAAAGTATTTTTCTTTTGTTATGACATGTATAATGACAAACTATTCAAGAAGTATAAGCTCTAAAATCAGATATCTACTATGAAAGTACAGCACACAAGGATGACATGAGACAGATTTTCCATGATAAAGTACATCAAAAAAATAAAAGATGAATCATACATCTACATGTAATTATCAGCACATATAAATGTAGAAATTAGAAGATAAATCGTCTTACATCATTACGTATGATCTCTCTGCTATCTGACAGAAGGTCCATCAGCTTCGACACACCCATAGGACTGACCAGTATAACCTCCTGTAATTCTTTACCCCGATTCATCAACAAAATGGTTAGCAACTTGACCGTTGGCCATCGTACATGGAAGTCATATTCCTGTTGATAAGACAACATCTTACTTTTATAGACATATTGTACACCTGGAAAGGTTAAAACTGTTTTAATTTTCTCCCATTGACCTGACCTAAAATTCAAATCTGAGTTAAAAAAAATTTGCAAGACTAGTGCATTAAAGATAGATCTGATATTCTTTTTTGAAAAGAAAATATGAATTTATCAAATTTATTTCAAATCAAATCAGTCCTATCAGTCCCATTTAAATGTACTTGACAATTCAAAACAAGTACATGTAAACAAAACGATGTTTTCTAATTAGTAATTAACATTTGTACAAAATATGTACATACATGTATATACACACACATGTAGAACAGCTTACTCTTATACTGACCTCCAACAATGATAACAATAGCGATATATTGTCTTGATTCTTTGTAAATATTTCCGCGAACTGAGTCCCTAGGTCCTCTGCTACATTACTTGGTATATTACTTTCGTCATCTAAAATACACAAATAGCATTGTTAAATAAAATGTTAGACAGGGTCTTCAACAAATCACTATGTGGATTATGAAAAAAACATGTCAGAAATTACTGTCCTGGAAGTTATCATTAAAGTAGAATGAAAACTTGAAACGAAAATCATTAAATGTCAGATCTGTGATAGGAAAGGCTAAAATATAATCCTTGTACATACATGTACTGACATCAAGTGTACACCAATTAGTTCATTTGTTTAATTTCTATGAATCAGTTATCTATTACATGTACTGTACAATTGCATAACAATGTCATGATATCCGAAACATACATATGATACATTCAATGATTGTTAAAGATAACAGAATTTATCTTGACATTGTGACTGAGACAGAGGAATCTCATCCGAGTGTAATAGTTTTGCAGATCTAGCAAATCTCTTGCACAAGGATGAGATTCCCCTGTCTCAGCTGCAACCTCATGATTGATTATTATCTCACTTAGCTCATTTTATCATCACTAAAATGACATCTTAACCAGTATTGATACCGAAATTTTCTCAAATCTAATAATGATATGATGTAACATTCTATGACTGCAAGAATATATGTCAAGTGGAGGGTGATACAAGAAAATCTCAAAAAGCAATGATTCCTTTTGACCTGCGTTTTGCGTATCTTATCCTAAAAATCCATTAAAAACCCTTCGATTTCTGTCGAAACGTCATGAGTATGCATGAGAATACAAAAGTAATCCTTGGGGTGACTTGTGCGAAATACTCGCTCTTCATGCCAATTAATTCCAAGGAGGTAGTCCCCTAAATTAACCCTCACACCGGTTAAGCAGCTTAAATTCTCAGTCTTGGAACTGATTTTTTATGTAAGCATGAAATGTCGGTCTGCTAACCATAATAGTCATGTTACAATGACCAGTATCATGAGTATGAGCAATGTTCCGTTAGGTTTATGATGCTGTTTAGATAAATCGTGGCATTTTATATGAAGATAATGGTAGGTATTCAAGCGTGCATTCTCCGATTTGGGTCAAAGTTATAGAAATATAAAACATTTCTCTTGTCCACATAGTCCATGTAATCCATTCAGTTTTGCGAGTCAATGCTACATTTTGCTTTTTTTCAGCAGTATAAATGAAAAGAATTGGCGACTTCAGGTATCATATTCATGTTACTAGTAACATCAAAAGTATGTAATTGTATGCAAAGGTTATACTAGGTATTTCTCAAACTTGCTAGACCAAAGAACTGCTGGAACAATACACTTATTAGCCCCCCCCCCAAAAAAAATACCTGAGATTACTGTCATCGACCGAACCTATTCAATTTTATTGACACAATAGTCATAAATCAAATCACAAGACAGGTATTCCTTCCAAGTGAGCTGTTTTCAATTATATAACACTTATTCCTTCACTTCAATCAGGCAGCAAGATAGATTTAATCCGTTTCACATGAGTGATGAACTGTCGGCAGTTTGTAAGTGACCAAACAATAGGAATTAACTGATTATCTGGTCACATTCCCATCGTATAATGGGGAATAAAAAGTTTACAGCAGTTTTATGTTTATTTTTCTTTACAAGAGGATGCCCTAAGATAAATAAATTATCTTTCAAAAATCCAGACCTACCGACCCTATTTTTTTTTCAGGATGCGACAGTAAACTCAGGTTATTTTTTGGCCTTACGAAAGAGGACGGGTTGTAGTCTTTGAAACCTATCAGTAATTTGCTTTCAATATTGTAACCAATGAAGTACACGTTTTAAAGAAAGTTGGGTGGAGAGGTCATGTACATGTATAATTACAAATCTGACCCATTGAATTTGAGTTTTGACCCGTTCATTTCTGCTGAAAAGGTACGCTGTACCCATTCAAACAATTTTCGAAATGAATCACTGCACTAGTAACTCTAGCAGTAAATCCTACCGTCTTCAGAGGGCTGGTTAGACATGATGTTACACAGCGTATCCAGACAATATCCTGTAATCTCAGCATCACTCCTGGAAATGTTAGGTAAATAGGTATTTATAGTACACAGTAAAAAGGTTCAACTCTTACAAGGATAATTAAGAGAGAAAATCACTGACCATCGAGCATTGTATGGAAACTTCAAAATTTTGATTTTCCTTTT
Organism: Pinctada fucata; assembly: GCA_028142955.1. Taxonomy (NCBI): domain Eukaryota; kingdom Metazoa; phylum Mollusca; class Bivalvia; order Pterioida; family Pteriidae; genus Pinctada; species Pinctada fucata. The sequence goes on from AP027103.1 coordinate 21,025,041, forward strand.
TTCACCTTTTTTGTAATCATTTTGATGCTCCTTGACCATTTATAGCAATAAAAAGGTTTTTAAACTTTTTAAAAGAATATTTGCCCGTGTTTTAGTTGTTACCATGGAAACCTGCCAGTGAGACAAAAAAAAAATCTGTAAATTTGTAAGATTTCCAACGTATTTTTTTCATGTTTCCCAATGCTCAATTAAATTCAATTAAGTATCAAACAAATGCCTCATGTAAAGTTTTAAAAAAAATTTGAATAACATGCATTAAATTGAAGTGACTCCGTTGCTATGGTAACCTGAAGTAGGCCTATTTTTTAAATTTTGAAAAAATTGAAATTATGTCTCTAAAACATAATTCAATATCTCAAATCTGCAACAGTCAGGACATATAATACAGGTTACGTATGATTAACCTATCATAGCTTTATTATAATCATGAAAAAAATCGGGAAGCCTTATTGAGGAAACTCGGAAAAAATTGTTTAAAAAAGTCCTTTTTTCAGTAAAATTCAAAATTAATCATATTAAATATCAAATAATTTTAAATTAATTTTCTTATTTACAAATGAATTTTCGCTCTTATTTTGTATAAATAGACTAAGGGAGATATATCTATATGTAATATGGGGAAAATCCTCCATAGCAACCGATTTTATTCCATAGCAACCATTTTCAATAATTAAATTTGATTATTTATGACAAGTTTTTTACTTGTTATGTATATGATTTTTTGTTTGGCTCATATGAGGATATTTTCTTATGTTGCAAATATTTCATCTTTTTCCAAAATTTCACAGAAATTGCCCATTTTACCTAGCAACGAGATATTCACCTTAGTTACCATACCTTTCAGCTCCGTAGATGCGTAATATCAGTTTATCTTGTATTAGCAAGTATGGATATTTATTCCATAATAATGTATTGAAAGTCTTACAATAATACGCAAATTACAAAACATGAGAAATTCTATACATAAGATGTGATAAATCCTTCATAGCAACCAATTTTATTCCATAGCAACCATTTTCATTAATTAGATTTATCATTTTATTACGGGCTTCTATCTAGTTATGTATGCAATTTTTTATTTGGCTCATAAAAGGATATTTTCTGTTGTTGCAAATAATGTATCTATTATCATAAAGGTCATTAAAATTGCCCATTTTACCTAGCAACGAGATGTACACCTTTGTACACCGTAGTTACCATACCTCCCAGTTCAGTAGATGCATGATACCGTTTTTTTATATATGCCCTCGTATGGATATCTATTGTATACTCATATATGGAAAGAATTACAGTGATGTGCAGTAACATGAGAAATTATATATATAAGATGTGAAAAATCCTCCATAGCAACCAAATGTATTCCATTACAACCATTTCAAAAAAGAATTTATGACAGGCCTTTATCTAATTTTATTTGCGATTTTTTAAGATGGAGCTTATCTTTTATCTAAAATGTCACAGAAATTGCCCATTTTACCTAGCAACGAGATATACACCTTAGTTACCATACCTTTCAGCTCCACATATGCATAATACCAATTTATTACATTTTACCAAATATGGATTTTTATTCCATACTTATATATGGAAAGACTTACAATAATTGGCAGATTACAAAATTCTCCATTGCAACTAACTTTTTACCTCAGCAACCATTTTTCGTTTTTCTGCTAGGCAACGTCAGATGGAATTTTCAAATGTAAAATGTTTCCTTTTTTTAAAATTATGTGTGCTATTGTATGATGAATAGAATGAAGAGATATTATTGTATTGTAATATTTCATCTACCTTGATGATTAATAGGAAATGACAGTTCTGTGCCACAAGCCCCATCACATGTTAATGGAAAATATAGGCCTCCCTCGCCTAAAGGTGAGGGACCGATCTATATCTTTTATAGAAATAGTGTCAGATATAAAATGGTCCGGGGATCACTGAAGCATATCCTCCTCCTCTTCAGGATACGCTTCAGTGAACTCCAGGACGAGCCTTACTGGCTCGTCAGAAGCTCCGATCAAAATTGTGTCACCAAGGCTGTATACAAATATTTTAAACATTTCCAATATGTGACCTTGACCTTGAAATCAATAGTAATTTTATGAAATTTTAGTAAAACGTGATAAGCAATAAGTGTATGAAGTCTGGTGAAGACCCATCATTTATGTACCCTCTACGCAGTATACAAAGATTTTAAACATTAGCAGTCTGTGACCTTGAAAATCAATTGGGTTCTTTCTATGTCCTAAGCAATTATTGTATGACGTTTGGTGAAGATCCAATCAAAACTGCAACCTTTTGGCTGTATACAAGGATTTTAATGTGGATTCTCTGTAAAAACCTTAAAAAATCTGACATGTTTGACCACGACATGTCTCATATTTTGGATATTTTTTGTGTACAAGGTGTATATGATGTCCTTAGAACGAAATGACCTTCCATTTTTATCTCTGACGTTCCGTTGCCATGTAAACCAATGTTTTGAATAAAAAAAAACCCCTTTAAATAAGGCAATTTTACGCATCCCTTTACTATGGAAACGAATGTCGAATGTATATGCAATTTTCTAAACATATTATTTAAACCCTCTTAAGTTAATTTACATTGTAATTTGATTATTCAATGCTCCTTCTCAATGTACACTATATGAATTTCAATTTCAAGAAAATTGCTTATTCATTTTAGGCCTTCAAAATGTGCCATTTTAGGCCAATTTAGACCTGATTTTACCTGTATTTCACTTAATTTTAACATGAGTAATAATGCAGTTGCACAAGATTAGAATTACAGTTGCCTATTTCATGAATAGTTCTATCCTAGGACTACATGGGATTTGAAGGAAATTTATGTAGAAATGAGATTTTTCTGTTTTTTTTTTTTTTTGCATTTGAAATAAGCTACTATGGTAACATTTGGAACGAATACATGTCATAAGTAAAAAGCTAATTTCTAAAGATGTATCCCTGCTATCGTTACAAAACTTGGTATGTAGATGTATTAAAGATAATTTGATGCTAACACGACCTTGAGAAAATGTCAAGGTCATTTGATCAATTTACAAGGTCATTGAAACATATTTGCTACTTTCAGGCCAAATGATGTGATTTTTCACTAAAAAAAAGACATGATTAACAGTAAACGGTCTGGAACAACCAATAAGGGGTCAAAGTATGATAACTGCATTATTTGTTGGGATGAGTATCAAAATTATCGAATACCATTGAAGACCCAAAAAAATGTTACATACTTTATGAGGAAAATCTAGAAAATCTTAATTTTATGCTCTTATTGAAAGTATGTCATAAATTGAAGTGAAATATAACTTAACAAAACTGTGATGAATGCGGTCTTTTCGAAATATCTAATGAAACATGTTAAAGAAATCAATTAAAAATAATTGGCTATCCTGTTTTTTGTGTAAATTTGAGTCTAAAGTTAGAAATGACCTTGAGCTTTGGACAGATGACCTTGAAATGATTAGAATGTTACGTGATAATGATAAACGAAATTTGTATACAGGTTTCCTATTTCATAATCATAGGACTCAAAAATGGGGGAAAATGTTTTCAAATATGTGGTACACCGAAATATTGATTCCAAGTTGCTATAGCAACGGTTTTTGATTAGTATTCATGACAAAATTGTGAGTTTCACCCTAAATTTCATTTCTTAAATTTTTCAGCAATGGACATTAATTTTGTCAAGGTGACATCGAATACCCATAACATGTGCCAAATTATGGTTTTCAACCTTCAAAATAGTCAAAAACAGGCAAAAAAAGACCCTAAAATAGACCTTATTTTAACATGGTTTCCATGACAACAAAATGCCACAATATGTCTTATTTCTCATATATCTGATGGTGTCAAGTAGATAGACCTCATTGCGATGGTAACCATGGTTCACACAATAATATAGTTTGTTTCGTATCCATATAAAATATTTACAACCTGTGACCTTGACCTTTGAGCTAAAACCTTGAAAATCAATAGGGTATTTACTCTTGCCATAAGTCATGATTGTTTGAAGTTGAATACAGATCCAATGAAAAGTGCAATCTTTAGGCTGTATACTATGATTTTGATTGTTTCCGATATGCGACCTTGACCTTTGACCTTGAAAATCTTAAACTTCAACAGTGTTTTTAATGTTTATTTTCTGCAGCAATTTAATTATCTTAAAAAAATCAATTTTCGTACGTATTATCAGTTATTCTTGGTCTTTATTCCCAGACATATCAGCTTTTGGTTTATAAATAGAGTCATTATAGCCTTTTGTTTTACACTCTAATCCATTGCTAAGGACATATAAAATACTGATCAGGAGGTCATGGGGGTTAATTTGCATCTTTCTTGAAGTCTTTTAAAACGTATAAAGTGCAATTTGACTAAAAGAGATTTAAGATTGTTAGGAATGTGGTTACATCGCATTTAATTCAAGAAACATCAACGGTTGCTATGGGATATTCATGGTTGCTATGGATGCCATGAATGGTTGCTATGCAGTGCGTAGGTTGTATATCACTGTTTCACTCTAAAAGGCATAAAACTAAAACACAATCTAAATTTTTGGTCTTTAAATCTCTGTTAAACTCTTATTTTGAGGAGTTGCTATGGCGTAAATGGTTGCTATGGAAACAAAAAAATATATAAAAGGATTCAATTATTTCATTCAACACCAATGCAACATTTATAAATTGATTTTACGGCAAAATGACGATTGAATCCAGTCCTGCAGATGAAAAAGAGTAATATATCATTTTTTGTCGTTTTGTTTTTTCACAAAATTAAGAAAGTTTAAGCTTTGTTTCCATAGCAACCGTTAAGAGGCTTCCCAATTTTATTTTTCAAATAACTCAATAAACTTTAGTACTATACTGAATAAGTTTATTTTCATTTGTTCCTGGTTGCAGATTTGAACTAGCTGACCCTAAAAAATGATGAAATTTAGTTGAGGCCTTTTATGAAAACTAGGTCAACTTCCGGTTACCATAGCAACATATTCAATATATGCAGAGGATTTTTTTTATAATCATTCTTAAAGACCAAACCTCAAACTATGATATCACATTTCAGAGATTATGACATCTTTCATTTAACTAAAGAAAACATAGTGTACATTTTGCTGTTTTAGACATTTTGATATATGCAAAAAAGCAGTATCCATGGTAACAACTTTAAATGCCATAAAAACCATGAAAAATTGACTAAATATCAATATCATGCACCGTTTTGTTTAAGAATCCTACATTTTCTTTTGATGAAATAAGAAAATTTGAAATGTAAATTTTTGCACTTTCCATGATTTTCATAGGGAATGCTCGATGTTAAGTGATTTTCTCTCTTAACTATTTAGATTCTCAAGGAAAACATTTCAGAATACTTTGATAAAGAATTGACTGGCTCACTTTTGGTGTTCATTAGTTTATAATACTGGTTGGCCACGTGCAAATTTGCACATAACCAACTAGAATTATACTCCCCATGAATACCAAATGTAAGACAGTCATTACTAACACGTTACATGTACAATTAAACTTGTACTAAAATCCAGACACCCTTGTTTACATCAGCATTACACATATCACAACTGTAAGCTTCAAACCTATTTCAATGCTGGTAAATCTACCCTACATTCAAATGTCGAACGTGACATCACAGTAGACAACCACAGTTACATGTATTGGAATATTATTTCAGATGCTATAAGGACTTTTAACATGGGAAATATATTAGTAACGTAAATATTGAATGCTTACCTATCCATCTCCAGAGTCTTGACCAGAATGTCCATGGCTTGGGTCCCTACCTCAAGGCGGAACTTCTGTAAATACAGAATTATGAATTATTCACAATTATTTATAATGATTCGAATAATTTAGAAATGAAATACTGTATATCGACATCATACAAATTGTACATACATAAATCAATGATAATTGTTATGAATAAGGTAAAATTATTCATACAATGTATTTACTCAGCAATATGTTACATTGTATTAGAATGCAAGTCACAGTAAAGGTATATAACTGTAAGTGAAACAGTACATGTATATCACTTTGTAGTCAAAAGATATTGTTCATTTGCTGAAATTGAAGTCTATGAAAAAAAAGATTAAATGTCATGGTATCTTAACTAGGTCAAACATTGTGATAGTTAATGAAAACTCTAATCATTCACAATCTTTATATTTGTTAATGTCTCTGCACCTAACACTTTGTGTAGCTGCAACAAGAAACTGACAAATACAGACGGATGCTGAAATCTTCACAAAGGTAATATTCCCAACATATCTGTACGATCATACCTTTGACATGGCTTTGAGTGCCCGAACAGCATCTCGCCTATCATCTAGCAGGGTAGATGACTGTACTCTATCCACAAGTCTCTCTACCTAATATGGTGAAAAAAACATTAGTAATGAAATGTACTTAATGTGTTCATGTATTTTCATCATTCATGGTGCATTATGTAAAACCGTAGACATTACAATTAGGCAGTATCTCCTGAGACAAATATCATTTTATACATTTGTACTAAGGTAATCAATCAGACAATCTGATTTATGGTTTTTTTTTCGCTAAAAATTGCCTATGGACAGAAATGCGACATTATGTATTAAATCATCGTCAAAAACCCACAGCATTTTCTCCGTTTTACAACATAAGATACCTATGGACAGTCTATTGGGAAACCCTCGTATTCCAAAACGATTTGAGCAGGGAATTATATACGTCAATCAGATCAAGCGTTACAAAATCCCTCAAACATAAAAGAGCTGAAACTATTAAAACCAACCATTTCATTGGTTACTATAAATAACTGTATGATGCAGTATGGTATTAAATTCTTACAGCAAAAATCAATACAACATCATACAAAGTCCATTTACCTTGCATTTAAATTGCATTTAACTTCTTCATCATCCTTCGTGGCTGCAGATATGTTGAACGAAAAACAAACAATTGGGACTCTTCCGAGCTTTTCTTCACTGGGCTTGCCAGTTCAACATATCTGCGACTACGAAGGACAGCATAGATGTCAATTGTGAAGCTATTGAAATGCAAGGTAAATGGACTTTTTATAATGTTTTATTGACTTTTGCTGCAAGAATTAAATACATATGGCATTTCTGCACGTGCATTCCATGGGCTTGTGAACACCCAACCGATCAATTTGCCAATTTTATTCAATTATTGATTGAACAATTTGGGTCGGGGTAACTTTCGTTTAACAACTTGAGGAAAGATGAGGAAGGTAAGAAGTGATCTACATCTATTCAAGTTCTGCGGAGGCTGTGGTTTAATATAATGCCTTGTATCGGTAGAACAAAAAGAAGAATCCAGAGCAAAGAAGAATCCAGAGCAAAGAAGACTCAGCGCAGAGGAAACTCGGTTGTAGGAGTCCTTGGAAATTCAAATAAACGGCAAATAAAAAATATTCAGCAAAAGTTGTGTTGGCAGCAAAAGTGTCATACCGTCTCTGCACCAGAAGGTTGAATGCCACCCTGATTAGCACCCAAATATTTACGGAAATAGTCCATATTTCTGCTTTCGTGGCTCGGTGATGACGCTTGCGCATCAACCGATGAACTCAAATTTTAGGATTGGACTTTTACAAGATGAAACAAAACGAAACCAATCACTCTCAATAGCGAAAATGAGAAATTGCATCAGAAAATGCAAAAACAAAAACAAAAAAAAAAAAACAAAAAAATAGAATGCAATCAGTTATTGGTACATAGTTCATAGTTTATACATGGTTTTTTTTTGCATTGAAATATCAGCACAATGAAATTATTTGAAAATTGGTTTTGCACACTGAAATGTCGCGATTCATAAAAATGTAGCAAAATAGATTCACACGCAATCTCCCTATTTTTTCAAGTGACAAGGAGGGAGATCATGCGCGGATCCAGAGGGGACCAGGGGTCCGGACCCCCCCCCCCCCCCCATGAGATTACCCAGAGGTGGGGTCCTGACCGTCCACGGACCAATGATGGTCCCCACCTCTGACGGATCTCGGGGGAGGGGGGGTCCAAATACGACATAAGTTTAAATTGTTTCATATGGATTTTTTCCGGCCAATTCTATAGTACATGTAGGGGGGAAATCTCAAGTCATGTTAGAATTTAGAACAAATATGGATAATGACGATATCAATACAATACAAAGTATAAAATCGATAATTCAGAAAATTATGAACCGAAGGCATACAAAATCAGAATAACAAAATAAAAACCTCCTCTACATGAAAAGAAGCAAAGTCCCAATATGGGAGTGAGACCAGCAACCTGTTTCACAAAAATACTTACGAAATTTTTTAGGAATTTTCGTAACTTTTGATCGCCTAGTACATGTACTTCTTATAAACTAACAATCGCGATGTTTTGTTTCTTAATTTGTATTTAGCATATAGAAAATGCTATAAGAAAGGGCAACATAATCTAAAGTGAAAAAGATTTCAAGCTTTTATTTGATAATGAAACTTACAAAATTGCCAAAGATTTTTCGTAAGTATTTTTGTAAAACAGGCTCCTGGTGTCCAGGAAGAGTCAGCATCTCCTGCTTACAAGCAACACCCGTCGCATAAATTCGGCAAAAATGTCACATCCGGTTACTTCCATTTCGGAAGATACATGTTGGATGGTTCAAATGGTCTAAGACAGAATGTCATCCACCATTCTGGACAATGGGACATCATAGCCAGTGTATGACGAGTTCCCTATATCGATCAGAATTTCCTCAGTGACGATGTAAGTCGGTCAAAAACGTCTGAGAAACTTATTAGTATCTAAAAGACGCCTAGCTCTCAGAACAAAATATGTATATTTGGTACTTTCTCAGGCATAACGTATTGATCAATTGAGATTTGAACTCGCCATAATCAGGCGATGGAGGGATGTTGATACGCAGAAAAGGAAAGTTTGTGTTGCTGAAACTGAGGTAATCTCGTTTGTCATAGAGTGAGGTGTTCATTTGACCATCAGTGTCGTAGGACAGTATTATGTCCAAATAGGATGCTGAATTATTTGTCTCTGTAGTTTCTTTGACTTCAAGCTCCATAGGATGGATTTTGCCAAGGTAACCCGCGAATTTTGGATTATTGATGGACAGTACATCGTCTATATATCTAACAGTGAAATTAATGTCAGAAGCTAAGTATCTTTTCCATTCGGAGATCAAAGATTGAATGAATTCATCCTTGTACGAATAAAGAAAAATGTCGGCAAGGAGTTGGGCTCAATTGGTTTCCATTGGAATTCCGACACTTTGTTGGAAGACCTTTCCTCCAAACACCACAAAAATGTTGCCGATCAGGAAATTAGCTATTTATGCACTCTAGAGGGTGCATGTTAACAGAACTTTCTTGAACTTACAGTAAATTACTAACTTCCTAATCAAAAATTTTGTAACTGAGTACAAATTAAGTCTATATAACAAATTGATGTTTTCTTACAGATTGTGATAAAAGACATCAAATCTGAATGGAAAACAACCCTTCTGACTTTCAAGGTCAATGATCATTATCAGTACTGACAATTTCGTAATACGTTGCATGTTCGTTTAACGGCGTATTTAAAGCTAGGAAGAACTTAGATCAAAGATCAAAGTCACAAATTGGACCGAATTTTACAAGAAGAAAAAAATAAAATCCATCTTCTCTTTCACTTTTTAATTCGAACTTAATCAAAATCCGTACAAATGCAACAAGGATTCAAGCGACAGAATAAATCGCCAAAACAGGGTGCTCTGGATTTAGTGTATTAAACTTGACACAGACTGTCCCTCTTTTTCTTTTTTGTTGGCTTTGCCCTTGTTTATATGTATGTCACTCTTTGCAAAGGGAAATATTCGAACAATTATGGCAAGTACATGCATGCACAACCTATCCTCGTGGGTGTGAATGTACACTGAAAGTTCATTCTTTAAATTTCGTTTTCTTTTATAAGAATCTGTAAAATATACCGTCTGCAATAAATAAGGATAATTTAGTTTTAAAACTAAAATAAAAAGTTAAACCTGAAAGAATTTATATCCATGGCATAATGCAATCTTTTTATTTAGTGTCATCTTTTTAACTCTAAACTATATATGATTTTTCAACAGAGATAGTATGAGAAATAAGTGATTTGCAGAGAAAGAAACAAAGTACAATGAGCGCTCCAAAGTGGGCGTGGCATGTTGCCGGCAAACACAACTTTCACTTTACGGAATAGCCACTTACGACCATTGTGTGACATACTTGTTCTATATCCTGGTTTGAAAAGCAGTGTTTGAGTGTAAGTATAGCATTTTATGATGGAAATTGCCTATATTATAGTCTTTGTAACAGGCTTGACATAAAATGTTCCAAACAACAACTTGCTACAACTTGATCATTGATGAGGGCCGAGGGAGGAAAGGGATACCTTTCTGTGACTTTTTTTTCACTGTTTTATACTAATAATAAGTCTCATAGAGAAATAAAAAGCATAAGAGTGATATATAGTTTAACTTCAAATTTTATAGATCCTTTCAAAGTAATTTTTATTGGCTCACTTCTTTCTAGTTTCTATGACAGTCCGGTAAACTTAAAATTCGGCAACGTTGTCAAATTCAACAACTCATTGCCGAATTAGGCAACTTTAGGTTGCCGAATTCAGCAACTTTTCACAGAATAATAAATCAGCATTAAACTAGAAAAATCGGCATGTATATGCTGCCAGTTTCTTGAATAATTCACCATTCTACATGTTTCTGAGCAATTGAAAAAAAATTCTGTAGAGCAATTTAAAAGTTGCCCATTACAACCAATGTTAAATCAGACACTAAATCAGTATTTTCAGTCCTGAATTTTTGCTGTAAGGTTGCCGAATTCGGCAATATTTTGCCGAATTTGGCAACGTTGCCGAATTTTGAGTTTTCCCGAACTGTTGATCAGATATCCGATGATGGTACACTGGTATCTTTGTAGCAGTAAGCTCTGGTTATGATTCTGATGCGTCATGCACATGCATATTTGTGTACTACACAATCAGAAGCATAGCTACTGCTTACTGCTACATAGACACCACCTGTGTGATAGTACTGGCCTTGGCTTTGGCAGATCTAGAAGTTTTTTTTCAAAAGGGGGGGGGGGGGGGGGTTGGGTTAGCCCATAGGAAGGGGAGGGGAAGGGATCCAGCCTTGGACAGCTTTTTCTCTCACTGTGGACTGGGGTTTCCATGGAAACGCTGGAAAAAGATATCCTTGTCTTACCCCTATGGGCTCACTTATCTCTCACATTATCTTACCCTATGGGGTAAGATAACGTTTTCAAGTGCCTTTTGACTGTAACATTAATTGTAACGTCATTCATGATTGATGCGTTTGCCGATCAAAATATGAAAAAGAATACATAAAATCTCATTTTTGAGCTCTTTTAGACAGTGAGAGAAAAATAATCAATCCCCAGAGTGATCAGGGACACGGAAACCCTACCCTTGTGTCCAGGATTTGGTTTTGTCCACGACTCGGCAAGCCTCGTCATGGTACGAGCAAATCCTTGACACTCGGGTCGGATTTCCTTCTCCCTGATCACATCTGGGGATAGATTCTATTATTCCTAAAGGCCCATCTATGCATGCTATGAACTTTATCATTGTACAGTTTAGTTTCATTGTAATCCATTCAAGGGTTTAGTATTCACACTTGCTTTAATTACTAAATGATGTAGGTCTGTTTTTGTTGACAACATATAAAAACTTATAAAAATGACCTATCAAATTGTAGAAAATGGCCCATTCACAAAAATTGCTTCATTTCATAGAACCGTTGGCTAGGACCCAATGTTGTTCCTGGGACAATTACATGGTAGTTAATGCCTTGTCTGGACCATTATTTCTTATCTTATGTATGGATTTAAAAAAAATATTCTGACAGAGGACCAACAGATGTGTCATGACATTGAACAAAGATCAAAGGTCTCAGTGTCTCTGAGAAGAGGAATGTTGACCGGGCAATTACTTTCTACTGCTTCCATGCATTTGAATAATCTTTCACAGAATTAAGGTGATATCCATGTCATAACTTTTCTATGCCGGCAAAGGTGAAGGATGTACCATTATGAATCCATTTCAAAGGTCAATTTCACCAAATTTGTGGGCTTATAAATCATTCAGTTCTGGATATGATTTCACTGCCAGGTGCTGGCATGAATGTGAACAATAGTAGTTTAGTATCATACTGGTAACACTTTCAAATTTTGGAGTTTTATAGAAAATGCAGCATAATCATGGTAATTTTTTTTTATTTTCAATTTGAGTGAACCAAAATAAGGGTTGTATTATGTGCTGTTGAAAGTACTCTTGTTTTTAAATTCCCCTTCCCTAATCAATGAAGTTTAGGGGGTATACTGGTTTCAGTATGTCCATCTGTCAATGGACACAAACATTTCCGTGCCATAACCCAAGTAATTTTTTACCTATAGTGATGAAACTTCACACATAAATGTAAATTATCCTTGTTTTGATGTAAAAAACTCAAACGATCTAGGTTAAACCTTGCATGTATAGAAAGCAGCTTTTAGCAGTAGTTCAGCACCTTACTGCAAATAATTCTTGACCTAGTGATGAGTAGGGATCCCTATTATTTTTATTTTATTTATTTATTTATTTATTTTTTTTTTTTTTTGATAAAAAAAGTTAAAGGTCAAATCAAACTCAACTGTTCAAGTCAAGAAAGCAGCATACGATGAAATATTTTTTTTTTTCAATTGATGAAATTTTACATATACTAGTAGATTGTCAATCAGGAAAGGTAAAGTAAAGATCTAATCGCATGTATGGAAAAACAAGATTGGACATCATTTCTGTGTGAAAACTTAAATAATCCTTGATCTGCTGTTATCAAACTTCTCAGCTACTAGACGTGAAGAGGACTGCTATTGATTATTTACAGATTCAAAAGGTCAAAGGTCAAGGTCAAACTTGACGTTTTTCCACATCACAACTCTATAATCATTCTTTACCCAATACAAAAATCTTCACATAACTTCACAAATTATCCACTAGGAAAGGTTGATTTCTATTGACATTGAGTTCAAAGGTCGAGATTTGCATCCAGGAAACGTAACTTTATCATTGATCTCGAACGATAAGGTAGCGCCCCGTCTCCAGGTATCGGTATACATCTGTAGGTAGGCTTTTAAACAGGGATTTTCAAATTTACCTTCGTTCGAGAATTTACATAAAGAGCCCTTTAGTACATTTGTTGTTCAAAGGTATTATTACATACAGACATCCATCGTTTAATCAGATCGTTGTATTTATTGTCTTTAGGTTCTGATATGATTGATTATGATTAATGACAATCATTAAATTGTAAGTGATGCATGGTAAAATGTGGGAACCTTTAATACTATCAATGGCTTTGGGAAATACCACTACATATTTTATCTTTTGCATGATACAGTTGTGTTATATCTTCGGGTGAATGAATTGATCGTTCTGCTCTACAACTTTATCACACATTCGATCATCGAACTTTTAAAGTTCACACTATACCATTCCAGTCGAGTAAGTCAAAATGACATCTGAAGTTGAGGTATCAGGACATGAGAGTTTGGCCTTCTTCTTTTTAAGTATAATGTCGGATTTGATACCATAAATATCAATGGTTTACTAGTCGTATTGTTGAAGGTAAGAGGATGAAATATGTGTCACCATTGTGAGGTGATAACTTAATTGGTCCATTGACTCCATGTTAGGAGATTTACTGAACACTTACTGTTTCTGGAATAAACAAATACATACAGCGATAAGGATATAGCTCTTTAGAGTTCATCAACATAGCCGCAGAACGAACAACAACACTTAGCTAGCTATTTGGTTGGTTTGTGCGTGTTTGATACCCGCAGTCAACACTCACAAACCAACAAAACTGGCAAATAGCAAAGAGCCGTTTGCCGTTTCAACCAAATTGCAAAGTGCCGTTGGCCGTTTTTGCGGCCACAAACCAAACAAATAGCAAAGTGTCACTGGCCGTTTCTGCCAAAGACACCAGATTCCTAAAAAAAAAAAAAAGAAAATCAAAACCCCATCTTAGACGCCCTCTTCTCTACTCTGGCGTTTAAGATGGGGTTTTGATTTTTTTTAGAAATCTGGTGCCTGTGTTTCTACGGCTATACAAACCAACCAAATAGCAAAGTGTCGTTAGCAATTTCTGCGGCTAAGTTCAATAATGTACTATAGTTTTTTTAACCAGTTACAGATATTGGGAGATATATTTCTGATTACCCAAGTTCGTGCGTTGTAACTGCAAAAGGTCTTAGGTAGGGCAGGCTTATTTGTTGTGCCAATACAAAGAAAAAAAAAGGGGGGGGGCTGCTCCAGTCGGTTATAATTTCTTCCTTTCTGCTTAAGAGTTAAAAATCATGCAAGGTATAAGTTACAACTCGCTGAACAATTTAAATTCATAAATGTAAATACATTTAAAAAAGCGGGATGTGCACAAATTTCTTTGACAATTAAGGACGTTTCAATTTATTAGTTTCCTAGCGCTATTGTATGTCAAATTTCAATTCATGTTCTGTGTTGAAAAGGGTCCGCGGGGTTGCACGGTTCTCAGCTCAACTGTAGGATATTCCCTATATTGAAGTTCAAGACACGACCACCCTTTTAAAGCATACTACATGCATGTAACTACTATGATTTTATCAATGTAGACTGTTATTGTTAAAGCAGGTGATGTCGATATCAATAAAGAAACCACCTGTTGTGGGATTATCGATCTTTACAACGTAAAGGTATTGTCATATAAAACATCTTGTGACAGCACGCAAACTTGGGTAATTATAGCATATTTATGGTATAAGCATAGTTTAAGCATATTTTTTATCATTTTACATCACATCTGCTATATTTTCAATGAGAGAAATTATTTTCTTGATTTTACAGTGACTGGCGGGACTCCCTACGTATAGAATGGCTATCACTGCAGAGAAAGTCCACACCTTTCTGGCTACTGTGTTAACACTGCAGTCCTTCCCTATTTTCTGTGTCTACCTTGTCCTTATAGCGCTGTCACCAGTATGGCAAAGAGTTACAAACCCTCTCAAACTCAGACCTGTAAGTATGACATATTAGATAAATCTACATATTAAGTACACTTTTCCTTGCCTTCTATGCTGTTTGCAAGGGCTTACCTTCTGTGCTGCTTGCAAGGTTTTGAAGCCTTAGTCTACAATGACCTTGGCATTTGACCCTTCACATTGAAAATCAAACGGGTTTGCCTTTTCTATAGGGAACACCAGGGAAGGTTTGATACCCAACTATGGATGCTTTGTCTCTCACGCTGTTTTATAGGTTTAAAAAGTTGAGTTGGATTGTCCATACATACATATCTTTATAATATGACTTTGACCATTGACCTTGAAAATCAATATGATTCATGTTCTCACTGGAACATTTGTGAAATATTTGATGATACCAAGATAATGAATTTGCCTTTCATTGTCCCCCGCTTTCACTTTCCATGGATACCAAAATTTTTGACCTTGTAACCTTGGCATTGGAGTTTGACCTACTTTTGAAAATCTTTAACCTTGGCCATAACTTTTGAATGGCAAGGGATAGGGCTTTGATATTTCACATGTGTATTCCTTGCGACAAGACCTTTCCATGGATACCAATATTTTTGACCTTGTAACCTTGGCATTGGAGTTTGACCTACTTTTGAAAATCTTTAACTTGGCCATAACTTTTGAATGGCAAGGGATAGGGCTTTGATATTTCATATGTGTATTCCTTGCCATAAGATTTTTCCATCAATACCAAAAAATTTAACCCAGTGACCCTGACCTTGACCTTTCACAGACATGTACTTAACAGAAAATGGTGTTTATACTAACAAAGATGCCACTGGGGCCTTCCTGTTTTGCAAACACAGGCTTTATTGTATTTGTTGAGATATTTTGATGAACTACCACAGATTGTGTTCTGGTAATGACTTCTCAATATTTCATCTATTTAATGTTTATTACAGTTCCTGATCGTCCATAACTTTGCCTGTAGCAGTATCAGTGTGTATTGTTTAGGAGGATTTATGTACCTACTGTCCCAGAGTCAGTCCACGTTTGAGAAGGGATCCTCAGAATCATTCCAACCGTACTTTCACATGTATTACATCACCAAGTTGATCGAGCTCCTGGACACCATCTTTATGATTCTACGGCACAAGCAGCGACAGATCAGTTTCCTTCACGTGTACCATCACAGCTCGATGCTCCTACTTAGTGATATAGCATACCATGTGTACCCATGGCCAGCCATATCTGTCTATCTGGCAGTTAACTCCTTCGTACATATTGTTTTATACCTTTACTACGGCTTGACAGCTCTGTTTCCCGAAAAATCATTTCCATGGAAACAGCATCTGACAGAATTACAGATATTACAGTTTATGGTGTTGTTCGTCCATGCTACTGTAGGATATTTATATCATGGGTTTTGTATATACGGCATATTTTATGGTATAACTATGACATCGCTTTTTATGAACTTTTACTACAGGGCTTATCTAGCACCAAGGAAAGGAAAGCCCCATTCCTCCTAATGTACATAGACATTTTTTTAAAGTGCTTTACCTGGATAGTTCATTACGCATGTAATTAATATCAAAGCTACATTTGCCTTATAATAAACTTTTGTAGTGGTCTTGTAGATTGTATTTTATATTGTGATGATTATATTTACAGGAATCTCATTTCTGATTTCTTGATGTATCAACTTTTTATTATTCATTTAAGTGTTTACATTCAATGGATCTTGCCATATTCTTTATGATATAATTTTTGTGAAATTTTTTTATGTCATATCTCATATGTTTGTCATATCAACTAGAGTCCTCAAGTTATAAACAGATACATTGTATATATTTATGTAACAATGAATGACCGGTTTTGATTTTATGAACAGTTTGCTTTACATAGATTGTAGACATTTCTATATGATTACAAATCAGTATGCATGAAGTTTGATAATTGATAAGTATATTTGTGTCTTTCAAGTAATCTATACATATATCAATTATTCAGAATTTGATTTATATTAATGTTATGGTAGGAACTACAATAATTTTACAAAAGAAGTTTCACCTTAAAAAAAGCTTTTTTCAACAAATTCATGATTAAACCCAACAATTATTTGTACTGTAACTTACACTTGTATTTATATCTCATTAATTACTGTTGTAGTACTGTAATGTCAAATTGAATCTCTGCATAATAAGTGCATGTATTTTTGTAGAACTTTTATCTGAAAGATATAGTCTGAGAGAAAAGTAGAAATTGTAACAAATTACAGGGACTTTAAAACACCTGATGTACACATGACCTTGATGAGGGACAAGGTCACCTTCAAGGTTATATTGGTCACACTTCCATATAAGAAATATGTGGCAGGCAACATAGCTCATATTAAATCTTACGAAATTATTTTCATGCACTCTACAAGACTTTGTCATAAAATCTTAATGGTCAAACTTGGTACACATTATGATTGAAGAAATATAACAAGTAAATAAGTCAAACATGGAATGATTGTAGATACGAAAGAGTTTCAAAGTATTGATTATATGATGTAAGTGCATTACATGATGGAATTCTATCATTATTGCCAGTTGCTGTGTTTGATATTGTATTTCTATATCTATTTAATAAAGCTGTTTCTTCCATATACAGATCACGTCTGCATTTGTTATAGTATTTTGATAAAGATATGGATTTAAAAAATTACTTCTTGGATTGGGCTACTTGTAATTGTAATTGAAAGGTGAAGTAATAAAAATGCTCTTAATCTATCATTATTTCAGTTCTTTTCATAACCAAAGCAAAAGTAGAACAAAGTATAGTATTATATCAAGAGAGTAAATTTAAAGGATTTTTTAAAGATCTCAAGTCTGTAGTATATGTAACTAGAATTTTTTCTACACGAATAAATTA
Organism: Pinctada fucata; assembly: GCA_028142955.1. Classification (NCBI taxonomy): domain Eukaryota; kingdom Metazoa; phylum Mollusca; class Bivalvia; order Pterioida; family Pteriidae; genus Pinctada; species Pinctada fucata. Next base: position 21,043,001 of record AP027103.1, read on the forward strand.
AAGTGACATCTTTTTAAATCCTTTAAACCAAATCGGAAATATGGACTTTTGGGAACTGTGTTATATTAAAATGTATGATATAATTTTAAATAATTTATTTTACAGTACAATTTAAACTACAGGGGAGTGGCAGCATTTTCAAAATATCACTTGTAAAATTGGATTTTAGTTTTCATATATACTTTGCTACATTGTATCAACAATTTCTTTGAATTTGAAGTTTCCAGTGGTAGTATTTATTTGTACTTTTATGATTTCTTTTCCATTTTGTAAGATCTTTTAATAAAAATACATGTACTATTGTAACACAACTTCTCTATTCTATTTACATCAGCAAAAGGTGAAACATAAACTACAATGCTGAAGTTTATGAAACATTCTTTCTGTCAACAACTAATGGATCTGATATGTGACTATTGTTCTAACTTGGTATACAGTTTCAACATCTGTCTTAAAATTTATGTATTATATGACATATCAAATTCCCTCCCAGTCCACAGTCTCATTGTCAACATCCGTGTTGTATGACATGTCCCACCACAAGTCCACAGTCTCATCATCTGTGTTGTATGACATGTCACACCACCTCCCAGTCAACAGTCTCATCATCTGTGTTTTATGACATGTCACACCACCTCCCAGTCCACAGTCTCAACAATCTGTGTGTTATGACATTTGTCACACCACCTCCCAGTCCACAGTCTCAACATCTGTGTTGTATGACATGTCACACCACCTCCCAGTCCACAGTCTCAACATCTGTGTGTTATGGCATTTGTCACACCACCTCCCAGTCCACAGTCTCATCATCTGTGTTGTATGACATGTCACACCACCTCCCAGTCCACAGTCTCATTGTCAACATCTGTGTTGTATGACATGTCCCACCACAAGTCAACAGTCTCATCATCTGTGTTGTATGACATGTCACACCACCTCCCAGTCCACAGTCTCATCATCTGTGTTGTATGACATGTCACACCACCTCCCAGTCCACAGTCTCATTGTCAACATCTGTGTTGTATGACATGTCCCACCACAAGTCAACAGTCTCATCATCTGTGTTGTATGACATGTCACACCACCTCCCAGTCCACAGTCTCATCATCTGTGTTGTATGACATGTCACACCACCTCCCAGTCCACAGTCTCATTGTCAACATCTGTGTTGTATGACATGTCCCACCACAAGTCAACAGTCTCATCATCTGTGTTGTATGACATGTCACACCACCACCCAGTCAACTGTCTCATCATCTGTGTTTTATGACATGTCACACCATCTCCCAGTCAACAGTCTCAACAATCTGTGTTATATGACATTTGTTACACCACCTCCCAGTCCACAGTCTCAAGATCTGTGTTGTATGACATGTCACACCACCTCCCAGTCAACTGTCTCATCATCTGTGTTTTATGACATGTCACACCACCTCCCAGTCCACAGTCTCAACATCTGTGTTGTATGACATATCACGCCACCTCCCAGTCCACAGTTTTAACATATTGGTTATATGACATGTGACATAACACCATCTCTTCCCAGTTCGCAGTCTGAACATCTGTGTTGTATCACATGTCACACCACCTCCCAGTCCACAGTCTCAACAATCTGTGTTGTATCACATGTCATACCACCTCAAGTCCACGGTCTCAACAATCTGTGTTGTATCACATGTCACACCACCTCCCAGTCCACGGTCTCAACAATCTGTGTTGTATCACATGTCACACCACCTCCCAGTTCACAGTCTCAACAATCTGTGTTGTATCACATGTCACACCACCTCCCAGTCCACAGTCTCAACAATCTGTGTTGTATCACATGTCACACCACCTCCCAGTCCACGGTCTCAACAATCTGTGTTGTATCACATGTTACACCACCTCCCAGTCCACAGTCTCGACATCTGTGTTGTATGACATGTCAAACCACCTCCCAGTCCACAGTCTCAACAATCTGTGTGTTATGGCATTTGTCACACCACCTCCCAGTCCACAGTCTCAACATCTGTGTTATATGACATGTCACACCACCTCCCAGTCCACAGTCTCAACATCTGTGTTGTATGACATGTCACACCACCTCCCAGTCCACAGTCTCAACATCTGTGTTGTATCACATGTCACACCACCTCCCAGTCCACAGTCTCAACATCTGTGTTGTATCACATGTCACACCACCTCCAAGTCCACAGTCTCAACATCTGTGTTGTATGACATATCACGCCACCTCCCAGTCCACAGTTGTAACGTATTGGTTATATGACATCATCTCCCAGTTTGCAGTCTGAACATCAGTGTTGTATAACATGTTGCAACACCTCCCAGTCCACAGTTGTCACATATTGGCTATATGTCATGTGACATAACATCTGCTCCCAGTCCTTACCATTTATAAAGATGTGTGTTATATGACATGTCACATCTATGACATGCCACATCTCCTAGTATACAATTAGCATACTATTGGACATATGACATGCCACATCTCCTCCAAGTGCTTACAATTTTTTTTTTTTGTTATATGACATGTCACACCAACTCCAAGTGCACAGTGTTAACATCTTGGTTTTATGAACTCAGTTTGCCACCGTAAAATCAGCATTTACCGTCCGCAAAGTAGCTAGTTATTCCCTAATCAAAGGCTCTATGTAACCATTGTCTACATTATGACATCGCAGTACGGTCAAACAAGATTTACAGCATCGTTACGGTAAACGGGTAAGATAATAGTCCATTTTCAAGTTCTCGGAAGCAACCGTTAAAAAAGGTTTTGCGTTATATGTGACGTCACAATGTAAAACGTTGCAATCAAATGGTACATCTCGGAAATCGTCTATTTGCAAGACCCAACGAAATTTAAAATTGATGAGCGCATATCTCGTAGAAATAGACAATTCTCTGTTCGTAATTTCATTCTTTCATTTCGATCATTCATTTCCTATGTGCGATTATTTGAAATCAAAACTTTAGGTGAGACATGAAATGAACGTATTAAACGTAGCATAAATACATAACAAGGAAAATGATTCTCGGTCAGAACATGAGCCATCCACTTGCCATAACCATCATTCATCAAGGTATGCTACTATTCTTCATTCAAATTCTCTTTAACGCACACATTTCAAGTTAAAATAATTTCCTATCATTATATATGCCGAATATAACAGTATCACAAATTCCGCAACTTCTGAAGGATCCTCTGGTCGGATAGCATCTTCATTTTGCCATCATATTAACACAAAATCGTCTCGTATTGCACACAATGTCCGCGTGTCTAAGGCAAGTGGCAAATATGGATAATGACCATATCCCTGTATACAGCACAAAATCGATAATTCAGAAAATCAGAAACCGAAGGCATACAAAATCAGGATAAAACAGAAACCAAAGCAAACAAACAAAAACCTCCACCACATGAAAAGAAGCGGACTCCCGATATGAGAGTGAGACCAGGTGCCCAGGAAGAGTAAGCATCTCCTGCTTGCATGCATTACCCGCCGCTTCAATTCGGTAGAACTGTCACATCCGGTAACTTCCATTTCGGAAGACATAGAGTACAATCTTTGGTTGGATAGTTCAAATGGTCTATGACAGAATATCATACACCATTCTGGAGAGTGGGACATCATAGTGTATGACGAGTTCCCCATATCGACCGAAGAACTTCCTCAGTGGCGATATGTTAGTCGGTCACAAACATATCCCTGACTGAGAAGCTTATCTGAAAGACGCCTAGCTCTCAGAACAAAATCCGCATATTTGGTACTTGCTCTGGCATAGCGTATCAACTGAGATATGAAAACGCCATAAGCAGGCGATCAAGGGATGTTGCTACTCAGAAAGGAAAAGTTTGTAATGCTGAAATTGAAGCCGTCACGTTTGTCATAGAGTGTGGTGTTCATGTGACCGTCAGTGTCGTAGGACAACATTATGTCCAAATAGGATGCTGAATTATTTGTCTCTGTAGTTTCTTTGACTTCAAGCTCCGAAGGATAGATACTGCTCAGGTAATCCGCGAATTTTGGATTATTGATGGACAACACATCGTCTATGTATCTGTAAGTGAAGTTGAAGTCAGAAGCTAAGTATCTTTTCCCTTCAGAGACCACAGATTGAATGAATTCAGCTTCTTACGAGTAAAGGAAAATGTCGGCAAGGAGTGGGGCACAATTGGTCCCCATTGGAATTCCGACAATTTGCTGGAAGACCTTTCCTCCAAACACCACAAAAATGTTGTCGATCAGAAAGTTTAACATCTGAATAATGTCTGTTTCAGTGTACTTATTTTCAGAATCGGACTTTTCTTTTACAAAGTAGGTTTTGTCATAGTTTACAACAATAAATTTGTATTTGCGATTACCGTTCTTACTTGTAAACGCATTACTTATAATTTTTGCGAGTCTTTCTTTCAATTTAGAATGTGGAATTCGCGAAACGAAAATGAGCTTAAGGAGGGTTTGAACACCAAGATGGCGGCGGCATTATTTGTTTTCTCGCTTCCTAGGAAAAGTACAGTCATAACTCCCTTAAAACATTTGATACTCTGATTGATATACGCATTTGAGTATCCTGATGAAGTTTGAATAATTTCCGGTGTCATTTGAAGAAATTATGGCGATTTTCGAAATTTAGGACATGGGATATTTTATCCATGAGCAAACCACGACGTCATTTCGATGTTATCGGGAAAAATAGGGTCACAAACCTTCGCATTCAAAAAGCAATAAAAGCATTATTACTAAACGTATTGCATTGAAACTTAGCATGTATGAAATAGAAAATTAAATCTTCATCACAGTGTATTCGTTGACAAATTTACGTTACAGGAAAGCGGATGTCAATTCATTGAAAATGGACGATTTTGGAAGAAAAAATGGAAATTTTTAATCCTAAATCCATTTTTTCCTATTCAATCTAGTTTTTGACAAAGATTCATCCACAGGATTCCTAATAATTAACTAGCAACTACAGTAAATTGGCTCGAAACTGCAATTTTTTTAGCGACAGTGTCATCTTTTATTCAAGTATCCTGCCTGTGTTTAAAACACAATTCATTTTATCTTTCCCATGTGTAAGTGCAATATAATTATGGATATTTTGGAAGTTAAATCAAAATTAATTTCCAATAGCTTTACGAGAGCTGGAATTACACTTTCAATATTATGACGTCATCAAGAAATTCACGAAAATATCGATTAATGCACTTTTCAAAGTCTCGTAGAAATTTTCCTGTGGATAGAATCAAATGTAAGTTTGCATAGTCAAGGACAAACAAGAATTATATAATTTCAGAAATTTTTAGAAAAATTGAATTTGGCGTCCAAGTGTACAATATCTCCTTAGATGGTCGAACGTACAGTAAACGTTCTTCACAAGGAAAATGACTTACATAACACGTTTCTTAAATACAGTGTAAACGTAGTTATTTTCGCTGGTACATTTTTGCGAAATAGCCATTGCAACAGTATATACATTGCTTGTCATTTCCACGTGGAGGTTATTTTCGCGATAATAATACAATCGCAAAAATTATCCTCACACGAAAATTTGAACGTTTACAGACTAACAGTATGCTTCTTCTCACCAATATAGTTTTCTTTCGCGCACAAAATTAAGTGAAAATAATATCCTAACTTTATACATGCCGTACAAAAAAGGGTAATTCTCCGTCGATTTTTCACACGAATTCCGCATAATCTGCAGGATCATTTAGTCGGATAGCATATATTCATTTCGCAAATATTTTCCAAAAAATGTACTGCAAACAAGGTCCACGTTTCTAATGCAAAATAGCACACCTCCTTGTAAATGACTTATGCAACTTCATGGGTAAAACGAACCATCAGTCAGCGAAAATGAGCGAACGTTGGCTCTATGCAACCGTTGTCTACATCATGACGTCACATTACTGAAAAGGTAGATTTAAAGCGTCGTTACTTACGGTAAAAGGCTAGAAAAGTCTAACGACTCAAAGATAATATCTCATTGAGAAAGAGATACTCTGTTCGGAATTTTATTGTTACATTTCGACCATGGGTTTCGATTTCGAAGTGCGATTATTTGAACTATACACTTGGCGCGAAACTTGAAATAAGCATATCAAACGTAGAATAAACCTGCAGCACAAGGCAAAATTAATTATTCTAAAAACAAGAGCTACATCTTTCCCTCTAGCACTTCAAAGCCTTCATTTTTCAGCTGCTTCTTGTCGAATAAATTCTCTTCAATGTAAACATTTTCGCAAATAAACTTCATTTCGGAAATATACATGTACATGTATACGCAAAATCGTAATGTATTGCACACAAGGTCTGCTTTCCTAAGGCAAAATGGTAAAACACTTCTGACGTCTTCAACTGCCTGGGCAAATCTATGCAACCATTGTCTACATTATGACGTCACAGTAAGGTAATAAAATAAGATTTACAGTGTCCTTACGTACGTTGAACGGTTAAGTCAATAATCCATTTTGAAATTCTCGGAAGCAATCGTTACAAACCTTGATTTTACACATCAGACTACGGACATCAAGTATCCTAGCAAACTTTTGAATTGTTAGGTCATAATTAATCGAAGGTTTTACGTTATGTTTCCAGTGATTTGAGTGTGATGGCACAATTGAAAACGTCGCCAAAGTACTTGATGACCGTAGTCTACCTAACAAATGAAACATATCGAAAATCGTCATTTGAAAGACGCAACAAGATTTAAAATAGATGAGCGCATCTCATAGAAATAGAAAATTCTCTGTTCGTAATTTGATTCTTTCATTTCGATCATTCATTTCCTATGTGCGATTATTTGAAATCAAAACTTAACGTGAAACATGAAATGAACGTATCAAACGTAGAATAAATACATAACAAGGAAAATGATTCTCGGTCAGAACATGAGCCATCCCCTTACCATAACCATCATTCAGTACTTTGCGATGAAGCGTCTCGCGGAATGCGATGAAACCCTTGGTGCACCAAGATGACTGAGTAAAGTGAATCAACAATGAGCGAAAATTGGCTATATGCAACCATTGTATAGATTATGACGTCACAGTTCTGTAAAGGTACATTCACAGCGTCTTTACTACCAAAGGCTAGAGGAATTTTTTAAAAAGACGCACATAAGATGAGATCGAGCGCATCTCGTAACATCTCGAAGGACCTGTTAAGATAAGGGCCCTATTTAGCCCTAAATTTTGTGACTTATTTCATTTTAATGGCGAATCGTATACAGAAAATATTAATCATTATTGAAATATAATGTATTTGCAGACCTTTTACATGTCTTACATTTCGTTAAAGAAACCTTAAGATTCTAAAATTAAGGTCGAAAGAGGTAGGGGTGCACGGATTGAAAAACTGATAATATCGACAAAAAACGTAAAAAATTTAGAATATTTTACCAAAAATGGATAAATATAGATTAAAAGACATCAAATATGTCTACATTGTATATCAGAAATAGATTTCGAACGTTCCATCTCCTTTAAGGATGACGAATACTTAACGGATTCAAGGTCAAAAGCTATTTAAAACTGCTTTAATTGATCAATGTATTCTAAATGAAGAAATATACAACAAGAGTTCATCTCAATCCAGGGTTTTTATATATTCAGTGGTATGATGAGCATAATGGTCCAAAAACAGATATAAGCGGACATTATATTTCTAGCGGTTTATGCCATAAAAATTCAAAATTCGAAGCTTTTCAATATTTCCTTGATATTTAAACAAATGACATTCGAGTTTTCACTTTATACTGAATATCTTAATTCATTTAGAGCAAAAACTTCATCAGTATAGACAAGTTTCAGAAAATCATTCGCCATTTTGCCTCCATATACCCCATGTATAACATTAACAATGTAAAAATACTCAACAGTACCATATAAATCGCTCATTTAACAATAAAATCAAGATCAAACCATGCAAAAATGGTTGTTGAATACTCTAATCTATAAGATCAATTGATCTGTGAAGAAAATTCTATATGTATCCATATAAATAGTAAAGATACAATGATATTCAACTCCCCCCCCCCCCCCATTTTTTTCTCGAAAACAAAAGATATATTGCAACCTATAGATTTTCACTGATAAAGGTTTGCTACCTTAATATCAATAAAAAATATGAATTATTTTATGCATACACTGTCAAGCAATTCCATTTCAATGACCTTGATCGTTGAGCTTGATAACTTTTTACGTGTATTTAAAAAAAATCTCAAACGCATTCTGAGATTCATGTTCAAGACGACACGAAGCATAGCATTCCCTTGCCTAGTAATAAAAACCTTGGACTTCTCATAGTGTCTCATTCTGAGATGTTTTAGAATTTTTTCCACAAGTTTTCTTTTATTTTAACCTCTGAGCTTGAGTTTCAGCATTTGACCTTGAAAATCAATCAATTTTATCCAATCACCTAATCCATATAATAGTCATGGAAAGTTGATGACGTCATCCGACTATTTACCGGCAGTCATGACTGCCTGTATACTGTAATCAATCGCGACATACTTGCACGGATAAAATAACTCTTGGGAATATGATTGGTGGACAATTACAAAATATGCAAATATTCGTCAAGGTTATTCAGAATCTGTGCATAAGATACTTTCATCAGGTCGGCTGAAGAGTCTAGATGACTTGACAAGTGAAAGTCATATCATATCAGTGCATTTTCGTTCGAAAGATGCATCGAAAAGTCTTTGTACCGATACGTCCTACAACAATCACAGATCCTCGGAAATTTCCGTAGCTTGAATCGAAAATAAAAACGGAAAAGCCCGGAAATGTGCGATTGGTCAACAAGAACAAAAATCGTTTATTCAATTTTTTCTTACTAGTATTTTACAAGCTAACTGCCGGCAAGCTTTTTGTAAAAGCTAATACTTGTGGTCCTTCTTAATCGGTAAATAATGCAATCCGGAACTTAAAATACGGTCTCATTTTGTATTCAATGGCTACAATGTAAGCCTATTAGCGCGAAATACACATTGGCGGATTCTAATTCTTGTATATTTCATTCAGTCATATTTAGGTTACATTTTTTGATGGATTAAAGAGGAAAAACAGTCAAATGTGCTATATTTTATGGTCGAAAAGGTCGATTCTTTAAAAATGCACCCCACTTTCCATTTTTGGTTTTTCGTCTATGGGGTTGTGTTCCCCCCCCCCCCCACCCCCCGGAGATACAGAACCCCACTTTGCCAAAAAAATTGTATCATTGATATACATCTCCAGTAAAAGTGGCTTTCTGTATATCCGGGGGGAACAATGTTCAAAAAAACTTTCCCGGTTTCTATTGATTTCTATGAGAAAAAGAGAAGTTTTGACCTCAAAATTAGCAATGATATGCAAAACAGATAAAATCTTACTTCGTATTCTGATGGTATGCAGTATAGGTATATATTTTACCAAAAAAAGTTTTTGAAATTTCAATTTTCAAAATTCCACTTTTCAGGGCTGATTTTACGCCTTATCTTAACAGCTCCTTAACGCATCTCGAATTAACACCTAACAAGGCAAACGTTACAAATACAGAAACACCGTTTTTGGACCTAAATATCAAAATCATACAAGCGTATATGACAAAAGGGATTTCCTCTGGCTTGACGGTGATGTTCCAAGATTACCGTCATACGGCATTTACATATCACAGCTCATCCGGTACGCTAGCGCATGTACTGATATTTTGGATTTTCACAGTAGAAATTTACAAATTACCAAAAAACTTTTAGGTCAAGATTTCCGCTTTCATAAACTAGAACTAGTTAAGACTTTCTGGAAATTTTGCAAAAAATCACAGTCAACTTCTTTCAAAATTCGGATCTATACACGCAACAGAGTACATTACTTTGGGTATTACACAACCTGTCTTTTATGGTGATATGATAAACAAAATTAGAAGGATCAAAGGTAGGCAGCATAACCATCGAAAATGCGTCAGAATCATCAAACGCCTTTTACCGGTTGCCCATTGGTCTCGTCGGTTTATGTGTAGTCTTTTGTGTTTGATGTTTACATGTCGTATGTCTCTTTTCCGTCTCGTGCTGTACTCGTCTTTTGTGTTTTTGCATCGGGTGTTTTGCTATTTTGCTGTTGATGCTGCAACGGGGTTTTGTTGGAGATCTCCTCCCTTCTCGTAGAAAAAGTACTATGTTCGATCATTGATTTCACTAGTTCTATTATTTGAAATAACACTTGGTGCGACAAACTATCAAGCGAGTAAACGTACATAACAAGCAAAATGATTCTCGGAACAAGCCTGAGCCATCTGCCCCTTTCCATTGCCTTAATTCATTCTTCAATACATGCTTTTTTCTCCTATCAAATTCTCATTAATGCAAACAGTTTCAGTGAAATTATTTCGTATCTTTATGCAAGTCGTACAAAAAAGTATTGTTCATTCTTTGTCGAATTGTCACACAAATACCGCGAAATCTGCAGGATTCTCTACTTGGACAGCATATCTTCATTTTGCCATTATTCTTTCTTTCGATCGTGGATTTCCTAAGCGCGATTACATTTATTTGAAATGAACACTTTTCGCGAAACGAAAATAAACATATTGATCAAACGTACAATAAACGTTCTTCACAAGGAAAATGACTCACAGAACACCTTTCGATAGTCTTCATTCTTCAATTAAGAAATGACTGTCTTACTTTGGGTGTTCATGGTAGTATGATTCTGGTTGGTCACGTGCAAATTCGGTGAATCGCGAAGCGATTCTCGGAAAATTTGCACGTGTCCAACCAGAATTATACTACCATGAACACCCAAAGTAAGACAGTCATTACTTATACATATTTCCATTTGTACTAAATATCAGACACCCCGTTTAGCATTAATAATGAGCCTACTGCATGTTATAAAAGAAGTGAGGAGATCTCCAACAAGACCCCGTTGCAACATCAACAGCAAAACACCAGATGCAAAAACACAAAAGAGAGTACAGCAGGAGACGGAAAAGAGACACGCGACATGTGTAAATATCAAACACAAAAGACTACACATAAACCGACGAGACCAATAGGCAACCGGTGCCGACTTTGGACGTCCATTTGTCACGCAAGTAGCAAATGGTGTGGTTATCCTGGATTACGTGCGCACAACCCTCTCACTTCTTCAATTACCCAGAGGTCTCGAAGAACGTACAATTGTGGTGTAAAACAACCTCCTCACTGTAAGATGACATCACACAAACAAGACCGCGAAACGTAGAGTCCCCAGAAACACAGATGAATATGTAAATGGATATAAAAAGAGGGCATGCGTTATACAGTCCGTGCTCTGCCGGCTGTAGCGAGCTCATGTGTATAATCACCCGAGGAGTCCGACTTACATTCAGAGAGGACAGGTGGTCGGGGCCCTGTCTTCTTAACGTCAAAAGTATCTTATTAACGTTGGTAAATTCTCCGTACTTTCAAAACTAAAGCGTGACATCATAGTAGGCAACCAGAATTATAGTTTATAAATCCGTCTGCCTAACGGGCGCTTAACATGGGGATTCCTCTGCAATGGAAATATTATACTGTAAACGCAGTTATGTTAAATTGTTGCGAAATGGACATTGCAACAGTATTAATATTGCTTTTCATTTTCATGTGGAGGTTATTTTCGCGATAATAATACAATCGCAAAAATATTATCCTCACGCGAATATTTGAACGTTTACAGACTTACACAAATATAGTATTCTGGTCTCACTCCAATATCGGGAGTTTGCTTCTTTTCACGTGGTGGAGATTTTTGTTTGTTTGCTTTGGTTAATGTTTTATCTTGATTTTGTATGCCTTCGGGTTTCTGATTTTCTGAATTATCGATTTTGTATCGATATATACAGGGATATGGTCGTTATCCATATTTGTCATTTCTTTCGCGCACAAAATTAAGTGAAAATAATATCCTAACTTTATACATGCCGTACAAACACACGAATTCCGCGTAATCTGCAAAAAAGTATATCATTATTTTGCTAATATTTTACAAAAAGGATAGTATATCTTTATTTTGCTAATATTTTCCAAAAAAATGGTACTGCAAACAAGGTCCGCGTTTCTAAGGCAAAATTGCACACCTCCTTGTAAATGACTTCTTCAACTGCCTAGGAGTGAGCGAAAATGAGCAAACGTTGGCTCTATGCAACATTTGTCTACATCATGACGTCACATTACTGAAAAAGTAGATTTACAGTGTCGTTACGGTAAAAGGCTAGAAGAAGTCTAATGACTCAAAGATATCATCTCATAGAAAAAGAGATACTCTGTTCGGATTTTTATTGTTTCATTTCGACCATGGATATCGATTTCGAAGTGCGATTATTTGAACTATACTGTAAACGTAGTTATTTTCGCTGGTGTAAATTGTTGCGAAATTGACATTGCAACAGTATATATATTGCTTGTAATTTTCAAGCGGAGGTTATTTTCGTGATATTAATACAATCGCAAAAAAAAAATATATATCCTCACGCGAAAATTTAAAGGTATACAGACTTACAGTATGCTTCTTCTCACCAATATAGTTTTCTTTCGCGCACAACATTAAGTGAAAATAATATCCTAACTTTATACATGCCGTACAAAAAGGGGTAATTCTCCATCGAATTTGACACGAATTCCGAATAATCTGCAGGATCCTTTAGTAAAAAAAAATGTACTGCAAGCAAAGTCCGCGTTTCTAAGGCAAAATTGCACACCTCCCTGTAAATGACTTTACATTACTGTAAAAGTAGATTTACAGCGTCGTTACGGTAAAAGGCTAGAAGAAGTCTAACGACCCAAAGATATCTCATAGAAAAAGAGATACTCTGTTCGGAATTTTATTGTTTCATTCCGACCATGGATTTCGATTTGGAAGAGCGATTATTTGAACTAAACACTTGGCGCGAAACTTGAAATGAACATATCAAACGTAGAATAAACTTACATCACAAGGCGAATTATCCCCAGAACTTTCCCTCTAGCCCGTCAAAACCTTCATTTTTCAGCTTCCTCTCGTCGAACAAATACCCTTAAGTGTAAAAGATGCCGAACATAAAAGTGTCACTCCCCATCGAATTTTCACAAAAATTCCGCAATTCTACTCTAATATGTCTAGATTGTGACGTCACAGTGCTCAGGATGAACGTCATTCGGATCCCCTCGCCCTTTATTTGTAACGGCATAAAAAGGAAAAGGTCGAGGCTAATCCGAATGGATGAACGTATGTTCACAGCGTCGTTATGTGCAACAAAGGGTTTGGAGAATTTTTTAGACGATAAGAAATTCATGAAATTTACTAACTCCTATGCATTTTACCGTGAGTGGCGGATTTAAGGGGGCGAAGCCCCCACCCCCCCCCCCCCACCCCCCGGCAGAGCACCCATACAAATTTTTTAACTATGTTTTTCAAGTCTAGTATTTTTTACCGCCAATGAAATCCTCTAGGCAATACCAACAAATGGATATCAATGGAAAGGATATCGATGAAAATATGCTCCAGATTACACCATTTAAACTATTTTGTTCAAAAAATGTTCTGAAGGAGGTACCCCCGGACTACAACCTTCACAACAGGAGGCCTCCCGAACATCCCCTACTCGGCACTTCATCAGTTCATGCCTCCAATCACCTAAATGGGCCTACACAGCCAAGAAATAGTCGTGAACCCAGAGTAATAGGGCATTCTCTCTATTTTGGGGGATTTGTTTTCACCGCAGGGGCGTAGCCAGGCATACTTTTGTACTAAAAAAAAACAATGTTCGCCCAAAATCAAGATCCAAAAAAATATTCATCATACCTAAGATATATTATTTTTATGAATTTAGAAATCGTTAATTGTTGCTTTCTTGATGTATTTCATACTTTTAATAAACAAGGTATACAGGCATCTCTATCATCTAATACATGATGTCACTTATTTTAACGAAACCGTTATGGAAATTTTATCAAATCACACAGTTTTACCACAGGAACCTGTCGTTTTATTAGAGAAAATAAATTATTGTTTCACTACATCATGCTTCTGTCAGGGGCGGATCCAGAACCCCAATTGCCGGGGGGGGGGGGGCACATACAATTTTTGATGGGAATCTCTTGCGAGGCCCGAAGGGCCGAGTGGGGGAGGGTATGGGAGGGGGTTTCCCCCTTCCATTGGTGGGGGTTCGGGGGGCCTCCCCCGAGAAAATTTTGAAAAAATGAAGCAATTTGGTGGCATCTGAAGCGTTTTTGAAATGAATTTAGGAGGGATTCAGTCAGTGTTAATAACGATAATTAATTAGTATATCTAAAAAAAATTGTCGACATATTTTGATGCTGTATTGTTTTTGCACGTCATGCAGAGGTCAAAATGTTCAGGATTTCCATCGATGGGGTTCGGGGGCCTCCCCAGAGAAAGATTTGAAAAAATGAAGCAATTTGGTGGCATCTGAAGCGTTTTTGAACTTAATTTAGAAGGGATTCAGTCAGTGTCAATAACGATGATTAGTATATCTAAAAAAAATTGTCGACATATTCCGATGCTGCATTGTTTTTGCGCTGCATGCACTGAGGTCAAAATTTTTAAGGAAAGGACGGATCAAGAAAAGTTTTAAAAGGACAGAGAGGTCAGCCCAAAGGAGGGGGGGGGGGCGTCCAGCCGTTTATTCACGCAAAAGCTAGGAATAAATAAGCATTTTTTTTTTCAAATTCCAGGCGGGGTCTAACCCCCCCCCCCCCCCAACCATCACTCTAGATCCATGCTTGGTTTTTTTTTTTTTTTTTTTGTAAGGTGAAGAAAATAAGTAAATGAAAAATTTCCCTGTAAAACAAGAGGTCATGGGTGCCCAATGCTCTGCATCGTCCAGATAAGGTATAATTATTCATTGGCCATTCCATTTTAAAAAATAAAGAAAAACTTGCATTTTTGACTGTTAGCAAAATTCTTGGAGGTGCCGGTCCAAATCTGGTCAAACAATTTTAATTAAGTTCAATGACCTAAAAATAAAAAAAAAAATCTGATCTTAAAAAAGTAAAAAAAAATTGTCAATTTTATAGATGGTTATATATATCGACGATTTGATAAAGAAATATGTGTGTTTTATGACTTGCATACGACTGCTATTCCCGATTCAAACCCTCAGATGAAGAAAGTCCTATATGAACGCGATTCAATGAAGCTTGTTGTTCACGTATACAGACGTATATGCACAGACAACGGACATGGCAGTAATGCATCCTTCCCGACTTTTTAATCTATCCCCGAGAAAATTTTTGAAGATTTATTCAAATCGGTGGTTTCTGGGGTGTTTTGGGGCTATTTGTGATTAATTTCATAGATTTTTGTACGTCATAAGTGCCCCTTCGTTGGGCACTGCCGGGGGGGCACGTGCCCCCGTGCCCCCCCCCCCCCCCCCGGCTGAATCCGCCACTGTCTGTCTTCAAAAGTATGTGATGTAGCGAACAATAATCATTATTTTCTCTAATAAATTAAACGACAGGTACCTCAGTGTGGTTTTACATCCATTGAGGAGGAATTTATAAGAAGAAAGAAAGAAGGTAATTTTGATTTATTAACTCTTTTATTTAGCCACTGGTATCTTTATCAATTATATCGTGATATTCTATTAAAAACCTCATAACTTCAGGAAAAACGCCATTTTCCGTCCCGGCCCGTCCCGCAACCACCTGTTGGTTTTAATGTTTAGAAAACTATCTTTTCCGGTTCATACGTATTACATTTGAAAAAGCCGACGGAAACAGCTGGAAACTGAAATTTCTCATGATGGCCAGTGCAGCATCGCCTCATTGGGAAGTGGTTGGAAAAGGGAAGAAAAGTAAAATACCTACCCCGGTATCTAAAACCGAAAGGAAAAAGATGGTTGATAACATGCCAAGAATAGAGCCGAATCGTAAGACTTTTGAAGTTTTTTCACTGAACCTGTGATCTGCATGCTGATAATAAATGAATGATTCATTGTTACATTTCAGACAGTATTCAATAGTATGATGATGATTTACCTTATGTTTCAATACATGATATGCACATTTTCCTCTATGATATTCAAAATCCGTAAATTTCCGAATTATATTTCTTAATTTAATCCGTCAGCAAAGTCATCTAAACGCGTTTACGACTTGCTGTAAACAGGTTGGGACTGACCACACGATATCGATGCTATCAAGTAAATGCGCTGTGATGAAATATTTCTTCCAGCATAATATTTATTCCTTGGAAATTTTATCATATAATAATTTTTCCCAAGAACTTTTCTTATGTATCAAAAATTCCGAAAGGAAATTTTATTATGTAATGAATCTTCCATGATCATAATAAAAGTTCTCATACCATGGAAAATATATTACATAACAAAGATTCCATCTGGATTTCTTTAATGTTCATAATATATGTTCTGATACTAGTACCATTGAAAAATCTGATACATGTGTATAACAAAAATTCCAACAAGGATTTCATATATGTGCATAATAATTGTCATTGGAAAAATATTGTATTTACAAATAGAATTCATAGTAAGAAATAATAAATTTTAAAAATCATGTACTGTACATGTACAATGTAATTCCAATATTCAAAAAGGGTGAGAAGTATTTGGCTAGCAATTACAGACCAGTATCTTTGACTTGCATTTGTTGCAAGCTCCTCGAGCATATTGTAGTTAGTAACATCCTTAATCATCTTGACCATTTCGATATTTTAGTTGACTGTCAGCATGGGTTTCGAGCAAAGCGGAGCTGTGAAACCCAGCTATTAACTCTTTGTCATGAACTTATTAGTAATCTGCATTCTGGTATACAAACTGACCTGGTTATACTTGATTTTTCTAAAGCCTTTGACAAGGTGCCTCACCGTAAACTTTTGAGAAAGCTTGATAATTATGGCATAAGGGGTAACACCTGGAATTGGGTATCAGCTTTCCTCAGCAACAGATTGCAACAGGTAGTTTTGGACGGTGAGGCATCTTGTCAGATGCCTGTTGTTAGTGGAGTGCCCCAGGGATCAGTGCTCGGGCCACTACTATTTTTAATTTTTATTAATGACCTCCCGGCTTGTGTAAATTCTAAAACCCGCCTTTTTGCAGATGACTGCATCCTTTATAGACCTATCTACAATAATGATGATATCTTGATTCTCCAAAATGATCTATACAGTTTGGCTTCTTGGGAAAAAAACTGGGGGATGCAATTTCACCCTGAAAAATGTAATTCTATGTCAATCACCAGATCTCGTTCTCCTTTTAAATCTACCTTTACCCTTAAAGGCCACCAACTTGAACCTGTAAATACTGCGAAATATCTAGGAATAACACTCTCAAGTAATATGTCATGGGATTGCCATATCAACAACATATCTTCAAAAGCAAATAAAATTCTTGGATTTTTGAAAAGAAACTTAAAAATTAAACAGGAACACACTAAAAGTCTCGCATATAAATCTCTTGTTAGGTCAAATCTTGAATACTGCTCTTCTGTCTGGTCCCCACATACTAAAACCAACATTAAAAAGCTTGAAGATGTCCAAAGACGTGCTGCACGATATGTGACAAACAGATATCATAATAAATCCAGTGTCTCCTCTATGATAGATCATCTTAATTGGCAATCCCTAGAAACTAGGAGAAATATATCCCGAGTAACAATGTTTTATAAACTGACTCATAACCTGGTAGCAATAAATCCCACCATTTACCTCACCCAAAATACATTCTCACGTACCCGCAGCACCAACTCTCAGCAGTACCAAATCTTCAGTACCAGAACAGACTACTATAAATACAGTTTTTTCCCCTTCACTGTTGTTCTGTGGAATTCACTTCCAAATTCAATCATTCACGCACCATCTCTGGACCAGTTTAAATCTCTGGTTCAGAACCATAATTTTTGTTAAGTATCCATATATAGAAGCTGTAAATAGTTTGTTCTTTTTTATCTTTTAACTTTTCTATTTTTGTAATTTCATTTACTAAGAATTCTTGTAAATATAGTAGCGATCTGTTCACGCCGTTGAATAGTCATCAATTGTTGATGGTTCAACGTACCATGTAGATGTAGATGTAGATGTACTGTATAGCTTGAAAATGTGATTCCACCGAATTTTTGTTATGTAATATTTATTTCTGTAAACTAACCATGTTACTGTACTCATTGAAATGTTTGAATTATGAGAGAATATCCGTAAATCAGCCATTCATGTGTTTGAAGCATATACGGAAAAATTATTATACATGATACTCACATATAATATTTCTTCCGTTTTAAATAGAAAGCAGTCCTTTGAGCAAGTGAAAAGAGCAAAACATTAACAATTTTCATAACAACATTTCCGTCTATATCAACGGAAATGTTATGAAAATTGTTGATGTTTTACTCTTTTTTCACTTACCCTAAGGACTGTGGAAAAAGTATTATGAACAAGGAAAAACTATTCTATAATAAAAAGTCCTGGGAATTTTCGTTATGATAATAAATCTTCCAGAAGGAAGAAATATTATGCGGAAGAAAAATTCATTCACAGCGCGACTGTCCTTTAAAACGGTGTTAAATTCAGTCACGCGAATACGTATGTGAGATGCTCTCATGTGCTTTTTTTCTTGTTATCGTTTAACTCTGTATCTTTGCAATAAATCAACTTAATATTCAACTACAATGTAATACGTTAATTTCTTTGTAGGATAATGGTGCAATATTCTTATTCTATACCAGCATTTTCCGCGAAAAAGACCTCATACATGTACCATATGGGGGTTATAAATTCCATGTACCGTACTTGCAACGATGCATATTGTAAATCTGTTGACTTTTTATCGAATTTAACTGTTTTTTCTTACTTATCCCTCTAATCCACCATTAGAACTTTCATTTAACGTGACCTTGACTTTGATCTTGCAGCGGCCCAAATGAAAAACGAATATTGCCAAAGCTATTTTTGTTATGGAGGCCCAAACCTACAATGCTTCAACACCTTAATAAGAGCTCTTCTTTTTGTAGAAGTACGAGTTATGTTTCGCGAAAATTAAAAGGTGATTTTTATTCAAATTTTTGTGGAATAATTATGCTCGGTCATTTCCGTAAATTTACACGTGCATTTGATACTCGAAAATTAAGTTTAACCATCAAATGAAATAATTTCATTAATACACAAGATTGCAAATAGTGAAATACAGCGCGTGCAGCATGTCCGTTATGATTTTTCATTTAATCACCCTACCTAAACCATTGTTCAAAACTTGGGCAGTTTTTCTGCCATGGAAAATTGATGATGTCATTACAATGAAGAACAATCGAACAGTGCGCGAGAACATTCGTATAGTCTTGGTCAGAAGTATTTGCGATCTTCCATATTAATCATGTTAATTTCTTTCGAGAAACACTTAGATTTAATTGCACTTATTGCTTACCTTAAATGTATGTAATTACATTTTGACAAGAGATTAACACCACATGATTGATTAATACAGATCATTACAACTTCCAGTAAGCATGTGGAGGGAGACATAAGCAACTGAATTTTCGAACACATAAGTATGTTAGGGAAATATAGCTTTATTTTGTGGGACATATCTCCTTTTTACATCTGTACCCATGATATTTAGAAGGCAGTCTCTCACTTGGATCATCATTATCTGGTGTTTGCCAATATAGAGGGGACAATTAAATGTCAGAAGTCGATTTTTTATGAAAAACCCATTCGGACTTATTGAAAAAGAATCAGAGAAAGGCTAAAATTGATAATTTCCCTTGTTTCAAACACTGAGTCACGGAAAACCAAGACTGTTTCAGTCACTGGTTTAAAGGACAGTCACGCATTTACGCAAAATAGGAGGCTTAAAAACATATTGTGAAATTGCTCTTTTTCTTCAATTGAAATTTGCAGTAAGTTTTTTCTTTGAAACATTTTGATATATCAGACTAAAGTATCGTGATATGTATCGTTTTATGAATGATACACCGTCTGTCCGTCTGTCTGCCGTCAACATTTTGGTTAAATTTTCTGGTTGTGGCAAATTCTAAGGACCTATTAACCTTGACCTTGGACTTTGACCTAGTTAAAGATTTTGGTAAAAGTTCCTGTTTTAAGCAAAATCTGGAACTGTATGCTGTAGAAACTTTATATTATACATGTATATTGCCCATGACAAGACCTTTCAATTAATGCTGTACCATTTGACCTAGTGACCTTGACCTTGGACTTTGACCTAGTTAAAGATTTTGGTTAAAGTTTCTGGTTGAAGCAAAATCTATGGAACTGTATGCAGTAGAAACCTTATATTATACATTTAGGTTGCTAATGACGAGACCTTTCAATTTATGCCATGATATTTGACCTAGTGACCTTGACCTTGGACTTTGACCTAGTTAAAGATTTTGGTTAAAGTTCCTGGTTTAAGCAAAATCTATGGAACTGAATGCAGTAGAAACTTTATATTATACATGTAGGTTGCCCATGACAAGACCTAAATTTATGCCGTAACATTTGACCTAGTGACCTTGACCTTGGACTTTGACCTAGTTAAAGATTTTGGTCAAAGTTTCTGGTTTAAGCAAAATCGAAGGAAATTTATGGAATATAAACTTTATATTTTACATGTAGGTTGCCTAAGACAAGACCTCTTAATGTATGCTGTAATATTTGACATCTTGACCTTGGCAGGGTTTTTTCTAGCCCCTGATGTCAGGGGCCTGGGCCGATGAAATTGGGAATTTTGCAACATTTTAACCTAAATTGGGAAATAAATTTCAAACAACAAATATTCATGCAAATTATCCCTTATCATATCAATTGTCTATATTTTGAATCCGTCCTAGAGTTAACTAACACAACATGTCAGTTCTACTTAGCTTTCCTTTCAGTTAATGATACGTAAATTGGAAATGAATTTCTTGTTTTGGTGGGAATTTGTAGGTCTAAAATTGGGGAAAAGTACCTCTTTTTGACGTTGGGAATGGGGCCGAATTTCGGCCCCCTACAGACCCTAGAAAAATCCCTGCTTGGACTTTGACCTACTGGTAGTTGAAGATTTTGGTTAAAATTTCTGGTTTAAGCAAAATCTAAGGAACTGTATGCAGTAGAAACTTTATATTATACATGTAGGTTGCCTCTGACAAGACCTCTCAATGTATGCTGTAATATTTGACCTAGTGACCCTGACCCAGTTTGCAATCCGACCATACCGTCTTTAGCGGTGTTTCATTTATTGGATGGATTAAGAGAATTTATTCATATCAGATATGTGTGAAGTTTTTGTTTTTATTTTTAAGCTCCTTTAAAAGAGGAGGCAAGCATGTACGATGTGTTTTTGGAAAAAGAGAAGAAACAACAGAACATAAACCAGGTGAAGAATGACATCAAGGATAGCAGTAAGACTAATGGTGCTCTACATGCAAGTAAAAAACCAGCCCAACAGAAAAAGAAACCCTCCAAATCTGATGGAGAAAAGAAGAAGCTAGATCTACTAGAGGCCACAGCAGAAGTATGTATCAACTACGATCAATTTATTTTTCTGACATATTGTATGTGCGTCTAGAACAAGAGGTTTTTAGCTCGCCCAGACGAAAAAGTCCGGAGAGCTATTGCCATACCCTCGGCGTCGTTTTCGTCTTCGTCCGTAGACAAAACTTTAACCTGGGCTATATATCTTGAACTATAAGGGGTTTGGCTTTGATATTTCACATGTAGATACCTTGTGACAAGACCTTTCATTTGAGACCATGACCTTTGACCTAGTGACCTTGGACTTTGACTTACTTTTCAAAAACTTTAACCTGGTTTCTGACAAAAACCTGTATAGGCGAGCTATGTAATCTTTGATTACCCTATGTTTTTTTATCTCCCTACCTCATTTTAGAATCTTTAGTATCAAATACTGGTATACTTGAATGTCATGACTCAAGATTTTTTTTCGTGTAAGTCCAACGATCACACAATGTAGGCCTGAATTGCCCCATCCCATTTTCCATAGTAATGGAAGTAACATGTGATGTGTATTTACTATTTATACCGTAGATGTCAAAGAAACTTTGAGCTCATATCGAATAAGTATTGCCTTCTTTCTTCAAATAAAGATTACAGAGGAGGATTTGAAGGCAGCTCTGACAGTGTCCAAGTCCACGTTCCCTGATAATAAAGATCTCTGGCTGAAAGATCTGGCCTCTGTCCTCAACATGAAGCTGGATCATTGTGCTGAGTCCAGTCCTATTATGAAGAACAAGCCATTAGGTATTTAGAAAAGATACATGCTTAGAATTTTTATTTGAAAGTGGTATTATCCTATGTTAATGAGTATATGTAATTTTCAATGCACTAATAATTATAATAGTAATATATAAATTTTGCAATGTAGGATTTATATTTGATGATAAGTCTTTTCTCCCCTTTTTTAATTGGACCCCCTTCTTGAAACATTTAACAGATCTTCACTTATTGTGTAAATAATGATTGAAATACATACGGTACATGTACAATGTACACATATTTGTGCAAGCATAAGTGTATTGTATTCTCTATGTTACATGTATTTTATGATCCAGATTTTCCGGTTTGTCATCTTGACAAGAAATGCCAGACATTGATCAAGTCTGTTATAAGAGAGGCTAATTCAGAGACTCAGGATCACATGCTGTATCACTGTATAACCACCATGCTCAACGACATGTCTAAAGGTAATGTAGATATTACGTATGAAAATCATATTCTTATCTTACGTATATTAAAAATTAAGTTATTTTGCTTAGAATTTTGTTATATTTTGTTTGTTAAAAAACATGATTCTGTATGATTACAGGGAATTCTACATATGGCTACAGAATATTTATACAGCTGCTGACTGCCGTCAAACCTAATATGGCTCTCTCCAAGACAAAGCAGGTAAGATCATGTACAAAGTAGAAATTGCTTTTTGTCTTAACTTCAGATAAAAGTGAGAAATATGGGGGAATACTGTATATGGTGTACATCTACCCTTGTATCTACCCTGTATATGATACATGTACGTGTTAAAGAAACATATCTGATGTCAAGAAATTCTTAATTCTATAATCCTTTATTTTGTGAATCATACTAAAGCTGTCATAGACTTTTGATTATCCATGTAGTATATTCTTGACCATAAAGACCTTGCCTGTTTTTGATTGACTGATGCCAAAGGCATAACTCAAGTATAACCTGAGTTTGGCCTTAATAGAGTGTATATCATCACAACCCGTACAAGTCTGTTTAGATATAGGTTATAAATGATGCTGAGATAAGTAATATATTCCTCTTATTTTCAGTACCTAGAGTTGTTGACAGCCAATCAGAACAAGTCTCAGCAAAGTTTAGCTATTCTGTGGTGCCTCGGTCAGGGAGGTATCAAGGACTTCAAGATTGCTCTAAGAGGTAAGCTACTAAATGACCTCAGGGTCACTGAAGATTCCAGGTTTGTGTTAAGCAGCACTGACGTTTTTGATAGAGAAAAACAAAGACTTTGATGTAACTGTTAAAGAGAAAAACAAAGACTTTGATGTTACTGTTAAAGATGTGTCACTGATACGCTTCAGATAACTTCAGATTTATGACAATTACACTACTGAAGTTCTGATGTTCAGACTTAAAGTTCAGTGTCAGATAACTGTAGATGTAAGTTTCAAATAAACACTTCTAAAATGTGTAAATGCCAGTCTTTGAACGACATCTTTTCATGTCTGAATTTTACTTCAGTATGGATAGAACTGATGATGCCCATGCTGAGGACGAAGGCCATGGCACCTTATTGTGTAGAGTACCTGGAAATGGTCTTCAGGTAATTTTTTTTCTCAAGATCTTACAATACCTTGGACAACATCAGTAATTAATGTATTATAAACTTGTATTATTTGTTCATTAGATGTTGTAGAATAAAGTTTAAATCTAAAATCTTTCAATGTTTAAATGGTAATGCATGTATCATTGGTATGAAAACATATAATTACCTTCTTAAAAAGTTTTGATTATTTTTAAGCAAAAAATAATAATACCATGTTTGTATGTTCTCCATTTTATCAGAAATAACTCAGATGGAAAGAAAATATCAGGAGAGATCTCCACCAGAGAATTCTTCAACTTGTTTGACCTGATTTTTGGAGAGCACCTGCTGCCGTCAGACCTGGCCAGTAAACTTCTCACTCTGTATCCTATGCTAAAGGTATACATATGATAAGTGATTTGAAAACTCATAAGATAATTACTTTTAGTTAAAGTGAAAATACAGCAATGTTTTACCTAGCATATACATTGTATAAAAATGTATGAGCATTTACAAAATATACATCGTATGTAATTTGCAATGTACCGGTACATGTATGAACATATAAAAATTATTTTAATGTCTTTATAACTGCATCTTTTAGAGGAAATGAAATTTCATTTATCATGTACACCCTTTTATGTTAAAAAAAAGTCTCAGAAATGTGAGTATAGTTCAGTAACAAGCAAGTTTTATATTTTTATTTATAGAACATTGCCATGAGCTCAACAAAAGGTGCATACAGGAATGTATTTCCATCTTTTCTGAGCAGGGCAACCACTTCCTGTCCAAAAGCCATGAGAACTGAGGTAAATGTTAAGTACATGTACAAGAATGGCAAAGAGTTATATTGAATTTTCTTGTGATTTTTGGCCGGATTGCAAAGCAATTCCGGTCTACAGATTGACGATATTCGTCCGTCTGTCCATCCGTCCGTCTGACGTCAACATTTTGGTTAAAGTTTCTGGTTGAGGCAAAATCTAAGGAACTATATTCAGTAGAAACTTTATATTATACATGAAGCTTGCCCATAACAAGACCTTTTAATTTATGCCATAACATCTGACCTAGTGACCTTGACCTTGGACTTTGACCTAGTTAAAGATTTTGGTTAAAGTTCCTGGTTGAGGCAAAATCTAAGGAACTATATGCAGTAGAAACTTTATATTATACATGATGGTTGCCCATGACAAGACCTTTCAATTTATGCCATAACATTTGACCTAGTGACCTTGACCTTGGACTTTGACCTAGTTAAAGATTTTGGTTAAAGTTCCTGATTTAAGCAAAATCTATGGAACTGTATGCAGTAGAAATCTTATATTATGCATTTAGGTTGCCCATGACGAGACCTTTCAATTTATGCCGTAATATTTGACCTAGTGACCTTGACCTTGGACTTTGACCTAGTTAAAGATTTTGGTTAAAGCTTCTGGTTTAAGCAAAATCTTAGGAACTGTATGCAGTAGAAACTTCATATTATACATGTAGGTTGCCTCTGACAAGACCTCTCAGTGTATGCTGTAATATTTGACCTAGTGACCTTGACCAAATTGGTGACAAAAACTTACTTTGCAATCCGGCCATATCGTCTTTAGCTGTGTTTTATACTACATGTATAAGGGGTTTATTGTTAATTGAAATATTGACTTACATTTGTATAAGGGAAATAGGAGCTTCCTGAATTTGTCTTTCACTGAACGTTTTGGTAGTTCCACAAATCATGAAGTAGATCTGTAAATTTTGAGGTCAGAATGTCAAAGGTAAAGGCCATGTTTTTTTTTTTTTTTACTGTACCTCAAATACATGGATTTAACACTTTTGATTTAACACAATATCTTGACTATTTTTAAACGTATAAGCTTTATATTTCATTCATCATCCCATTATGAAGTGAGGATTCTAACTATGTAAGATTAAGGTCATGATATACTGTAAGTATATTAATCAACACTAAAAATTGTCATGAAGCAATGTAACAGATAAGTCTGTGTATATTTTCCAGGTATTAGCCAGTTTACTGACATGTTTATCGAGTGATAAGCAGTGCTATGCTGTATGGTGTCAGATGTACACTAAACATCTGTCACAGACCAGGTATGAAATCCTCTTTCAAATATTCGTTGTTCTTTTATAATGTATTGTACGCAATGTTGGTCTTCTATGGACACAAGGGCTGCACAATTGAAATGATGTTGCTAACTTATGAATATCTACATGCATTTCTGTATACTCTCCCCAGAATTAAATGTACATTTACAATGTAGTTTACATAATGTTATCCACATTTTTGTAGCATTGTTCTTCACCATATCTTAGACAACTGGAGTACTCTGTCTTCTAAGCTGGATCGTAAGCTGTTTCTGAACATGCTCCGGTCCTTCTCTATAACAAACGATGAACTGGCTTCCCAGGGCAGAAATAGCGTGGAGGGATACCAGGAATGTGTCAGTGCTTGTAAGGTAGGTCATATGAAATGTTCAATACATGTAGTAGTATGCTAGGGAATTCTACAATATTGATCCAGTAAATTATGATATCATTGTCTTCTGTACTGTGTGCATACAGATTTCTGTTTATCTGTATATACATGTATCATAGACATATTCACAGAAGTAACCAATATAGTAGAAAATGTGGAAAATGTAACCAATATAGTAGAAAATGTAGAAAAATCTTACATGATTTTAAGAATAAGTGGGAAATATATATTTACATGTATAAATGGGGATGTTCTTTGTTGTAAATGAGCAAACCAAATAAGATAAAATCATATCAAGATTTAAAGAAACTGTACAATACGCTGAACTACTGATACAAGTGACAATATGAAAAGACATAAAAAAGTATGTACATGTACATTGAATTTTGGACAAATGCCTTTCAGTAACTGTAAACCGTCTATTATTTTTATTTTTGCGATATTCGCAAGGTCCTTTGATTTGCGAAAATAAACTGTCGCGAATGTGCAGAATATGTTTATACAATGTGGCGAAAATAAAACGTCGCGAACGAGTCACCTCTCTCCTTTTCACGAAATTTAGACGCCGTGAATAAAAGATGGTTTACAGTATACATGTATTTCACTCTTACTAATGAATCAGAATTTTGTAGGACCTGATGCAGAAGCTAGAGGATGGAGGGTTTCCATGGTTTTGGGTTGTTTTTATGCTGATGTCTGTAATGGTGGCCATAATTGCCTATGATGTGTATACAAACAAAACTGTCCGAGGTACGATTGTCATTTATGTAAAAATAAAGTTGTGACATTGTAGAGATTATGACAATGGATTACAAAATGTTCAATAGTGTAGAAATTATCTACATGCAATTTATAGTGACATTCTTGTACATAACATGTATTAAAAAGGATAAATCTTCCCGTTGAAGACTATTTGTGGGTAAATTTAACCAGAGAAGTTAGACTATACTTTTCAAAGAAAAATATGGAGGACTTTGTTTAACACCACTAAGTTTCTCTCAGGAGTCATAAATACTCTATCATCAACTTACATTTTGCGACTTTTGCTTGTAGCTAGCAGAACAGTGCAATTCTTGGAAGACTATGGGATTCTAGCATTCACAGAGAGAGTTTATAACACAGTCTCTGTATACGTCAGCTCTGCTTACAGGTATGAAAATACATGTACTTCCCGATTTTATGTGGCCATCTACAGTAAGATTCATGGTACAGAAAGAAAAACACAAATGCCCCCTCTTCTGACATCACAATTTATTACACTATGCAGATGTTGAAATCCCTGGAAACTTAAGTGTTTAAATGTGATGTTTTCCTGATTATATCAACCTTCATATATTGGGAGCATATGACAGACATAACTTTGAATAAAAAGTATTGTTGAAAATCTTCTTTGCTGCGTTATAAGAACAATTTGAAATTGTGTATAATAGATTTAAGAAACCAAACTGCAGAAAATTGAATGAATTTGCATTGCTATCAATTCGGGAAAAAATGATGAAAATTTAATGGATTCCTGTTACATTGTGTCTATTCCAGCTGGTTGATTGTGAATGTACCTGTGTACACTAACAAAGTAGTATCTGCTGTTGGACCTTACGTCAGATTGGCTTGGGACAAGGCTGTACAGGCATACAATGTAATAGCTGCCGTTAGCAGCCCTTATCGCCAATGGATGTATCTAAAACTGATGGAGTTATGTAGTAAAGTACGTAGATACATGTAAATTACTTTATGTAAACCCAGTTTATTTAAATCATGAATCTAAATTGAAAAAGCTCATTTCAAAATTTTTTCCAATATTTTACAAATCAGAAAATGATGAAAGTTACGGAAATTCCTGATTTTTTTTTATAAGAATTGTTATGATTATCTTGACCTTCTTGGTATTGGTGAACATCAGTGAAACTGGGTACAATGCACTGTAGTGCTTGGAGTATGGGTAGATTTACATTGGACTTTATGCTGGCACATTTATAGCAGTATAGGTACAAATGTGTCACAAGGACCTGGTGTACCGGTACATTTACTCTTGGTTTGCTGTATTTCTGTCATATTTACCAAAGCCTAAAACTCTATGCAATAGCAAGAAGGAACTTGCCAACAATTTTAGTTCACACTTGCTGTTTTTTCACTTTAATGAATTGTTTATGAATCATACATGTACAAAGATGATTATTTTCTTTCCAGATATATGAACTTTCCCCTGGCCTTTGGTCAGATTTAGGAAACTATTTATGGTTATCATGGGACTTCTTTAGGGAGTACTCTGTATGGATTTGGTCCCGAGTGGCCAGTGTTATAGTGCTTTCATATAAATGGGTGGAGAAAGAAATATTATTGTAAGTACTCATCTTCCATTTTTTGTACATGTAATTTTTTAGCACACACAAAAAAGTGATATTGCATTTACTGAAAATTCATTCAGCTTCTAATGAAAATTGACTTTAAAGAATTTTTTGTCACTTTAATATTTTTGAATTTGTCAAGATTATCTCTTTAAACTCTCATTCATTTCATGTACTAGTAAACGTATATGCTATGATTACTTGTTTTATATTTCAGAGGCCAATATACCCCTGACGTTCTACAGCATTTTTTCCGTTCTGCCATAACATTTGTATATAACTCCACCGTGTCCATATCAAACTGGTGCAGCAATGTTATACAGACTTCTGTCTCATAACGATGCCTAAGGAAAAATTGTACATCAAAATTTGGCAAGTTTAGTGCAATGGAGCTCGCCTGAATTGATCACAAAAATTATTATATTGAGTCAAGAAGAATTATGTTTAAAGAATAAATTTTTGCTGTTTCAACCAAATTTTTTCACCTACAGAATCTCTTGTATAGCACTTCATGAATAAAAATGAAATAAGTTTAGTATATTAAATTTGTATTGCATTGTATTTTTTTTTTCAGATTTAAGATGATGTGATTTTCTTTTTTTAAGCTTTAATCAAGTGAACTATTCATTTGCATAATAAAATTTATATAAAATCTTTATTTGAAATACATGTAAATGATGGATCTAATTTTGATTTTTTTATTCATATTCAGAAGACAATGTTTTTTCCTAAGTTTGGATTGTTTTCGACATAATTGGATACATTGGTTTTATAATGTCCTTACACACATTCACACCTATGTTCAAGTCACTGTACTTACATTTAATTTGATGGAATGTTGACAGATTATGTAATTTTATTTTCAATTTGAATGTATGTTTTCATTACGCAATTAAGATATTTATGATACTGTGATAGAGAGAGAAGAACATTATAGATAAGTGTATTAGTAGTACCAGACATTTTGCTGTGTTCATGATTTTGTAAAAATGGGTCTCATTTTGTGATAACAATGCAGTTTGCCAAAATAAATGTTTTGAAAAAAGTTCATGAGTTTATATCGTGTATTTTGTAGTTTCATCCAAAATTATCAAATGTCGAAATGACTGTGCAATAACAGAGATCAATTTTGGCTTGTCCTGGGTGCCCAATAAGTGCAAATACTTTAAAAGTGCTAATAATATTGGGAGAATTTGGCTTGTTTGTTAACAGTATCGTAGCCCAGCATCTCTGTGTTCATAATTTTTTTTTTTTTGCTGAAAAAATTGTTCATAATTTGATATGAAAATAGTAGAGGGTAGGCAGGAGTGAAAAATGATTTTCAAACTGTAAGTTGCATGTACATACTTTTGGAGATACATGTATAGTAATGAAACCTCAAACACTAAATTCTGATGAGTCAAGAATGTGCACTACCAATTTTTGGATACAAATGTCAAGGTTGTATATCATTGATGATTGAAATTTGTTTTCAAATTATTATCACACACGTTCCACTTTTCATCATATACATGTATGTATATTTGACCCGTTAATTTTGAGGTCCAAAGATCAAGGTTCATAGGACAATAATGACTGAATACAGATCTGGCATCATATTAATGGATCGTGTAATCTAACTTCATGCACTTAACACGTTAAGAATATGCCCTATTGATTTTAGGATCAAAGGTTCAATTACTAGTATTAAAACAACAGTGTGAGCAATAAACTATTGCACTCAGAAAATGTTTTGCATCTTGGTACATTGCATCTTGACCGTCAACATTGTTTTAGACTTCCATGAAAGTGTTTCACAGAACAATACCAAAACTGTATGTCCTTTGTTACCTGAAGGTATTGGGTTTTCTTTTAAAATGCATTGTCAACAAAGATTGTTGCCACAGACTGATTTGCTGAAGCTTTTTTTCCCTCCTCAATAAGAAAGATAAATTAGGAAAACTTCATAGAAAGCAGGTAAAGAAGATTCAACAAGTTTGTTATCTTGGATACATTTCAACCATGAAAGTCGTAAACAAACATTTTAGAAGATAGTCCAAAGATTTAGTTTGACACTCTTTATGTTGATGGTTGTTGGCAGGATGAATAGACGCATGCTTTCATTTGTTTCTCGTACTGTGTATTGTAATCTCTATTTCTGACCAACTACATGTAGTAAAATACTGTAGGATTGTCAAGAAAAAGTGCTTCAGTTCTGCTCTCAGCAACTGTATTGACAAAAATTGCTAAATTTAGTGCATCAAACATGCATGTTTCAAATACTAGTATCAAGTCCTCATCCATAATTCTTTATTTACGAATTTCTATGGAATCACCTATAATGTGTGGCTTAGGAGAAAAGCAGTTATTTCAATTCTTTTAAACACCTGGAACAGCAACTAGGAATTGTCAACATAAGTATCTTAACAAGAAGCAAGAGCCCATTACCGGTATGTGTTTGTGAATTTTACACCTTTGATCAACATGCTCAAACATCTAGACACCCATGTTCATATGGTAATCAGAAATTTTATTGATTCACAAATTTTATCCGACGGGTATTTTGGACCACTTTGTCTATATTCTGTTTCTCTACCAGATACTAGTATATCTGTACCGTATAATACTAATGTTAGGTGATGATGATAAGAAGGAGTTATTTGTAATACTGTATCTCACAATTAGATGCCACATGGGAAAGGCTATCAGCCTTGCTATGATCAAGCTTTCAATCGTCAAGCGATATATGTCCCCTACCTGCACAAAGCTTAGTCCTGCAACGCAACCTAAAATGCTTCAAACAAAACTGAATATAGACTTGAACTGTACATTTTCAAATCTTTTTATTCAACTGCACTGTGACATTTTTTACCTTTGTTCAGTGTTGTGAGATACCCTTCCGTCTTCATTTAGTCATTGAAATCAATCCAAGCACTGAAAAGGTTTGCCAGGACAAGATTTCTCAATCCCAAAGCACTGAGACCTTGTCTTTTGACCTATGAGGCTATGACCTTGTATCAAGGTCACAGCACATCCTTGGTGAAATATTATTCAGATCCATGGAGGCATATGGTCTGGATAA
The DNA here is from genome assembly GCA_028142955.1 of Pinctada fucata. Lineage (NCBI taxonomy): Eukaryota > Metazoa > Mollusca > Bivalvia > Pterioida > Pteriidae > Pinctada > Pinctada fucata. The sequence goes on from AP027103.1 coordinate 21,074,633, forward strand.
GGTTTTTCAACCCACATTTACTGTGACCTTGACCTTGGATCAAGGACATGACACATCCTTGGGTCCTTTGCAACAATTCTGTGAAATATTATTCAGATCCATGCAGGCGCTGAAAAGTTAAGGCCCGGACAAGCTTGTTAGGACCGACAGATGGACAGACGGGCAGAAGGAATAGTCCCCTCCGGTTTTATTGGTAGAGGACTAATAAACAAGATTAATAGACAAGAACAAGTACATAAAAACATGCTCAATAAAGGAATAATTTCTTGCAAAATAGTTTATCATTCCTAAAGGAAAAGTAAACACTCAAAATTCAACACTGTCAAGTTTATCGACAAATGAGTTTACACAATATAAAATGACTGAGATTGAATGATGTATAAGCAACTGAGATGAAATGATGTAAATGACTGAAATGAAACAATGTGTATGACTGAGATGAAATGATGTTAATGAAAAGATGTAAATGATAAATACATGTACAACATAATTATTATGGCAGTATTTAGATGATTCCATATTCTGGAGAGCTAGGTGGATCTTGGTTTGATGTCACTTGTGGAGAGTTCACTGTGCTAGTACCAGAGCTATGCCCTTCTCGTGCTTTCTCTAAGAGTTCTTTCTCAGGTTTATCATGCTTGTGTTTATGTTTGTGCTTGTGTTTGTTTTTCTTTTTCTTCTTTTTGACTTTGTGTGATTTTGCACCGGGTTCTTCCTTGACATCGGACCCTGACAACCTGACAGATGTGGGCGGAGCAGGCGTGGACGTTAGCGGTAACAGACCAGAGAAGGAGGTGGGACCTGATACTGGCTCTGAAATCGAAGTGAATACAATATGACACAAGAGTAAGTTTTCAGGATTTTTGATATTGAACATTGAGAATATTTTCATTTAGTACCCAATAAGAAAGCATGATACTAAGTACTCAGTACTATGAGCCATCTAACATGTACCATTTACATGTACATGTTACTTAGATCATACATGTACAAAATGTATATCTTTTGACTAGAAAAAAGGATGTTTGACATTAGATAACAAGAAGACTAGGTACACTTATTAAGCACAAACAAAATTGAGCAGAAACAGGGCAAAATGGAACAAATTAACATAACAGGGTATTCATGAATGAGCACATTGACTTATTTTCAATTATAATCTATCATAGATCAAAGATTCGGCATAGTTTTGAATTTTTGCACTCTTTAATAGCATTAACTCTGCCAGAATTTGAATCCAGCTAAATTATGTACATGTATATATACATGTATATAGATATACCGTATATCGAGTAATTTTCGCGTCGGGTAAATTTCGTGAAAATGACCCTAAAAAGGTTTGTCGTTTTTTCGCTGAGTCTAATTTTCACTAATCTATTAATACCAAAAATTAAAATTTGTATACAAAGATTTATTTGATGTGAAATGAAATATGATCATGTAACTGCGAACGTTTTTCTACTGGATTTAGGTATACGTGTACAATAATACAAATGTACAAGAATGTACATCATACTGTTCACTAACGATGCCGGCCTCATTAAAGCGATTGCTTATCATATCTGGTTTCCCATGCATGTAGTCATATAGTTTTGACAATTGTGGTCCGAAATAGGCCTTTTAATCCCCAAATCATTGTTTAGATTTAGTTTCTTGTGAGAAATACACTGATAACCAAAACGCTAAATGTCATTACAGAACGACAACAGGTAGTTTAAAATAAAAGCCGACATGCATTCATATAGGTGATTGTTTGATTTACCATGTTTGCATCGGGTAATTAAACTAATTAATACTACTTGTTATCTGTAAACATCAATCATAATAATCATGATTATCTTAATCAAACGAGTACTCACTAATACTTCATGGCAGTTGCATATAACTGAACCCCTTTAGAAGTGTTAGTTTGTGTCTTTTTTTCGCTGTGTCCATTTTTTCTCGATTTGATGATGCTCGCGACCTTAGCGAAAATTAGACACACGCGAAAAATTCCCGATATACGGCAATGCAAAACAGTATTTGAAGCTACTTTGCATTTTGACATGCAAGTACCTACCTGACTTGATGGGAGTTTCTACAGGGGATGACGACCCTTCACTCAGCCTGGAGGACGTATCCATGGTGAAGGAACTCTGTGGTAACAGAGGGACGGGTAGTCCTGACAGGGTGGGCGGGGCTTGCTGGGTTGGAGTTTGTGAGACATCAGTGACAGGAGGATCTGACTGCATGCTCTCAAGCTCCTCTCGCTTCACCTATTATAGAAACAAACAATTTACCCTTGTATGCTGACTAGAGGATTGGGATTAAGTGATGTTAGTGAATTAGTAAATAAATCCTACATGTAAATGCCTTATTGTACTGTTCCCTGGGGTATATCAGAATTAGTTAATTACTCCCATCATTGATTTAAGGTATTTTTCTGACTGAAAGATTGAATCAAATATAAAAGTATCAAAAAGATGACTTAAGCATAAAGTCATATTCATCAATGAATAAAAAAGATTTTTTTAGATTTTTTTTTATCTATCTAACTATACCATAATAGAAGCTATCATTCTTTAAATTATCTCTTAAAAAAAGGATATAGATGTTTATATCAGTATCATTTTTCAGAAAACAATTTACATAGATTTATTTTGTCAATTGCGTAAAAAAAATTTGTCACTTACAGAAAAATTTGTATACAATTCAAGCGCTTTAAAAAATCTATATCAAAGCCACAACACCAAGAAAATTATTTTTAATTGTACCCCTACGAATTTAAGAAATTCAGCAGCATAAGCTGACGATGCTGATTGTGGTGTGACAGGTGTTGACGGTGCTGAACGGTCAGGATTAGCCGGTGCACATGGTTTGTCGGTGCTTTGTGGTTCACTCGTTTTCAACATGACATGGTGGTCAGATTGTGAAGTGGTGAGTGAAAGTGGCTGAGTGTGTGGCTGAAAGTTTGACACAGAAGTAACCGGTACGGTTGAGTTGGTTACTGTGGGTATTTCTGGTTCAGTCTGAGTAACTAGTGACACCGGTGATCGAGTGTCCAGATTGGTTGAGGCATTGGTGTCCTCTTGCTTAACTTCCCCAATCTGTGTAAAATGTGCTAGGTAACAGCAAACATGCATATTGAAATCATGTCTATTTTATCATAGTTTAGTAATCATCCTAATGTCTACTACAATGTATTTACTACACTGAGAAAATTACAACTAGCAGTTACGGGTAGATGAGGCGAAGAATTTCCCGTTAGAAAGAGTTATACATGTAAGTCCTCACATTACAACTGGGTAAGGGGATTTGTTAAAACATGCAAGTATGTGAAATATATATAGGTCAAATAAAGAAAGACAGGTGTGGATATTCAAAGTAAGAAAACATTTACATGTGATCACTGTGATATATATATGTCTATCTATAATTTGACCTACAATTTAAAGTACTAAAATTAAAGTGGAACAATTATGGTTGAAGGATCTTGAACTATTTGATACTGTATTCAGCCAAGATGGGGGTAAAATTTCATTTTACAAATAAATGAAATAATCGCCCATAAATAAGTAATATTTTCCTTAATCTTATTGGAGATACTCCTATACCAATTGGTTACCTAAAAACTAATTACTTTCAGAATGGAGCTCTACTGGGGAGTTTGATTCTATACATGACACAAATGTGAGTAAAGACAGTCAAAATTGATACTTGACCTTAGGAAATTGGAAAAGGTCCCCATCTTGCTATGAGTTAGGCTGTCACGATACGCTAAGCTCGCGAAATGATATGTATTGCGATATTTACTCACGATACGATTCGTATCATGATACAACATTTTTAATATAGATATGGAGGCATTTCTGTAATTCGTCAGATATTTTATTCAAACAACAACAAATTTAGATCATTCATAACTTGAATGATATGAGAATTATTGTATTGACTAGAAAAAAAGTACAAAACTCAGAAGTTATTTTGACGACTTGGCGTCGAACATCGCAATGTTGATTTTTTTAAGATAAAACTAAATGCCAAAAATGAAGCATAAGTCAACGATACGGCCTCTTCTTGTATCGTGTATCAAACCGTTGTCAAGAACCGCGGTGAATCGAGAACCGCGGTTAATCGTGACAGCCCTAGCTATGAGGTCTTACTTATCACAGAAATATTTTTAATCTACTGGTTAAGTGCCTGTGAGATTGAATACCTGAGGAATATGTGGAACATTAGCTGATTACTCATAAATATTTTTCATTTTTACACTAATAGTCTATGCCATCCCTATTGCCTAGGCATTACAAGTCCTCCATTTAAAATTTAAAAGCAATCTTTTTCTTCATTTAGATATCTTTCTAGTGACCTTGGTCAAACATTTTATGAACCATATAAATTTCTTATTATTGAATTCAAAAAGAAAAATTTTGTTATAGTATTGTATGATAAAATGATAGTAAGCCTGCCCTTACCGTTAACTTTAACTTTTTAGACTGAGAGCTGTCCTCATTAAAAATTCCTTCAGGACATGTCTCCGGCACAGAACCAAGGGACATAACTTGTGGTGACAGTGGTGATGTGGCTTGCCGTTTCTGACTGGTCTCCTCGACTGAGTGGATGTCTGTAACGTTAACCTCAGACTCTGTGTCCATCTGTGAGGTGCTCACATCCAAACCTCGTTCCTCTTCCTCCTCATCATCATCATCATCTTCCTCAAAATCCTACAAAACATTAATTCAGTCCATTGAACATCCCCACTCTTCATTCTTATACCATATGTGTAAGATATATGTAGCTATAGAAACTTGAAAAAAAAAACAAATGCAAGGTGATGAAACAATTGAAGATAAATATAATTATATAAATTTATAAAATGAATTCAAAAATTAAGATTTAAAGGAATGATAATTGACATCAGCAATAGAAATAATGGAAACCTAAATAATCTTATTATACTGATAAATATATCGTAAGAAATGCCTGAACTATGTTGTTCTTTTCTTACCTCATCTGGATCAAATGAGGCACTCATTCTGTTTCTGTTGTTTTTTAAGTTTAACACCAGCATATTCTGGAAGAATTGATATGGTTTGTCAACTACACAAGCAGACAGAGGGTGATGACACTTAAGGTTTCAAAAGTTTTATAAGCAGAAATTTTCAGATGTAGTAATTTCATTTCAAACAGCAATATCATGATGACATTTGTCCCCAATGATTACTGGTGATGCTTTTTAATGTTTTATTTTAAAACTTCATAAATATCCAATCTCAAACATTAAAAGTGTGAAATACATTTATTGCCAAATAAGTGTGACCTTGAGAATAAAGTCTTTTCAAGAACTCAAATGTCATCTGTCATAATGCTTTACCCAAAATGCAAGAGGAACTATACATTATTTTCTTTGCCAAAGATCCTGAGTAATTTTTTGATTGTATGGATTTTGAGTGATTGTTCCAATATATGGATTTTGAGTGATTGTTTCAAAATATCAAGTAGAGATATGTATTATTGTCTCGTCCCTCCTTGATTCAGACTTTTACTCAGTGAATTTAATGTGTTTAACAAATCTGTAAATTTAGGAGTAGAGTATTATATAAGCTGCTTTGTCTTTATCTCTAATCCTTATCTTTCATATGAAGTATACATGTAAATGTATACTGTTGGAATATATACTTTAAAGAAATATTGTTTAAACTAAATCTGTAAATAAATCAGGGGTATATTTGAAGGAGATGCTTTTTTTTTTTTTTGCTTTATTTTCTGCTTTTTTTTTTTTTTTTTTTTTTTTGCTTTATTGGCCGGATTGCAAAGCAATTCCGGTCTATAGATTGACGATGTCCATCCGTCCGTCTGCCGTCAACATTTTGGTTAAAGTTTCTGGTTGAGGCAAAATCTAAGGAACTACATGTATATGCAGTAGAAACTTTATATTATATATGAAGCTTGCCCATCACATGACCTTTCAATTTATGTCGTAACATTTGACCTAGTGGCCTTAATCTTGGACTTTGACCTAGTTAAAGATTTTGGTTAAAGTTCCTGGTTTAAGCAAATTCTATGGAATTGTATGCAGTAGAAACTTTATATTATACAAGTAGGTTGCCTCTGACAAAATCTTTCAATTTATGCCGTATCATTTGACCTATTGACCTTGAGCAGTTAGTGACAAAAACTTACTTTGCAATCTGGCCATACCGTCTTTAGCGGTGTTTTATTTTCTATTTCTTTTGGTTTTGTATGCTCTTTGGTATATCCTTTTCGAAAAAGAGATTTGTATTATTACTCATGTATGGTTTTATTCATATTTTGCAGTAAGATTACCTCTGGTATAGTTAGACAGGTGGGTCGTATCCTTCCATATAAGGTGAAATACAGATCAGCAATATCACATCGCAGTCGGCTGTCGTAGGAAAATGTACAACTGTAATAAATATGACATGTCTAAGTAAGGTATCATCTATTTATAAAATAACAGCCTCTTCATATTTAATAACTGTCATAAAGTTATAAAAGTAATAAAGAGGGGAATTAGAGCACCGCATTTTCACATGCTGGATATGCAACTTAGTCACATGACGTACTTTTATGGACCTAAATTCCTGTCACATGACATGCAGGGCAGTGTTCGCTCAGCGTTCCCATATCGTTCTGGGTAAAAGAACAATGGAATCGCTTGTGATAGCGCAGTTGATAGTTGACCATGACATTTATTTTATTCATGGAGACCAAAATGACTATATTATACAGAGGAGATCAAGGAGATTATCCCCACCCCCTACTCGTTAACACAAACATATTTTACAGTTAGGGGGATAAATCTTCTTAATTTTGCTTTGTGTAATGTATCCCCAATATTGCGACTAGAGTTCTGCGTCATTGCCGCGCGATCAAGTGTCCATCGCATTTTATTTCAACACGACTAAATCACACATATTTTGATATACATCAATTTAAGATTTGTACACTTAACAATTTAAACATATACCGTCTGAAAGGCTGGAATTTAATCAAATGTCCATCAATATTTCGCACGCTTTGAAGAGAAATTCATTAAATTTAAACTTTGTTGAAGATGAATATACTTATTTTCTCATTTTCCACGAGTATTATATATTCTTAATAACTTTCCTTTCTCTTACTCTCACTTTTGAGCACACGACATGTCCAAACACAAAAGTCTATATATTGGTAAATGATAAAGAGACGGGTTAAACGCTTGACAGCCTGGTTCTATTGATCTCATCCTATATAATTTACCTTGACAAACTAATGAATATTGGATGAATTGTGATACAGATCTCTATCTGTTATATTACCATAACAAAACATTTTCTATAATAACCGGCAAAATTCTCAATTGAATTTAATATTGACATTGGACAGTTTTGAGGAGTTTGGTAAACTTTTGCCTGTTTATCTTGGCCATTCTTGATAAGATTGGTTTGTTATTATTTGGTTATAAGGGAAAACAGTAAATCTTTCAATCTGCGGTAATGCATTGGTACCTAAGGTATTTAATTATTATTCACAAGTGAAATGGATTTGATAAACTAATCTAATCACAGCTGGTACAATGCCTATTTAGGGTATTAAGGATTTACCTTGTAACACTAGCTAAATCTTACATGCTTTCTAAATCCACAAAAGTAAGTCAATAATACGCTAATCTTTCAATCAACATTTATATTTTCATCAATAACACGGTCTAATATAGGACTTGTAAATTACAGACCTTGATACAGTCTATGACACAGGGCAATGGAGCAAGAAGTGACTGACTCTAGGTGAGATTTTAACTGTTTTTTATCAATAAAAATGAACTTCTGTATTTTAACTTTCGTTCACTGACTCGAACAAAACAATATTAGAATTACAAGATTAATGTTTTCTATTCCGTGATCATTTGAGTTAATTTATTATAGAGTGACATTATCAACAAAATCTGATACGTATATAGACATGGATATACTTGGTCCCTTTAAATTCCCTAGTCTCCTGTTGCAATTTCAGATCGCTTTCAAAAAGCGAATCGACGGTGAACGGGAAGATGGCTACAGCGCTGACGTCCCAACTACGCTGTGAGTTATGCGGCTCCAGGAAGAGCTCAGAGTGGAAATGTTACGAATGTTCTCAGATTATGTGTAAACGATGCAAGAAACTCCATGTTAAAGCCAACATATCCAAATATCACAATTTCGTTTCTCTGAAACAGAGCCGCGAGGAGAGTAAGGACAGATGTCCTAACCATCCATCAGAAACGTGTACCAAGGAGTGTACGACATGCAGTCAGTTTGTGTGTGATGTGTGTATCCAACAAAAGCACAAAGGTCATCAAATATTGTTTGTGCAGCAAGAAATCACAGAAATGAGAGAGATGTGTAGAAGGAATCTGTCTGACGTCAAAGAAATAGGACTCTCAATAGCACTCAAAGAAATGGAGACGTTCAGACAACTGGGTGATGACTACAAAGCTAAAACTCAGGAACTGCTCAAAGAAGTGACAAGTAGGTACAGCGCTTGGGTTGCCATGGCAAAGGACATTCAGAATGACCTTCTACAACAAATTCAGAGTGTTTATAAACTGGACATGGGTTACTATGAGACGGAGGGCAAACTGAGGCAGAATTTGATATTAGAAATGGAGGATGTCATTCAGAACTTCCAGGAGGGGATATCGGGGGACATGAGGGGCATCAAAGACCTCCTCAAACTGAGGGTAATCAACAGGAAAATGGAGGAGATGATGACACCAGCACATGTTCAGGAGAAACACCTCCCTACGCTTAGTAATGGGAATGTCACCATTGAGGTGATGCGTGACATGTTTGGAGTACTGGCTTATGATGAAAAATCTCGCAAGAAACATGGATCCGAAGAATGTTTACACGTTTTAGCCAGGCAATATCAAAACGGACATATGGAAACGCAAAGAAATGGTCAGGAAACACCGAGAGAGCGAAAAATTACAGAAACAACCGATACGCAGCAAAATGAATACCCGACTTCACCGAGAAAGAAGAAAGTTACCATACTAAACCATAGTGACGATCAAACGCCACATTATAATACTGACGATCAGTTAACAATGCAACGTAAAACAATCAACATCGTTAATCAAAATACGGAGCATAAAAATTCGATGACAGAACGAGCTCTTGTACCATCCTTGAACTTCAATGGTACTCAACGAAACGGCGAACATACAAGCGGAGAAGAGAACCTGTCTATGACAAGTAGCTGTTCCGGTGACAGCACACGAAAATACGGAAATGACGTCACGGACTGCGACGATCTAACGTGTCGAATTAGCATCGAATTCTCGGGTCAAAAGCATGCTCCTTCAATCGCGCAAAAGTTCCTTCAAAATTCAGTTGCAAGGAATATCGTATCGCAAAAGGATAGTATCAAACAAGTGTTCTCGCCTATCAAAGCCAGGGATAGTATTTTTCTAAATTCAAAGCTTGCATCTAAAGAAAACATAAGTATTCATGATACCTTCTTCAGCGAATTGTTTTACGAGGCGCCTTACGTGGAAAAGATATGTCATGTATACCTAAAGGGTAGATCTAAAGTGTGCAGTGTATGTCCCGTGGGCGACAAGGCATGGGTGGGGTTTTCTGACAAATCCGTGGCCCTTGTGAATGGACAGGGGGACGTCCTGAAGAGATCCCGCGTGGACATACTTCCTATGCACCTTACAGCATCTTACTCAGGGGATGTCATCATCTGCTCAGAGAACATGTGTATTCTAAAATCTATGTCCCCAACGGGGTTAGTTAAGGAGATGTACAGATTTTCTGTTGAGACGGGCGGGGTTTATGTCACAAGGCAAGGCAGTACCCTGGTCTCCCTCCCCGCCCTCAGTAAAGTAATCGGCTTATCTCAGCGTGGAGAGATTGAAGTCGAGATAAGATACGATGATAACGGTGATGCACTGTTCAACTATCCATATTCAATCACAGAAAATATTGATGGTAATATATGTGTAATTGACGGCAAAAGCTCGCGGCTCAGAGAGCATAGTCAGTGTATAGTTTGTGTGGACAGGAATGCTCTAGTGTTCAAATACAAGTGTGAACCAAAGACAGACTTTCAGCATATAGCATGTGATCAGTACTCAAACATTATACTATCTGACCCTAGTAATTATAATATAAAGATGTTAAACCGTAATGGTGACTATATAGGTGTGTTAGGGAGGGACTCCTTCCTACTGGTAGAGCCTAGATGTGTGGTGTTTGATGAACATTTCAACTTGTGGGTTGTCAATGACAAAAACAGACTGACAGTGGCTAAGTACATTATTAACTAGGGGTAACTTATATGACAATTTGCAGAAAAACTGATCATTTCCATTCTTTTACAAAATGGTTAGACGAAATCAGAATTTACTTATATCAAAATCTGTCATGAATTAGCATCTCTAAATACTACACAAACTACATTTTATATGTACATGTTTGAATAAACCTTTGCAAAATTTATAAGAAGTAGTTTTATGCTACATAAAGTAGTTAAGAATGCAGTGAACAGAAGATTTTACACAGCTAATAATAGTGTCATATTTTTGGGGGTTGATGGAGGTACATGTGTCAACACCAAAAAAATTGAGAAATATGTACACCATGCAGATTGGGAGGCATTCTCCAAGTAAATATATGTTTCTCAAAAGCAATTAAGAAACACATCTTTTTATTTACATAGGTAATCAAAGATTACAAAGCTCATCTCACAACAGCATGTTATCAAGGCAGCAACATTTTATAAGTAAACATTTTTCCAAGTAAGTAATCAAGTTAAAAGAGGTGATCTTGTGAGATTTTTGCACACTGGCTTGCATTTGTACAACTAGATGTAAGTAGGTCAAGGTCAATTTATCAAAGTTTGATCAAAGATACATCCAATATGCAAGTCTGGTACATTTAGCACATAAACTTTGCTCAATATTTACTTTAAAGATGAAAAACACTCGAGCAGGAAAAAGTAGGTCATTTTATAGATCTATCTGATATGTAAGTTTGGTACATGTTGCACTTACACTTTGCTCAATATTGGCTTTCAAAAGCAAAATCTCTCAAGCAGATAAAATAGGTCAGATGCAGCATCAAATGCATAGGTCCACCTCGGTATCCCAAGATGAATCACTTATGCAAGTTTGGTTACTGTGGCATGTGTACTTTGTCAGATACTGAGCTACACCAAACTTCTTAACCAAGTTACCCAAGCAGAAAATGTAGGTCAGATGCAATATCTGATGCATGGATTCATCTCAGCATCCAAAGATGAATCAAACCAAATTAATGAAACCAAAGATGAAGCTAAAAATGAGGAAGAACTGAACTCATTCAATAAGTGTAATGGAAATGTCACTAACTCTAGCATAATTCCTACAACCTCGACTTTCGTACATGTAACAAAACTGTAAAACTTTGGTAAAGCCTTACTTCATCATTTTCCATAACCTTTCTACAAGTCCCTCTGTGTGTAGTGAGCTGGAATCTACACGACGAAATGGTGGATTTACTACCAACTGACTCAGCACAAAATGCCTGAAATGTATGGAAAAATCTCATAAATATAAGCATCCTTATTAATAAATAAATAAATATACATCTTTATTACTATTACCATCTGACCTAAATCAAATATCAAGTATGCTTCATCAAAAGTTTAATATTAAAAGTCCAACATCAGGTCTGTAAACAAATGAATCCAGTCTCATTTTAAAATTGTAACCTTGACCTACTTATTGTAAATTCCCAGAAGTATAAAGTAATTGTAATTTTCCTAATTGAGAAGTATCTACCTCATGTACATATCTGGGTCTTGTTCCACCATATCAAGAAGCCAGTACAAATCTTCTGGTCTGGATTCCGCTAAGGGTGTAAGACATGTTTTATGATAATATAGTTATGCCAAGTCTGTATATAATCATGGACATGTTAATCTTCTAAAGAATTTCAAAGGTTCCAGGCAAATGGCAAAAATCAAATTTTCCATAAGTCTCATCATACTGTTTTGGTTTTGTCTACCAATCTTTACTAGGACTAGAGTTTGAATGTTCATTTCTTTTTGGACTGAAGTACTTATAGAAGTCAAGATCCCTCTTATTTTCATAAGAAGTCAAGTGTAATTAGCTGATATTTATATCAAATAGTAAAGAAGCTAAAACTGCATATAGCTCAAAACAATACCTCATTATTGAGTATGGAAAGAAGAAATGACACTGCATCTCATCAATATATAACACTTATTCCACGAAACTTACTTCTGATGAAATCCACAACGGCCTCTATGGCAGCCTGTCTAACGTCCCTGAATACACCATGTACTGAGTAACTCTTAAAGAATTCAACTTCACTCGGCAAGTGGCCAAACTTCTGTAGTGTCCGGATAGCTCTTAGACAACTAGTTAATTAATATATATCATAAATGAGCTGAAGCACATACATGTAGCATACATTGATATATAATTTGCTTCAGTGATTCAAGAAAAGATCAAGTTTAAAGTTCAAGATCAAATTTCCATAATGTGGTCATCATCCTATCAAATATGACTCATTATAGTGCAATAAGAATACAAAATTCTTATACTTAAAATTCGTTTTACTTAAGGCCAGGGTTGCGACTTTTAATAGACTTGAGGTAGAAGAAAGATTGATATGTTTACATGTAGAGGGACATTTCTGGAACTATTCAGACCAAAAAAATCAATATTTGCCTATCGGGTTTATCATGTTTATTGGCTACAAACATCCATTTCTTGCCTAATTTCATATTTTTGTCTTTTTGGAGAATTGCACATGGTAACTTTACATACATGTACCTCTGTAATGCATGAAATTTCAGGAATTCATATTTTTCGGGATTATCATCGCTTGTATATGAATTAATTAAAGGCTTCTTTGAGAACCCAAAAATATTGAGTTTTACTCATACATGTAGTTTGAATTTTCTGATGTTTGAATCTTTAATAGATGAACTCATTCAAAATTGATTTTTTTTCCCTATTTACAGTGAATTTCATTAAAAAATCATTCCAAGGAATGCATGTGTCGCTATTATTCGCAGGCGACACATGCATTCCTTGGAATGATTTTTTAATGAAATTCACTGTAAATAGGGAAAAAAAAAATCAATTTTGAATGAGTTCAAGGAATGCATGTGTCGCCTGCGACACTCAGGAATCTTTTTTATAGGGAGTGACATCCAAGTGTGACAGACAGATGGACAGACAGTGATCCCTATGTGTCGCTATGCTTCGCAGGCAACACAAAAACATGTATTTCCCCAAAAAAACTCATTCAGCGACGAAAATATTAAGGAGTATTATTTTTTCTTTGAATAATGTAACAAATGGAGGTCATGTCATTTATCATCTATATTGGCTTCAAATATTACATGATATGAAAATAGAATTTTCTCCCTGTAGTCGCAACCCTACAGCAGTGGTTGCAACCCGCCGTACGTGCAAATATGTGCTGTCTACGTGCAAAAACGTAGGCAAACCTTTGGTATCTGCACGGTGTCTGTGCATTATAAGTACGTGTCCCATACAGCCTCCTTACGGATGTGAAAACACACAGACAGGACGTAGCAGTTTTAGTGCAACCAGAACTTTCGCTGCGTCCTGAATGCGTGCTGTCTTTGAATTCATCAAAAAGTATGTTACAAGTACGTACAATGCACCTTTGACGCAAGGAAGTGAGCAACCCTTGCATAAGCAGTACATGTAAATTCAACATCTGTACAATAACGTTGGGTTGGGTTGACACACTCCTTCCGTACTCTTGCCACTTCCTTCCTTGCGTCTTCAGAAAAACATAGCTCACGTAGCCTCCACAAACATGCAAGTTCAAAAAGCAAGCAGGGCGGGTTGTGACCAGGGCTTAACCTTAATGTGTAGGTACTGTCTTATTTTCTCACCTGACAGTAACTGTATGTCTGTAACACGGTAATAATTTATCCAGGTTAAGGTACCGTGTGATCTCCTCCAAGATCTGTTTGGTCTCAACTGATAAATTCTCAGAGCTTGGTCCCTTCCTTAACATGAGAAAACTCAGTCATTAAATGCCAAGCTACATGTATTAAATCTGAACTTCTACCTTTTAAGCTATTACATTTTGTTTTTTAAAATGAACTTAATACTGTATGAGTACTTACTTTATCAGAATTCATATAGTAGTGGAGTAAGTAATGAGAAAGAAAGCATAAGTGACTTACCCTGTTGCTGACATGAGTGTTATAGCTGGAGTAACAGTTGAAGCTGCAGCATCAACTAGGGCAGCTCTGTAGTAGTTGTCTGAATACTGTAATAACAGTACTAGGTTTTATAATCATAATCCCTACAGTCAACTTGTATGCATGAGAAGTTTATGCTGAACAATGAGGCAAAATAGGCATTTCATGATGGTATTTCAGACTCAGGTGAACAAAAATCAGCAAATGGTACATGGCAAAATGAAGCCAGCAGATAGAAAGATGTTTAAAGTATGACTTCACTTTATGTAAAATTTGACAGAGGAGTCGCTAAGTTTTTCTTATGATTTACAAATTCTCAGCAGACTATTTCCATGAAAGTCTATCCTCAATCACGTCTACTTACCTTGTTCCTACTATTGTCATTATATTTGAACAGCTCCATGATGAAGTAAAACACATCAGGTGGGCACATGGTGTTTATATTCCTTAGTAAGGCCATGGCAAGGGGGATAGTCTGTAATGTAAATACAACTACATGTAATCTACATCATCACAGAAGTATATTTATATTACTGTACCAGAACATGTAAATTAGAAAAAAAATATTTACTTTGAAAATTAAAATAAAGGAGTTCAAGAGCAAAATGTCAGAAAATGTATTTTCGGTCCGATAGAGGCATCATTGAAATAAGATACATGAAAGTCCTGACAAAGGGGTCGTTAGGCTTTGTTGTTATTTTAGATAAAGCAATGTCACAAATTCAAATCAAAATGCAGATATGATATCACAACCAGCTGATATTATTAGTTATACAGTGTTTTACAGGGGGGATACAGAAATATATTGGGTCGATGAAAAAAGTTGTATTGGGCAAGGCGAAGCCGAGCCCAATACAACTTTTTTCATCGACTCAATATATTTTTGTATCCCCCTGTAAAACACTGTATAACGAATTTATCCCACCGATGGCTTTTGGCTAGTGTATGTAACGTCAACATATTTTAAAGCATATCTCGGTGACGTCAATATCGTAAAGCGTCTTAGTGGAAGCAGGATATCAAAATAATATCCTGTCAGTAAAATAATACAACATAATATTCGGTTCTTCTCGACCAATCAGATTGCAAAAAATTTGCCAGAGGTGGGATAAATGAAGATCTTATCTTTAAAGAATGAAGAATGCAAAATTGCAAAGAGCATGGGAGTGAAAAATTGAAGCCATGTCATCAGTGCAATTATACATGTTTTATACATCTATTATCTTATTAAAGGCATACCTTGAGAAGAAAATAATGCTGAAAGTTTGAGAAGTTGTTTTGTCTGATAATGGCAGGACATGAGTGGGAACCGAACAGCTTACGGAAAATTGTCATCATGGCTGGAGGACCTTGCCAAGCACTACTGACCATGGAATTAGCTACCTACATGTATATGTCACACAAATACAGTAAGACATTGTAAATCTATTAGTTCTCTTACTATCAATACGCAATTAAAAAATCTACATAAATCTATAATTTTCATTTTCATATAAAATACAGCAAGAGATTCCTGTAAGTATCTCCCACTTTTTCTTACGGAATTTTCGATATAACATTTTCTAAAAGTGAGAGCATTTCACCATATACAGTCAAACCTGCCTTATGTGACTTTGCAAGGGCCGACAGAAAATAGGTCACATAAGATAGGTGGTCACTGAATACAGGTTTAAACTGATCTGACTTTGACAAACAAAATTTGCATAGTGTAAGAGCAATACTATTAAATGAATCATTGCATATATCAATTCGTGTATTTATTGATTAATCGTATTACACATATAAAAAAACATTGCATTTAATTTATCACAGAAGATTTAATTATGAAAAACACTGATGAAGAGATTTTATGTAAAAATATTATGTAGTTAGGGTCCTTTGCAACACTTAAAGTCGTAATATACAGGTTCGGAATTCGGTAGGGGACAGAAAAATCTCGGTCGTTGTCGCGTTAGACAGGTTGTCGCTACATACAGGTTAATTTGATAGGAAAATTGCTCGGGAGGAATAAAAAAGGTCACTTAAAGCAGGAAGTCGCTAAAAAGAGGGTCACTTTAAGACAGGTTTGACTGTACGACGATCAAGACAGATGCCATAAATACAAGTATGCGCATCAGAAATTTACAAGTAAGCAGTATCCCCTAATTATATGTACATGTATATCTAAATACATGTGTATAAGAAGTCAGAGTGTAAAAAGTAAGTAAATACCTTGGCTAGACAATAGGCGGCCTCCATCCTGACTCTGTAAAAACAATGTTCATTCTCCAGAATGTCCGTTAAGGCTTTCCTTGTAGCTGTGGTAGGGTAGTTTATCAGAGCATCTATTGCCTAAAATTTTCAAATACGAAACTTTAGTGGCTTAAATCACACCATGATTAATGTACTAGTGATGCTTAAATATGTAATAAATATATCTATTTTACACTCAGAAAATACAGCACAATGTATTTTTATGTGAGTATTTCCTAAGGAAAATTCTGAATCACTTCTTTAAAATTCAAATTATTTTTTAAGTACATGTATGTGACTTTTTATTTTTCTGAGCATATGGAACAAAACTAATACATGTATATTGAAACATGGACCTAATATTCTATTACTGCTACAACAAAGAATTAAAACAAAGATATATTTTCCAAATTTTAAGGATAGCCAAAGCTTCAATGTACATGTATCAGTTCTAGAATGATCAAAAGATATCTAGATATCATTCCCTGCATTGATACCTTGCTATCTACAATACATTGTGTATACCTCTTTCTGAGCCACGACATCTCTCTCAAACTTGAGTTGATATTGCCACATATAATCAGGTTGTTCCCAGGTCACATGACTTAGCAAGTTCATATCTGGGTCAACTCGAAGCCATAAAACTGGTGAGTCGGCACTAAGAGAGAAAAGGTGGAATACATTGAATTTAAGTGGATATATAAAAGTCAGCAACAACAACAAATTTTGTGTTGCATGCATGTGACCAATACTGGTACATAGGAATCTCAGTATCAGGTGACATTCAGAAACTACATGTATCTCAACCTTGCACGCCCGTCAACTTTGAAATTCTCAAAAGAGGGAGATCTCTCTCCTTGAACATTGGAAAAGAGGGAAATTCTGTGTTTTTTCTGCAATGGTCGGAAAGGAAGCAGTTTCAGATAAAACTATCTTTATTTGTTATGTGTATCATTGTAATGATCAGAAATGAAGATCCAATCAGAACTCTTTACCTCTAACAGCTTTACCTGCTTTTGCCATTTAATGACACCATTTTGAGTAACAATAGCGTACCTTTCTTGAAAATTGAAGTTATAACAATAGGTTTCATCAGTCACAGAATTTAAAGCTAAATGCCATACCATTAGACATATTCGCTATTTTCGAAAATCAGAGTTACTTCCCATTTAAGACGGTATCTGACGTAGACTGATTATGACGTCATCAAATTCTATGGAAACAGTCCTAAAAGTCCGGGAAATGACGGTATAAAATTGACGTTACCATACCATTTTCAGGGATGGGGTAATTAAAAATGTAATTGTAATTAATTATAATTAATTACATTTTTTCAAGTAATTGAATGTAATGTGTAATTGAAGATTTTTTCAATTACATGTAATTGTAATTTAATTAATTACATGGCAAAAACTGCATGTAATTCCAATTACATTTCAATTACTTTTCAATTACATTTGCAACTAAAAAAATGAATACACAGATTGGTCTGAGAAAAAATTAACTTGTTGTATAATCAATTATCATTGAGATTAGCCACAGATAATAATTAAATAAACAGTTTTACCTGAATGACCACAAGACCTAATGTGACTTATAGTTATCAAAACAAAGTCTGGTTATGTGTTTCTGTTCTAATTGACTTGTTTGTCACTTCTGCAATTACCTCCATTATATATCTAAAGTCTAACTGTCTAAGAGATAATGTATTTTCACCTGGTTGTCCACAATAGAAAGAATGCATGAATAACATTGCCAAAGGTCTCTGTTTACAAATGTGATTTGATCCTGATGTAACAAAATCCAGTTGGGAAAATTAACTTATTAAAGACAAGGACAAAATGGCTAGTGTTTTTAAGGGCAAAGAATTCTGGGGAAAATTTCAAGGCAAAATGTGTGCATTGTACATTAATGGTTTCTCAGAGAATCTTGAAATACATTGGACCTCTAAGGTCCCAGGATCAAATCTCAGATTCGACAAAGGGTCTATTGTGGGAGGGTAGGTGGTCCCCCACCCAGGCCTCTGCATGAGTTTTTCTCCGGGTACTCCGGTTTCCTCCTGCTCCTTGGACCCCCTCACGCCAACATCTGAGCCAACGTGAGACATTTATGTAAGTTGTGTAACTTGTTTGTTAAACGTTGTAAAATAAATAAAAGGTTTAATTTAAATAAAACTGTTGAGCGAATATTGTCCTGCACTTTCTTGCATTTTATCAGAGACTTGAAATTTGACATGCTAAAAATAAATTCATTAAATAAAATATAATGTGTAATTTAATTAATTACATTTGCAATGTAATTGTAATTTAATTAATTACATTGCCAAAAAATGGCAAAGTAATGTGTAATTTAATTAATTACATTGCCAAAAATTACAATGTAATATGTAATTTAATTAATTACATTTCAATGTAATTGACCCCATCCCTGACCATTTTCATGACGTCACAATGGTTTTACGTCAGATACCGTCTGAATGGGGGGAAAACTCTGTATTCCGCAAAATGTAATCAATATGATTTGAAACACTGTACACGACCATTTAAAATACATATTTTAAATGTTTACATGATACTTACTCCATAGCACTAAGATCCATGTCCACTTCCTCTCCTGTCATCAGAGGTATCTTCTTCTTCTTGTTCCTGTTAAACCATTTAAAAAAGTAATCATATACCACATACATTTAAATGGAAATTTATTACGGCATTTACACATGTATACATGTATATATTTTGTCCATGTACATACGTTTTATAAATGTACATGTACATCAACATTTAATAATACCATTTTGAAGTATAGAGAAGAAGAAAATTTCTACTATATATAAATTTTCCATATCTTTGAACAAGAAACATAGGGTAATCAAAGATTACATAGCTCGCCTTTACAGATTTTTGTCAGAAACCAGGTTAAAGTTTTTGAAAAGTAGGTCAAAGTCCAAGGTCAAGGTCACTAGGTCAAAGGTCATGGTCTCAAATGAAAGGTCTTGTCATAAGGTATCTACATGTGAAATATCAAAGCCCTACCCATTATAGTTCAAGAGATATAGTCCAGGTTAAAGTTTTGTCTACGGACGACGACAACAACAACAACGACGACAACAATGACAACAGCATGGCATTAGCTCTCCGGACTTTTTCGTCCCGGCGAGCTAAAAATTGCTTTACATATACTATACATGTAAACCATAATCTTTATGACAATGTCTTTCTTTTGCTCTTTTTATTCTATTTCTATTGTGCATACTTCCACTTTTCTTTTAATTGTAACCAGAGAAGTCATATACTCAAAAGAAATGTTAAACACATTATAAAGATTGACAATATCAGATACATATGTGTACATATTGCAATTAAACAAATATTCAATTTTTCTTCAAAGCAGCTCATTTACTTACACCAAAATGCTTTACAACAATAACTTTGTAGTTCACTGAAACTTAAAGAATGAGTTGTGTAACAATTCACATAAAGTGGCCAAGTATGCTATGTATATATATTGAGAAAGCATGTTTTAAAAAAATACCGGTACTTGATTTGTAACATGACCTATCACATTAATGTAACAAAATTTTCAACATTGACATCTTATGCCTAATGAAGAAACTTATTAAAAATCTGAATTGCAATGAAAATACAGGGATTTTTTTATGCCCCTTTTTGGTTTGATCCCATTCCCAATGAAAATTTGTATCTTTTTTCCCAACTTTGGCTTTAAAATTTCCCAATCACATGTTGATGGAATTATCATCAAAATTAGTGAAATGTACAGGTTCAAAGTAGCAAATATACTATTAATTTGCCATAATTTTTGTAATCAATACTAACCATAAGTAATTAAATCAAATTAAAAAGAAAATCATTTAATTTAACATTCAATTGCCTAAGCAGTCATTTAATTTTAATATCTAAGCACTTCCCAAAATATTCCTAAACACTGTCAATTTTCCCAATTGCACAGGCCCTGACACCATTCTCAAATTACTGAAAAAAAAAACCTGAAATAACACAATAGAGCTGCTTTGAAGATAACTGATGAAAGATTGCTTAAAACAAAAACTTCCATTTCACCATTCAATGTAACACCCCAATAAAATTCCCTAAATCAATGAACAGTAACATTAAAATTCCTATAAACAGCAAAATGTGGGAAAATATCATACTTTATCTCATAATATGCTCTGTAAACTGGAGACATAAACTGTCGGAAACTGATAAAACATAAATCTATTATTGATAGAAAAATCTCTACTTTTTTGCCAAAATAAGAGTTAGAATCTTTTCTTTTTGAAATACTTATATCTTTGAATTTACATTTAATCATTCATTCAATTATCATTAATAAAATTAAATGAATCATTATTACAGTCAATACATTTTCTACATACCGTCTGCTTTTCGAGTGACATGTGATGTCGAATTTCGTTTTGTTTTCTTCGATTTTGAAGTTGTGATTGAAGGATCCATCCAGTTCTTGAATGGTCACTGTAAGTGGACCCTGAGAAAACACATAGTACATATTCAAATACTTTTACAATATAAAGGAGCCACCTTTGGATAATATATTTCCTTCTCACCCATCCCCCCCCCCCCCCAAAAAAAAAGTTTAATCCCCCTTCTTTATATCCCCTCTTCACCATCATCTCAATATTCCCTCCCTATAATCTACATTCCCTCAGACTAGTGTACATAGAGCAGAATTAATAGTCCATTTTCCATATAAAAGATATGACCGTTCCTAACCTTGGTTTTATACACACAGACACCAGACCACATCATTTGGCAAAATTTTCCATTGTGACGTCAAATCTGATTGCAACATCTTGAAGCACCATGATGTGTTGTCATGCTTTCATTTCTGACGTCACAATGAAAATATCGCGAAATTTGTGATGTCTGGTGTCTGTCTGCCCAATATATTGGAAAATCAGCTATTGTCCTAAGATCTTGACTGTGACCATGATGGTCATCTTGATCATCATCTGCAGGTTTTTAACATCAAGTCCAACATCAAAAGTTTCATGAACATACATCAAATAATAATTTTTTTTAAACTTTATAACAAAAAATATTTTCATATGAAACAAAAGTTTTAGCAATCATAATTGTCTTACCACATATTTCAGGGCTCCCTTAGCACTAAGATCCTGTTTGAGTTCTAATTCCACAACATTCCTTTTTCTGTTAAAGACAAAGTTACCAAAGAATCGAGCACACCCACTTTGAGAACTAAGAGTGAGTTAAGGAAGTATACTATGTCTTCACAATAATTTTTTACTTATATTTTTTTGGGAATAGGGATTTAATATCAGTGACTGAGATAAGGTTTTATATTTCATCAAATTCTATATCTTAACTTGATTTAAGTGAAAGGATACACCCAGAGGTCCAAGAAAGGTGCAATGTCTTTTCCTGTAACAGTTGATATGATCTTCAAAAACTACAACAAAAGAATAGAAATATTTCAAAGTTTCTACATACAAGTAAATAATGACAATTCAGGACAATGTCCACTGTTTCATATAAATAACATAAAACATCATACTACAAGCAAAAGAGTGAATTCATAATGCTGTAAATAACTTACTGAGTCTGTTGATAGTAGTAGGTTTCCCCAGGTGTTTGCTGTAAACTTTTGCTGAGCCCCTGTATAGGCCAGGGAGAGAAGTTTGTTGATAACCTATAATGGTGAAATACATTGTACATCTACATGTTGAAGGTTCATGGAAAGTCTTTAAAAAGGTTATTGAAAACAAAAAAACAAATTCTTAGAAAAAAAATTGAGTTTCAATTCCATCAGAAATCAACTTGCAAATTCCTTAAATTTAAACTAAAGCTCTTGGTTAATGCAAAGGGGTAGGGGCAAAAGTGACCATTTTTAGCCCCAATCAAAAAATTTAAAAAGGTTCCATTTTCTTATTCATTATGCTTCTTCTGAACAAAAAATAACAAATTTTATGTGATTTTTCGAAAACCGTGCCTTTTAGGGCAAAATGATTGAAAGTTGAGCACTATGTATTCACATTAGAAATTCGGATTTTTTTGCAAGGGACACACGTACCTACAGTTGTAAGCCCTAGAGCAAGGGCGTGTAACAGGTTCATACATATGGAACATTCCTTTTTATATACTGAACGTACATGGAAAGTTTAACTTTGTTACATGCGCTTGCTCTATATATACCATAAACTATTATGTTAAAATCTGGTTGTTATCATTTTACAACTAATTTCCATAGTAGTGGGCAATTTTGGTGGGAAATAACACTCATATTAGTTGATTATATCTATTTTCAATTCAGTTTCAATAAACAACGATATCTCTACTCTTATTTGAAAGATAAAAAATAGTATGAAAACGATTTTTGAAAATGGCAAAAAAATGGGGCCAAAAACGGCAGATTTTGCCCCTACCCCTTTACTTAGACATGATGTTATACATGGAACAACAGTGTCTAAATCAGCCAAAGTATATGCAGCTAATGTTAAACAGCCTCTGGAACATTGACACCGAAAATGATCTAAAAATAACCTAATAAATACGATGAAATAAGCAAATAAATACAGTAAATACATGTACATGTACTTTAACAGAAAGTCACAAATATTTTTGATGCCATTTTCTTGTCTTTCACTTGTGTACTTACCTGAACCAGTAATTGAAACCCAATCCTTTGTTCCAGCATTCTGGTAACGAGCATAGCTTTCTTACAGAACACTTGTCGGTATTTATGTGACACGGTATGACTGTTACGTATTGAGAAATGATGGTTAGAGTCACGCTTGGATGGGTCCAGTATTATACCCCCTACACGGTTCTCATATTCTTGAACGTCTTTTAGATACTGAAACAATCGAAAAATAAAGCATGCATGGAATCAAATTTTAAGTCACTGTCCTTTCTCAGTATTTGTTTATGTTCCTCATAAATCGCTGTGGTTCAATAATTTGTCATACTGTATGTCATACTGTATGTGTACTGATTTTAGCCGGATCCAAATTTTGGCGGAGTTAGCACTGCTAAGACTGCGCTAATTTAAGAATACGCTAAATCAGGAATCACTTATAGATTAATGTGGAAAACAGGCAAAACGCTAATTCATAATTACGATAATATGTCAATTTACCCAATTTTGCTGTTTCCATTAAAATTTGGTCGCACTAAAACAAGTACACATACAGTATGTGCTTTTGATAAACAAGAACAAATACAAATGTATTAACCAGATTCAAAACATAGCTTAACATATACATGGATTCAAAAATTTTGAAATTATCAATGATACCTGAAAATCCATAGTAAAGTGTCACCTAGAACTATGATAGAAATTCTGTTTATTCATACCGGTAATGTCAAGTTGTACATTTCTTACCTCAGCCACCATAAATCTGTATTCATTGTTACCAAAGGTTTTCTTAATATACAATGCTCTAAGATATCCAGAGATTCCCATTGGTAGCCAAGCATCATACCTGATAGATACAAATACATATAAATATATTCAAATTTTCTGATAGTCATTAAACAGGATTAAAATTCTACAAAACACATCCTTACAAGTACAGAAACAAATCACATTTTTAAAAATTTTCATAACATGGAATTCCTTGTTTACATTTCCTTAAATCTTCTTTAACTTTCCAAAACATGAATAAGAGGATAGCCATTTAATCCACTGGTCTTCTTATCTAGAGAAAACCTTGTAGAGCACAATTTTTTTTTCAAAATATACAAAATGTAAGTACATGTATACCTCTCAGCAGGGCAAAATCTAAACCAGAAGTCTCTGACGAGACTGTAGCTCTCCTGGTTGTTTTGTTTTACTCACTCATGGACAAGTGAATAAGATACATACACATAAATATCAATTTTCATTTTATTTCAACCAATGACCACAGGGAGCAGGCACTCTAACAAATTATAAGCAGCACAACAAAACAACATATCCATTAATAGACTGCAACTAGAATATCACTCATATAATTCAAAATATCCTATATATAGTATTTCAAAAAAGAATGCCACACCCTTTTTCCAAAATCCTAGGGGCCAGGGGCTGCTAGCTCAAATGCGCTTTCAATGACACAACAAGACTACAGATCCATCATATTGCATGAAGAATTAACTCTCCATCATAAATAGCTTAAGAAGAGTTGAGAGCACAATTACATACAAGATTACAAAGACAGCTTAAGGGATGTACTGTCCCTTCCGCTGGGTTTAAACACATTTAGTGTCGTAGCTGCTTGTACCATTTTTGTGCTATCTGTATCTTTTTTTATCCAAGTGACGTGCATTCACCCTTTACAGGATGGATCCGACATTGTCTGAATAGTGAACGTGGTTGTTTTCACCCCTTTTGTGCTTTCAAGATTACATAAAGTTATATAGAAGAAAATGACCACACACCCTGGGGGTCAGGGGCTCAAACAAAATATCAGGTGCACAACTAGACCACAGACCTATCATTTCCCAAAAAAGAATGAAGTCTCCATCATTTATAGTGTCAGAGGAGTTGCTAACACAAGATCACATAGTGTTTTATAAGAGAAAATTACCACACCCATTTTCTAAGACCCTGGGGGTCAGGGGCTCAAACAAAATATTAGGTGTACAACTAGACTACAGACCCATCATTTTGCAAAAAGAATTAAGTCTCCATCATTTATAGTGTCAGAGGGGTTGCAAGCACAAGATTGCATAGTGTTATACATATAGGAGAAAATGACCACACCCATTTTCTAAGGCCCTGGGAGTAAGGGGCTCAAACAAAATATCAGGTGCACAACTAGACCACAAATCTATCATATTGCAAAAAGAATTAAGTCTCTATCATCTATAGTGTCAGAGGGGTTGCAAGCACAAGATTGCATAGTGTTATACATATAGGAGAAAATGACCACACCCATTTTCTAAGGCCCTGGGAGTCAGGGGCTCAAACAAAATATCAGGTGCACAACTAGACCACAAATCCATCATATTGCAAAAAGAATTAAGTCTCTATCATCTATAGTGTCAGAGGAGTTGCAAGCACAAGATTGCATAGTGTTATACATATAGGAGAAAATAGCCACACCCATTTTCTAAGACCCTGGGAGTCAGGGGCTCAAACAAAATATCAGGTGCACAACTAGACCACAAATCCATCATATTGCAAAAAGAATTAAGTCTCTATCATCTACGGAGTCAGAGGAGTTGCGAGCACAAGATTACATAGAATTATTAAGGACAAAATGACCACACCCATTTTCTAAGACCCTGGGGATCAGGGGCTCAAACAAAATATCAGGTGCACAATAAGACCACAGACCCATCATATTGCAAAAAGAATTAATTCTCCATCATTTATAGTGTCAGAGGAGTTGCGAGCACAAGATTACATAGAATTATATAGGACAAAATGACCACACCCATTTCCTAAGACACTGGAGGTCAGGGGATAAAAAAAAATATCAGGTGTACAACTAGACCACAGACCCATCATATTGCAAAAAGAATGAAGTCTCCATTATTTATAGTGTAAGAGGACTTGCAAGCACAAGATTACATAGACTTATATAGGAGAAAATGACCACACCCATTTCCTAAGACCCTGGGGGTCAGGGGCTGAAACCAAATGTCAGGTGCACAACTACACCACATACTAAGTAGAATGTAAAAAAGAATTAACTTTCTATCTCCTATGGTTTCAGAGGAGTTGAGAGCACAAGATTACACACCAAATATAGGAGAAAATGACCACACCCATTTCCTAAGACCCTGGGGGTCAGGGGCTGAAACCAAATGTCAGGTGCACAACTACACCACATACTAAGTAGAATGTAAAAAGAATTAACTTTCTATCTCCTATGGTTTCAGAGGAGTTGAGAGCACAAGATTACATAGACTTCTATAGGAGAAAATGACCACACCCATTTCTTAAGACCCTGGGGGTCAGGGGCTGAAACCAAATGTCAGGTGCACAACTACACCACATACAATAAGTAGAATGTAAAAAAGAATTAACTTTCTATCTCCTATGGTTTCAGAGGAGTTGAGAGCACAAGATTACACACCAAATATAGGAGAAAATGACCACACCCATTTCCTAAGACCCTGGGGGTCAGGGGCTGAAACCAAATGTCAGGTGCACAACTACACCACATACTAAGTAGAATGTAAAAAGAATTAACTTTCTATCTCCTATGGTTTCAGAGGAGTTGAGAGCACAAGATTACATAGACTTCTATAGGAGAAAATGACCACACCCATTTCCTAAGACCCTGGGGGTCAGGGGCAGAACCAAATGTCAGGTGCACAACTACACCACATACTAAGTGGAATGCAAAAAGAATTAACTTTCTATCTCCTATGATTTCAGAGGAGTTGAGAGCACATGAATTATTAACGGACGGACGGACGCCGGACAAAGGGTGATGACATAAGCTCGACTGGTCAGAGACCAGTAGAGCTAACAATCACACAAATTTTACTTGAGATGCAGAGTCTGTGGTATCATAATTGTCTGTCCTTCAGGTATTGAATCATATCTACTATTTCTTCACCATAGGTCAGGAATGTAACAGCTTACCATGACTGCATGCTGATAAACGTTCCAAAGAACTGTGATGCTACCGCCGCCGCCATGCATTTTCTTGTCTCTATCGTCTGATCAATTATACGAGAGGAATGCAGGAGGTTTGTGCTGAAAGAGTAAAGCAAAATGTACCAGGAATATTATGTGCACTACAAGTAATACACATTATTCAGATTTTTACAAAAGAAATATGTAACAGATAATTCTAAGAAATAAACTTTTGAATAAAAGAATCCATAATATAAAGGGAAAGGGCTTTCATAATATTTCTGTAACTTGTGCCCAATCCCATTTCATCTATTGAAATAAAATATTTTTAAACTAAAACCATAATATAATAAAATGTACTGTACCTAAAAATAGTCATGGTAGCATATGATGCAACTTCATCATAACTCTCGTCCACAAAGACCTGTTTATAACAGGAGTATGGGTATCTACTGGATAGTAACTCTTCATAAAACTCAAAAGCCTGTTTTAATATAAAAAGATGATGGTAATTCACATGTACAATGAGCTAAAAATAAAGTCATTATCTAAACTTTAACCCTAGAAATGTTATAAATATAAATTCTTATGTGAATGATATCCTTTATTGGTCATGCAGAGGCATTTATAGTGAATAAAAGAAATTAGCAAAAGCAAAATTTAGGTTTTGAAAATTAAACTTTTACTAGTTTAACTACATAAACAGATCAATAATGTCTTAATATAAGGTATTTACTTTTTTTAAAAGAAGTATCAAGGGGAAAATTGTCAATTCTACATGAAGTTGACAGTCACAAATAACATTATAAGTATATACATGTATACTGATCCAAAATACCTCATGAATGTAGCCTGTAGTTTGCTTCAGGATGTCAGTAAGGTGTGGTAGACAGAAATGAGTTACCTCATGCATGTTAGGGTCCACCAGAATCTCAAAGGGCCTGTAAATCATGTATACTACTTCAAACATGTGTATACAAAAGTCATTAAATAGCTTTGATGCAACAGAGTAAAAAATTAAATTGAGACTATCTTAAGTGCAAGGTTTCATTACAGCAACAACTTAAACATGAAATCATGTAGGCTGTAAGAAGATGACATAAATATGATACTTTAGTTCTTAAAATTAAAGTTCTTAAATTTAAGTTTTCCCTTATTTTTGCCTGATAATGTTTATCAGTGAACATGTACATGTATTCTTATCTAAAACAAAATATCTCTTACCCGACAGCCAGAGCAATGTTTGGTGCTGCCGTTGGGTTAGATAAGAAGTAATGGAAGGTTTTACGTTTTCTGTCAGGAGTAGCAATGACTTCTATAAGATCACCACATGATACAGCTGTCATATATAGATCTACTGTAATCTCAAGCTTCCAGGTACATGGCTCTGAGTATGTGTCAATGCAGGGAAACCATAACCTGTGTAATATATAAAGAACTAGAATATCACAACATCATACAGCTGTCATATGTAGATCTACTGTTATCTCAAGCTTCCAGGTACACGGCTCTGAATATGTGTCAATGCAGGGAAACCATAACCTGTGTAATATATAAAGAGCTAGAAGATCACAACATCATACAGCTGTCATATGTAAATCTACCGTAATCTCAAGCTTCCAGGTACATGTACATGGCTCAGAGTATGTGTCAATGCAGGGAAATCATAACCTGTGTTATACAATGTATATACATGTGGATAAAATCCTATCATTTGACATTTCTAAATAATGCTCAATCTTAAAATCTCTTAAAAGAATGGTACAAATACTGTATCACAAATGATTGTTAAGTTTTATCATTTTTTTTTTTCAAAGTGAGTATTATATGATGTTTATCCCGTTCCTTGATGCAAATGACCTGGATTATCTATTTTATAACATCCTAACAAATATGTCAAAATATCTAAATCAATAAGTAACTTCACATAAAAAAAGACATGGACTTTAACGAATTGGAACAGGAATTATTTGTACATTTAGTGCAATGCAAGTAATAATTTGTCAGATTAGATGATTTACATACCTTGATGCATTACTATGTCCATAAGTATACATGTGAGCAGCCCTTTCCACTAAACTACCCTCAATGTCCGGCATTACAAAGTGAACTCCACCTTTGGGCATCTCTAGTGAAAACTCTATCGACAACTTGAAGGGACGCATATCTATAAATAAGCAAAATATCAAACATTAAAAGGGAAAATGAAATTCTCAGGTATTCAAAAGATTGTGACAACTAATATAATAGTTAAAGATCATGTATACATGTATCAATAGCAACATTGACAACTTCAGACAGATTTAACTAAGATCTCTTCAGTACATTTCATTCTCACCTTGTACAGTAAGGAACACCTCCGGAGGAAGTCTCACAGTTACCTCCCCATTGCCTTTATCTGCGTCTACTGCATTCATGGCAGAGAGATGGCAATTTTGGAAATAATCCAAATTGCGTCTTAAAAGAAGATGCAAGAGAAATCAAAATTTTAACATCATACAAAAAAGCCAGTGTTACTTTCATTTCCTACAGCTTTTTGTCTTATGTTTTTTGGTTTAATGCAGATCAAAAGATTTATTTGTCCTTGACAGACTTACTGTTTGACCTCTTTTTGACATACTGGTACATGTACCGTACTTACTGTTTGACCTCTCCTTGACATATCTCTAGTGTTGGGTCATTGTAGGTAAACCTTGCTTCATACTGCTCATTCACACTCACATGGTAAATTTCTTGTACGTCAAGGAAGAATAAGTCATCCATTCATTATTTCATATATATACTGAGAAAGTCATACTTTCAATCTAACAGAAAAATTCTACAAAAGGTCCCTATTTCAGCCTCTAAAATGGTTAAACATTACTTCATGCTAAAAATAAATTATTTTCGCAGACTGATATCCCGCATGAAGTCAATGTATGTGTATCTATTAGAAGTATCTATATGCAGTTGTGTTGTGTTGTGCTCCTATGGGTCATGATTTGGTAATAATAAATCTTGACATTCCTCCATAGATGCCATGTTTATCGTAATAAAAGGATACTGCATTGTTTACTATTGATCTTTACTCTGCGCAAATCTGGGCGAAGTGGATGAATGGCCAACTCAACATATCCCTGAAATATACCATGATACACATTACACAAACAGTGATTGGGAAGGAAATTTCATTATTGGGACATTTTCTATGATTATGTACAATTTCAATGGGTCATTTTATTAGATTTCAATGGACCATCTTTCAAGCTAATGGGACTATGGCCTATGACCCTGTCCTTCTAAATCACTGCACAAAAAATTACAAATTAAAAATATAAAACATATATTACATATGAAAATGTTCAAAGGAGCACAATTTTTAACTGAATGACAAAAAGTTTACACATTTAAATTTTAAAAATCAAATTCAAGGAATCGTGGTCCCCCGCTTTTGGGTGTTTGTCTTTAAAGAAATACTTACAGACATTCCCCCATTCTTAAGTTTTAATAATATATCTCATACATTATCAACAAGATTAACTCCAAGAAAAGGTCAAAAGGTCCAAACTTTTGTTTTGTTTCCAAGGGACAGGGCTTATGAAAAGGTATGCACATGTGAAATATTTAAGACCTATGATTTAAATTACCATCAAAAACTTATGGTCGAGGTTAAAGTTTTTAAATGTGGGTCACCCTCCATTATATTTGTAACAAGGTCACAAGGTCAGAATGTTGTTACCAACAGAAAGGTCTCATCACAAGTCAATACACATGTGAAATGTGAAAGCCCTATCATTTTCCATTAAAAAGTTATGGACAAGGTTATAGTTTTTTGAAAAGTAGGTGGAACTCAAAGATCAAGGTCACAAGGTCAAAAATTTTGGTATCCATGCAAAGGTCTTGTCACAAGGAATACACATGTGAAAAATCAAAGCCCTATCACTTTCTATTCAAAAGTTATGGTCAAGGTTAAAGTTTTTAATAAGTAGGTCAAAGTCCAAGGTCATGGTCACAAGGTCAAAAAATTTGGTATCCATGGAAAGGTATTGTCACAAGGAATACACATGTGAAATATCAAAGCCCTATCACTTTCCATTCAAAAGTTATGGTCAAGGTTAAAGTTTTTAATAAGTAGGTCAAAGTCCAAGGTCAAGGTCACAAATTTTGGTATCAATGGAAAAGTCCTGTCACAAGGAATACAAATGTGAAAAATCAAAGCCCTATCACTTTCTATTCAAAAGTTATGGTCGAGGTAAAAGTTTTTAATAAGTAGGTCAAAGTCCAAGGTCAAGGTCACAAGGTCAAAAATTTTGGTATCCATGGAAAGGTCTTGTCACAAGGAATACACATGTGAAATATCAAAGCCCTATCACTTTCCATTCAAAAGTTATGGTCAAGGTTAAAGTTTTTAATAAGTAGGTCAAAGTTCAAGGTCAAGGTCACAAGGTCAAAAATTTTGGTATCCATGGAAAGGTCTTGTCACAAGGAATACACATGTGAAATATCAAAGCCCCATCACTTACCATTCAAAAGTTATGCACAAGGTTAAAGTTTTTGTGACTGACGGACAGACGGACAGACGGACGGACGGACGGACGGACGGACGGACGGACGAACCGGTTTTAATGTCCCCGCGCTTTCGCGAAAGTGGGGGACAAAAATGAACTCTCCATAGCTCCTAGCTCCTGCACAAAATGACAATACATGTACATGTATTTTCAGATTAAAATTGTCAGATTTTTTTCAAATGTTAAAGATGAACATATTTGTCAAAATTATACATATTTACCTCTCCTAGGAGCAGACAAACTCATCTTAACTTTCAAATTTTGTGATTTTTTTTTCACTTTCAGTACTTAATTTTTTATTTTATTCAGAGTCATTTGATACAAAAATCACTATAATTAGTGATGAACTTTTCTTTTTCATGGGATCATGGCGTAAAGTATCTACATATACATGCTTTTTATACCAGCCCCACAATTTGAAGCGCTTTTGAGGACTTAGAATTTTTAGGGCACTATACAAATTTAGGTATTGTACTGTGTTGTATGAACTTATTGTTAATGACGATGATCTGTTGATTCAACTTGATTGTCAAGAGCCTTTCAATTCCAATAAATGATTTCATTTTTCTTAACTGATAGTTGCTGTAATGGAAAAGCTTTTTGATTGAGATGTTTCTTTCACTTCAACACAAAAGCTATACATGTAAAATTTAAAATGGTAAAACATGCAGATGAAATAAATGTTTTATTTCTTAATTTACATTTTTTTTTAACTTCCATAATATTTTTGTTTTGCACAACAAGAAGACATTGACCATGTTACATGTATTATAAAATAGGGTAAAATATTGTTACAATGTACATGTAGTATTGTCATAATATACTCACTGCTAACGATCTTTTCTCAAAATTTATAGATCTAATGCACAGAGTTTGGTGAGCTGCAAAGAAAATTATTTAAAGCATAATTCTACAAGCTGTGAACTTTCATTTGTGAAATACATTTTTAAAATAGCAATCTAAGAAATGCATGTGTCCCCTGCGAAACAGCTTATTTTTAAAAAGTGGATCAAATATGTAGGTCAATGTCACTTGGATCAAAATTATTTGTATCAGTAGGAAAATCTAGTCAAATGAAATTCACATGTGAAATATTAGACCCCTTACTTACCAATTAAAAGATATGGTCAATCTCAAATTTTCAGAAAAGGTCAATCATCTAGGTCAAGGTCACTAGGTATAAATTTTAAGTAACAAAAGAAAGGACTCATCATAAGAAATACACATGTGAAATATTAAAGCCATATCACCTTCCAATCATTGAATCAAAAAATTAAGCCAATCTTAATTTTTTTTAAAGTAGGTCCAATACGTAGGTCAAGGTCACTAGGTAAAAAATTATGGTATGTGTAAAAAGGTCTTGTCACAAGGAATACACAAATGAAATATCAAAGCCCTATCACTAAAGCCAATCAAAAGGTATGGGCTGTGACACAGAAAGAGTGACAGACAGACAGATGGACGGATGGATGGATGGTTGGACGGACGGACAATGGACAAAGTGATCCCTTAATGTCGCTATGCTTTGCAGGCGACACAAAAATAATGTCTGAAAGCCAATCTCCCATTTTTACTTGTTTGCAAGAATTTAGCACTTTTTAAACATATAATTAATTCATAAAACGACAGTAATATTTCTCTGCCTACTTTGAGCAACATTCTTTAGGCAAATAAATATCAAAATTTGACCATCCACCTATTATTATACAATAATGGACTTTTTACGAGGTGAATATGGTGTGATATTTTCAAATTAAGTTGTTTTATCATATAGTGGAATCAGTATTTATAAAGGTACCGTTTCGAAAATGGCTGACATTGATTCTTTAGAAATATTTTAAAACTTAATATAAGCATAAATTGTTTCTGAGTTATCCTGAACGTAATAGCAATCATTCAGTGAGTGAAGATGATTTCAGAGTCAAAATCCGTCATAATTCTAAGAATAGTCACAGATATAAATTTCGTGCGTTTTCGATATTCCATGGTAAACCGGTAGCAAGTGCTTTCACGGTAGTGTTATCTAATGAAATCGCCCCTCACAGATCAATATGATGTGACAATGACTCATTGCGTGACAGTTCTCAGCCAATGAGAGTGGGAATATGTAAATAGACTATATAATAATATGAGTTAAAGTATCATCCCTACATGAAAATTACGTATTGTCGATCCATATAGATAGTAAATACAGTAAGACAAATTCAATAAATTTAAACTTACTGAGAACCTTGAACATCTTGCATTAGTCTTAGAAACCAACAAATGGACTTGGTAAGCTAACCCCTAAAATCAGCCCTATATTTTCGATGAAAATTGTTTTTATTAAACAAATAATGAAATATCACTTATTCCGGGAGAGGAACTTAAATAAGCTAATACAGCTTCCTTTCCGATCCTACATTGTATCATTCTTTGTATTTGTTTTGAATACTATATCTGTTTGAAATAAAATATGTTTAAACTAAATATCACTTATTGTGATGTACAATATGTGAGGAAATACTATGTCATAATTTTAAGTCCTTGAAAAGTCCCGTGTGTGCTGTAAGATGTCATATTCCAACGTCATCTGTCCTGAACCAGAACTTCCAGAAGTCTCTGATGAGATTGAAGCTCTATCTGTATCTGTATCTGTACAATTACGTTATATAGTCCACTACTGGCACTTAAATAACGGTTAAGGGAGAGCGCTTCCTAAAGAATTTAGTTGCGCCGCAGGGCTGATTTAAAGCTTCCTACCTTGGCGCAGCTTACTGTATTGTCATCAAGCTGGCTCCAATCTGGGATTGTTCTCGGAAAAAATGAATATCTATAGATGTCGGTATTACATCGAATGTTTGTAAAATACTTAGAATGGTTTGTTTGCTAATTCTCAATGGTGTTTTGTGACACAAAGTCTGGACGATATGTAGCACGGACTCGTCGTTTGTTTTCGATAGGTACGAGGTAATCGGATGGCGGTATTGCCGGTACTAGCCCCCCCCCCCCTTGTTACAGATGGAATTTATATGGGCGTTCCATTTAAGATCCTCCGAAATGGTCAGGCCAAGATAAGAGTTTTTCGAAACAGAATGAAGGATGTGGTTATCAAGCTTATAAAAATATGATAGTCGATTTTTAATACTAAGAACGTAACACTTCTTCGCGTTAAATTTCATTCCCCAACGAGTTCAAGAGCTCAAGTTGGAATAAGTCCTGCTTGAGGTGAAGTTGATCTTGGAGTGATCGAATTGGTCGTTAAAGCAGACAATCGTCGGCAAAAAGCCTAACTTGTGACGTAACTGCCTCCGGTAAATCGTTGATATGACAAAGAAATAAGATGGGTCCGAGGACCGTTCCCTGTGGGACACTCGAATCTACGGTTCCTTCTTCTGAAGACTCCCCTTCTACCACTACGGTCATTATACGCTTACAAAGGAATGTTTTGATCCAAGAGTGGAGCGGGCCTCGGATTCCATAATTTTCCAATTTGTGGAGAAGTTTATCATGCGGCACGGTAACAACGCCTTTGAAAAGTCCAGTATCATAATATCGGTTTGTACATGTAGGTCGAACGACTCATCATACCCAAATGCAAATTTTGGCATGACAGTGATGCATAGACAAAAGTTGAGATTATATTTCCAGTCTAATAATGCATGTAAGATGAAAAAATATGCATTGCCAAGAAAATTTTTGGATACTGTACATGTATTCTCAGCTTTTGCCTCATAATGCATCACTGTCATACCCAAATCTGTATTTGAAAGAAAATCCCAGCTGCAATGTGCTCAATGACCTCCTTATACCAGTAATTCTCATCTTTTTAGTCCCCTATAACCGCCAGTACCGGCAATGCCGAAGGGGACTCTTAGTTTCCTCTTGGTCTGTCTGCATGTCCGTCCGTCTGTCTGTCTGTCCCATATTCAGTTTTCCGGACTATTTTTGCTGTTGTCGCATATTTTGAACTTACTTGTCTGCAGGCTTTGCAGGCTTGTTTAAGTGTGACCGACAGAATGACCGCCGGTGATGACGGCGATTTTCGAGAATCATCATTATGATTTATTATGATTTAACTAAGAGCTTTCTTTTAATGCACTGAAGATTTCGCACCTAATTTGTATGGCCTTTGATAAACTGTCCTCCCTTCTTGGTGATTCATGATCTTAACTAGATATTTCAGAAAACTCGATAATTTCTTAGCGGTCCTATGGGCGCAGCCATTTTTGCTTTCATTAGTTTCGCATTCGTTCTTTAATTGTTTCGAGAGCGTTTTGATGATAATTACTGCAACTTATTGACTAGTAATCAATTTCATAGAATTATATTGACCTTTTTATTATTTTTAAATGCTTTTACTTTAATCTACGAAGATTTTTTTTTATCCGAAACTATTATTTCACTCTGCATTGCTGACAGAAGAAATTGACAACTCACCAAAAAATTATAGTGAGGGTGTATTTCCCGTCTTTACTGACAATCTTTAACTGGTTTATTGATAACACTAAGTACAGAAAGATTCAACATGGCCAGTCCAAGGACGAGAAGGGTTTTAAAAGATCTACGGATCAAAGACGACAATAATGTTAGTACATTCGATATGAACAGGTTGGGGAAAGGTACCGATCGAGCTAATATCAGGTCTGGGATTACTCCAGAAATGGCTATAATAGCTAAATATAGCTATAAATGGCTATATTGGAGAAATAATTTTAAGTACTAAAAAAGTAAATTTTTGAATTTTGAGCTAATACTCAAAATCGCAAATGTTTATGACCATCTGAACAATGTTTACTAAAGAAGTTGACATGTAAAATGTACCATCTTTGAGAATGAATGAGTCAAATTTTGATATCTTATCCTGGTCAAAACTTGAAAATTGTAAGTTTTACATACCAACTTCTTTTGTAAACTTTGATCAGATGGTCATAAAGATTTGCGATTTTGAGTATTAAAGAAAAATTCAAAAATTTTATTTTTTAGTACTTAAAATTATTTCTCCAATATAGCCATTTATAGCTATTATAGCCATATTTAGCTATTATAGCCATTTCTGGAGTAATCCCGTACCTGAATATACCTCGATCAAGCTAATGTACCTCGATCGGGCTAATCAATCCGACTTTTTTATTCAGAAAAAAGTACTTTTTTCCTCCAAATCATATTTGAGTGCAAAATCGCACCAGCTTTTATATCAAGAAATAATATTTAAAAAGCAACTATGCCTGAAAACTTTTTAGATTTCGAGAAATCCCACCCAATTTATTCAGAAAAATGGAGGTATATTTTCTCAGTAACTATTCACTTTTCAGGTATGTTTCTTTTGTAAACATAACTTCTTTTATTAAGAACTGATGCGATTTTGCTCAAAAGAATAATTTTGAGAATGTTTTAATTTCTTACTACTGAAAATATTCAGATTGATTAGCCCAATCGAGGTATATTAGCCCAATCGAGGTATATTAGCTCGATCGGTATCTTTCCCCAACCTGATGAAACGGTGTAAACATTGAACATCATATGGTATTTTGTTAACTAAAAATGATAATAGAATAAGTTTTACTTAAGTTTTAATTACCTTTGCAGTAAATATTTTAGACTAAATAATCCAGTCTCTCTGCTGCCGCTAAAAGAGACTGAACCCCACTATGGTTGTTACAGAACGAAGTCGGACGAAATTGTTGCCCAACGATTTATCCATTTTGAAGGTCTGAAATATTGATTTTCTTGTTGACGGGACTAAAGAAAACATTTATCTTAACTATCTCTACCCACCTCACGTTTTTTTCTCGCTTCTTTATTGCATTTTTTGCCAATTTTTAACTCCCTACCAAACTAATCATGCAAAGCGAAAGTTCGGGACTTCGTTCTTTAACAAAGTTTGTTATAGAACGAAGTCTGATGACCAATCAGAATGAAGGATTTTTGAAATGTGGTGGGATTCAGTCTCTTTTAGCAGCAGCGGAGAGACTGGATTATTTAGTCTATAAATATTTCTGTCTTTCCAGTAAATTCCCTTCAATTTCTCTGCCGACTGTCCGAAATTGCCCCTGTGAAAAATAAAATTTTTGACTACAATGTACCAGATTTTAATTTAGCTTGAAGGATTAATGCTATATGAGAGAATTTTTGGAGTTTTCACTCCTGTCAAGTCAGAGAATATATGATTAAAGTTCGGGCTATAAACAACGTAATTCCCCTTTTCTATTTTTAGAATGTTTCGGGTAAGCACTGGTGAAATGAAAGTAGAATCATGATTGTCTTTTGTCGTATTTAACTATTTTTTGCTGTAAACCATAGGATAAGACATATTCTCTGCCTCAATATTACAGTGATCCAAGTAGCATTCAAGATTTGGTTGCCAAAAAGGGACCTTGCTTTAACTTTGGTCGTCATTTCCAAAATTTGGTCGCTATTTGTGTATGTTTGACTTTCCAGAAACAAAAACCTGTATTTTCTAATAAATAACAAACTTTTTTAAGTCTATACTGGGAAAGCCTCGCTAGAAAACACTTTGTGACATTGTCATAATCAGTTTTATCCCTGCATCGGCTGGACTCACGCAAGATATCTTTCGCCAGTAACAAAAGAAGTTTTCAAACGAAGAAAGAAAATTATACTTGACGAAAGTCTTACATGTGCTTTCTAATCACAGACATTCTAACGTGTATAAGTGTATGAAGCCATTAATTGTACATTGAAAATAATTGTGTTCATCACTAAATAGATAACAGGATTAAAGCGTTGTGCAAGGGTAGACATTGTCAGGGTAGACGTTGCCGAGGTAGACATTGTTTATTAGTGTACGTACATGTGTCAGTAGTCTGCCTCCGTTAGCTATACTTTATCGATTTTATAAAGGTACTTTAAATTTTACTTCACCGAAGCAAATCTGTAATCCATGTGCATCTGAAAGATTTTTTTATTGTCGTAAATTGTAATTGAAGAAGGGTCGAAAAAGAATGAACATGCATTTCTGAGAAAAAAGTTTCTAATTTAAAACTGACAAACACCCTATTCCAACAGTATAAAAATAATGTCCTCGTAGATTACTCCTATAGTATAATATTAGACAGTCCTTTAGAAGATGGAAGGTACATGTAAGCAGGCAATTGAATATGACTGAGTAGTTTTTACCGAATACCAAATACCGGTTTCAACATCTTTTTTAAAAGGTACCACGTTCCCGCTCCTAGTCTCTCCTCAGCAATTGTTAATTTACTATGTTTTTTTTGCGTAATACGTATCGGTACCCACCTTAAGCGTGATCCCACATAGTGTGTTGAGGTTAAAATTTAATGCTTATACATCAGTACAAAATGTGTTTATCTCGGCTCCTGATTTTTCTTATGGTCGCGATTTGCGAGTTCATTTAAATTAAGGTTGCAAAACCAAATTTTCAGTCCCAAATGCGACCAATTTAGTCGCAACTTGGAGCACTGTATTATCAATAAGGAGAGCAACATAAAGATTGTACGGATGATGTATGTTTGCAATATACTAGGGCTGAGCGGTTTTATCGCGGTACCGGTATATCACGATACGGGGCTTCGCAATACGTACCACGGTATTTGTTTTCAAAAACAGGTTTTTTGATGATAATATTTTATCTTCGTATTTTTATGTTGTTTCTTTGAAAGCGATCAGTTCTACCATTTTCTGACAAGCCACTTTAAAACATGACAAAGTGACCGTTCTATGCTACACAGCAAAATAGATTTCAAGAAATAGCTAAAAAAGTTTCTTTGACCTTTAAAAACGTCCGTTAACACACTGCACATTGGTATACTAATTTGCAAGAAAGACTTCATCATCTTAGCTCGATTCTTATATAATGTGTTTAGAAAATTTGTTTAAACATGCAACATCGTGGTGTCATTTTAAGTTTCGTAGTGACTTTTTGCACTGTCTGTCTGGGAGTGTCCGCCGATAAAGCCCGATATCTCAGCAGAATTATCACCTTGATAGCTTAAAATGATTGGATTAATTTTTTTTTCAACAGGATATTCATGCATGTATGATTGACTTCGTATAATATAGAAGGACTGTCAAATATATCACAAAAACATTTTCAGATCTTAAAATAAAATTTTGAAAGGGAAATTGAGGTAGGAAAAAAATAACCATAAGGACTCTTGATGTTATAAAAATAATGCAATATATCGCAATATTTTTCCAAATATCGCAATATATCGCAATACACATTTGACCTGTGAGTGTGATACTCAGCCCTACAATATACTATTTGCATCTGTTTACAACCTAAAATTTCAAAATTTACTCCGACCGAATTTTCATATATCTACATCTGTACAGTTTAGTAAGTATACTAGTAATTAACAAAACAAATTTTATGGAATTACAAAACAAAAAATGGAAATACTTTTAAAAAGCAGGAAAGGAATGAAAATTTCTGCCAGGGAAAAAATTGCAAGGTTTCATACAACCTAAAATATTTACATTGCAAGTTGATTTCCCATGTTAAACACCTATTAAATTTTGACGTTCATTTCACGATGAACACAGCTTTGCCCCAATCACATAAAGAGAGCGCAAGAAGTTCAAACAGTGGGCGGGGCATACTGATGCTAAATTTGCGATCAGGAGGAGATTCCCAACATGTGTACGGGGAATGTGATGATATAAAAGAGAAGAAACAGATGGGGACTACCCAAAAAAAAATCATTGAAACCATTGAAATATATATAACAACTCTGTATGCTTGTATATGTACAGTTTCCACAGAGTTCATGTGTACTTTTATGTAGATGGCGTTACCGAAATGAATTTATGCAGTGCTGACTACTCTGATATTATAAATAAGGCTTTATTCTCTTTAAATTGTTTATAAAAAAATAAAATTCATCATGAAAACGTTTTAGCAGATATTTACGACATTGTGAAAACGTTGTAACAGTCCATTTTCAAATGTGAACTTCCACAGAGTTCATGTGTACTTGAATGTAGATGGCCCTACTGAATTGAATTTATGCTGCACTGACTTTTCTAATCATAAATAAGGCCTTATTCCCTTCAAATTGTTTTAAAAAAATTAAGACTCATCGTGAAAATATTTTAGGAATAAAAATTATTCGGTAATTTCAAATGTGAACTTCCACAGAGTTCATGTGTACTTGAATGTAGATGTAGATGGCACTACTGAACTGAATTTATGCTGCACTGACTTTTCTTATCATAAATAAGGCCTTATTCCCTTCAAATTGTTAAAAAAAATTAAGACTCATCGTGAAAACATTTTAAAAATAAAAATTATTGGGTAATTTTTAATATCAAACCGTATATTTTGGTCCTTTGCAATGGAGTATTTCTCGCCCTTCCTGGTAGGGAGAATTGACATATGTGAAACATTTAGATCTTAATTTTCACTTAATTTGTAAAAAATGTCGTGGATGTTTTCAAAGATGTTTTACATCTGAATGTTTCTGAATTTAAATATAAGGAATGAGTATCTTATTTTTTGCATTCATGGCTTTTACACTCTGGTTCGACAGGCGCAAATCTTTCGAGAACCGCTTTGCGGTTCACGAGATTTGCGCCTGTCGAACCAGAGTGTAAAAGTCATGAACGCAAAAAATAAGACACTCATTCCTTAAATGACTCTTTCAAAGTCGGCACCGGTTGCCTATTGGTCTCGTCGGTTTATGTGTAGTCTTTTGTGTTTGTTGTTTGCATGTCGTGTGTCTCTTTTCCGTCTCGTGCTGTACTCGTCTTTTGTGTTTTTGCATCGGGTGTTTTGCTGTTGATGCTGCAACGGGGTCTTGTAGGAGATCTCCTCCCTTCTTTCAAAGTGAGAAAGAGAGGTTATGGGAAACATGAAGTAGTGGGATCTCTTTCCCTCTCTCCTTTAACTTGAAATGGATAGTGGATGATATAACACATACATACATATGAACATACATTTTTGTCATGAAAAAAAAACATATTTCATCTAAACTGAATCGAGCAAAAATTAATGAAACATTAGGACTAATTAAAGTTGAAAAATCTTGTAAACAGAACCTAACATTCATGAACTGAAAGAAGATGCCCCATGGTAAGGATAGAAATTAACAAAGAAAACAAAAAGATGACAATGAACAGTAATTTTTGTGAAAAATAAAAAAAATAAAAATTTTTCGACCAATCTTTTGTTTTATTTCTATATTTTTATCGACCCGACACTTTTTTCACTTTTATTTTTATTTTTATTCGCTCCCCTCGACTCAATTTTTGGCCGGATTGCAAAGCAATTCTGGTCTATAGATTGACGATGTCTGTCCGTCCGTCCGTCTGCCATCAACATTTTGGTTAAAGTTTCTGGTTGAGGCAAAATCTAAGTAACTATATGCAGTAGAAACTTTATATTATACATGAAGCTTGCCCATGACAAAACCTTTCAATTTATGCCGTAACATTTGACCTAGTGACCTTGACCTTGGACTTTGACCTAGTTAAAGATTTTGGTTTAAGTTTCTGGTTGAGGCAAAATCTTAGTAACTATATGCAGTAGAAACTTTATATTTTACATGAAGCTTGCCCATGACAAGACCTTTCAATTTATGCAGTAACATTTGACCTAGTGACCTTGACCTTCGACTTTGACCTACTCAAAGATTTTGGTTAAAGTTCCTGGTTTAAGCAAAATCTATGGTACTGTATGCAGTAGAAACTTTATATTATTAATGAAGCTCGCCCATGACAAGACCTTTCAATTTATGCCGTAACATTTGACCTAGTGACCTTAACCTTGGACTTTGACCTAGTTAAGGATTTTGGTTAAAGTTCCTGGTTTAAGCAAAATCTATGGAACTGTATGCAGTAGAAACTTTATTTTATACATGTAGGTTGCCTCTGACAAAATCTTTCAATTTATGCTGTATTATTTGACCTATTGACCTTGACCCAGTTAGTGACAAAAACTTACTTTGCAATTCGGCCATACCGTCTTTAGCGGTGTTTTATTTTCCAAAAATTTCCCGTAAAACATCGTACATGTATCAAAAAAAGAAAGGCCTAATTCCTACTTCCTGACTACCACATTGTCCTGTATGTCGTAAACTTGTGCACA